>JAGFMF010012255.1:4956339-5091320 GCA_019455555.1 Galemys pyrenaicus | reverse complement strand
CCCGCTCTCTGTGGTGAATCCTCTCACCCCCCCACACCTCTGGTCTGTGCCCCAGTGCTTGTATGCATAAATAAATAAATCTTTAAAAAAAAAAAAAAGCAATGTATATGCTTCTCTTTTGTTAATCTCTAGCCATTTATCATTCAGACCCCACCAGGGGCACTAAGGGTGTTGGGGAACCCTTTCCCTCCCCTACTCTCTTCCCCCCTTCCTCTGACAAACAGGGTCACAAAGGTAATGAGATCTAGCATTTTTTAAACACTTAGGCATTTTCAGTCTCCCTCATCCTTGAGTAAGCCACCATGATCACCCCCATTTCCCAGAAGAGGGAGCTGAGGCTCCATGACGTGAAGAAACTGCTGTCACAGATGCGGCTGGGGTTTGAGCCAGCTCTCTGGCTCGGGGAGGCTGTGAGTGCAGCAATCCCCAGGCCTTCCCTTGGGGGACCTGAGAATGGGCCTGAGGCGGGGCGCTGCAGGCAGGACTGGGTCTGGGCCAGTTCTGACCCACAGAAGGCGGTGACCTCCCTGGAGCCCTTTCCCTGGCTTCCCTGTCCCCAAGGCTCAACTGTGCGAAAACAAGACAAAGAGGATCTGCAGGTCAGACAAGGGACTTCAGCCCCGTCCATCAAGAGACCAGAGGCAGGTGGGGTGTGCTTCCTGCGGTGGAGTTTATAAAACATCAGACGCCATCCACGAAAATAGAGACCGTTTCTGAGGCTCCACAGAAACTGGCCTTGTAAACAGGGCATGGCAGGGAGAAAGTCTCGTTACCTCCAGGGTGGCTGGTCCAGTCTGGGCCCTGGCCTGGCTCGGAACCGGCTTCCTGCCGTCCTCTCCCCGGACGTGGAAGTCCCAGCACCTAGCTGCCCAGACCCTGGCCCTTATCACCTTGGACTCCTGCCCTCCACCTGCACCCAGCCCTTCAGCAAGTCCCGCAGCTCTGGGAGAGGTGGCCCTGGGCCTGGAACATTCCTCAAGAGAGATAAAGGGCCCACTCTAGCCTGTGCGAGCCGGCTCCTCTCTCCTCGTGTGGGGACGCCCCTCCTGGCCAGGTGCAGAGTGAGCGTCTTTGCTCTGTGCGGGCACAGGCTCCGTGCGGCATCTGCCCACTGTCACTGCCACTGCTCCGGCCGGGTCCCCCCGGCCAGGGACAGCGATGCCCACTTGGAGCTGATCTTGCCGTCCCGTCTTGGCTGATGTCGTGCTGTCCACCCAGCGTTTGATTTGTGTGGTTCCTCCTTGGCACTCCCACCCCCAGGCACAGCGGGTGAAGTGCCTGGCGTCCTCCCGCCTTGGTAGCTCACAGGGCTCTTCTCGATGGGACCACTCTCACCCCCACCCCCATTGCTGCCACGTTGTCCTTTGGTTTCCTTCTGGGATGAGTCAGACCATGTCTGACCTTGTCCGCCTCTGCCCAAAGGCCCCGTCTGGCTCAGTAAAGGCCGAAGTCCTCGAAGCGACCTACTAGCCCAGTCCCCCGGCCCCGCCTTCCTGGGCGCGTCTCCGGCCCTCCAGTGGGCACAGGCCTGCTTAGTTCTTCCAACGAGCTGTCCCTCCCTAGAACCTACCCTGTGCAATGGAAGTGCCGGGGTGCCAGGGGCGTTTTCCTACTCCAGCACCCCCAGACTCTAGAGCATGGGTGCAGGCGCCGCGCTTCCCCGGGCCTCCCACCGCGGCCATGCGAGCATTGGACGCTCTCCCTCTCACCTGATGGAGGGAATGGCCCCAGGTCCCGGGCGCCTCTGGAGCCTTCTCCACGCGGGATGGACGCCCTCAGGTTCCTGGGGCCGCCTAGCTGCAGTCCGGGAGCCTGAGCAGCAGCTTCGGTCACTGTCGCCCACCGTGGGGCGTGGGGCGCGACCCAAAGCGCGTGATCGCCTGCTGACCCCGCGCCAGACGGGCCATGGGCTCTCTCCTCCCCCTCCCCTCAGAATGTGCCTCCCCCACTTGAGAAACCGCCTTGTGATGTGTGTGCAGCGGCCAGGGGGTGACCGTGCAGAGAAGGCCTCAGCCGCTCTTGAGATCAGGCGGGGAGGGGGCAGGCGGGCGAGTAAAACCCTCAAAGGCTCCTGGGTTCCCTTGGTTACTAAAACTGCCTTTTTCTCAGTCCCTCCCTGTGCAGCCTCCCCCACATGGGGGCTGGTTTCAAATTCTATCCGGAGGCTCCCGAGGTTGGGTCCCGACCAGAGGACCCCACCCAGAGCCCCACTTGGCTAGAAGATGGAGAAAGTCCAGCTCCCTGGCTTTGTGTCAGGTCACGTGCCTCATCTCGGGGGCTGCTGCTGGGGAGGCCCCCCATGACAGAAGCCTGCCCCAGACGGCCTGGCGAGGCCTGGAGCCGCGAGCAGGGTCTGAGTGTCCCACAGGCTGTTCTCTGTGCCTGCCCTGCTGTCCCCTCCCTTTGGGAACCTGACCTGTCACAACAGCGATGCAGGGGACACCCCTGCCAGCGCCCCGAGTACCAGGAGCTGGTGCGGACCAGAGAACCAGGAGGGAGCTTTCCTTTCAGTCCCCTAAGGCCCCAGCCCACGGCCGAGAGTCAGATCGTGAACTTGGCCTGTGTCCTTCTAGGCCATGCTTTTATGTTTTGCTAATTATACATCCAAGAATATTAAACTGTATTGCTGTGAGGGCTTAAAACCCACTTTGGGGCCTCCCTGGTGGCACAGTGGGTTAGGCAATGCACTGAAGCAAACCGCAGCCACTGCAGCACGAGTTCGATCCCTGCCGCCGGCCAAGGAGGGGACCCGCATGGTGCGGCAGACCTCTCCTGCTGTGCCCGCTGCTCCCCTCAGCAGTGTACTTCCATTGATCTGCCTGTTCTGCTCCCCGCTGTCTCTGGTGACTCCTCTCACCCTCCACACTGCTCTGAACTCTGGTCTGTACCCCAGCTCTTGTATACATAAAGAAATAAATCTTTAAAATCAAAAAATAAAACCCACATTGAGTTTCCCGCAGCACACGCCATTCTGCGATCTCTTCGTGTCTGGGGGCCGCGCCACTCTCGCTTCTACTGCTGCCCGCGCCCAGACAGTGCAGGCCCCAGGGCTCACGCCTCCCGTATGCCTGAGGCCGCTCTGCTCTCCCGCACTGGTCACAGCACCCCAAGCCCTAACGCTTGGGCTCAGAGCGGGAGTCCCGTCCCCTCCGGCCCATGTTCCTTCTTCTGGGGCTCTGTTCCCCAAGATCAGGCTCTGGACTACTCAGCCCGGGCCCTCGCCCAGCATGGTGGGTACTCGGCCTCTCTGGACAGATGGGCAGAGGTGGGGACTGAGCCCTAGGCCTTGACCTCTGGGCGCACGGGACAAGCCAGGTGGCCGGGAAAGCCCAGGCCCCTGGCCCAGCAGCGAGTATCTCGCCGGGTCTCTCCTGGCCCAGCATCTTCCTTGCTGCAACAGCTCCTGGACCAGCAGCTCTGCCAGCATCCAGGCCAGGCTTTTTACATTACACTTGCATTACCTCCAGGCGGGTATGATCCCTTTTCTGGAAGGGCTGAGCTGAGGGAGGTGATGTTGCCCAAGGGCACACAGTCAGTGGCAGAGCAGGAATCAGAACAATCTGGACGACTGACCGGCTGGGCCAGGGCTGGCCACTGAGCAGCTCCGGTGGTCGTAGTCGAGCCTACCCTCCCACCACAGAGCGGGCAGCTCGGCCCGGATGCCCGTGGGGGTTCCCAGCAGCTCTTCCGAGCAGCCAGGCCCAGGTCCAGGCCCAGCCCCGAGGGGTGACTCACCTCCAAACAGGGCCAGCTGCCAATCCCCACACTTTAATGCCAGGGCTCTTGGAGGGTGGCAGGAGGCCTGGTGGGTCTCAGGTGCTGTCTCTACTGCCCGCCTCCAGCCGGGGATCCCCAGGCTTCCCCAGGAAACATGAGGACCTCCCTCCCAGGGCCAAGAGCATCCGCAGGCAAGGCCTGGGCACAGGGCATCACTGGCCCCAGAGGCCGCGCCCTGCTGAGTGCAGGTGACTCAGCTGGGGCCTGCCCAGGCAGCTAAGGGTGGGGGGAGGAGAGTGGCTCTGGTTCCCAGCCTGGTACCAGCAGGGTACCCGAAAGGAGAGGCCTCGGGGAGCTTGGGACAGGAGTGTGGTAGGGCTTGAATCAGCAAGCCTGCGATGGGAAACAGTGGGCACATTTTGTGTTAGGCCCGAGAAAGGGGGGCCAGGAGCACCCCGAGAGTCATGTCCGAGGCACACATGTGGCTGGGGCCTCCTCCACAGTTCGTCATCTGGCCCCGGGCTGGAGCCGGGGAAGCAGGGCGGCCTCAGTACCCCTGGGGAGCGCGGCCTTTGCCCTCCTGTGCGGCAAAGGGGTCGGCGGGAGCCTCGGGAGAATCGATCCTCTGGTAGGCGCTATGCTCCTGGGAGGACCCAAGGAAGCCTGGAGGGCGGAGAGCGAGGGAGAGAGATGAGGGTGAGACACGGGACAGCACCGCTGTGACTGTGTCCACGCCCATCCCCGTCAGGAAGGGCAGGGCTGGGCATCTGGGCATCCTGGTCGCTCAGTCCTCCAGCTCCTCTCCCAGGGAAACTGGACACCGTGTTGCTATCTCCAGGAGGCCCACGGCCCAGAGCGCTGGGGCCTGGGGTGCAGGTGGGTGCTGGGACTCTGAACGCCCACACCCCACCCTCCCAGCTGCATGCGGCACGTCTGGCCTGAGCGACGGCCAGGCCCTGAGCACTGCTAAGCGCTCCAGGCTGCAGTCCCTCCCTGCCCACTGAGAGGACTATTGGGGGCTCCCCCTCACGCTGCGGCAGGACAGGTGGCCCAGCTACTCCTGAGTGAGGTCCAGCTTCTCCCCAGGTGGGTCAGGGGCAGTGTCTGGGCCTTCCCAAGTCACCCTGGCTTGTCCCCAGCACCAACGGTCAAGACCTAGAGCTCAGCCTCCCCGCTTCCGTGTCCACCTGTCCCAAGAGGCAGGGGACCCGCCATGCCGGGCAAGGGCCTGGGGCTGCAGCAGCGAAGCCGGAGCCTGAGCTCAGGGAACAGGCTCTAAGAGCCCTCTCAGGCCAGAGCCCCGAGAGAAGGGACATGGGCTCAGGGGAAGAGACTCCCACCTGGGGCCGAGGGAAGGGGCAGCAGGGAAAACCCCCGGAGCTCAGAGCTGTCTGGGTGGCTCCTGGGGTCCGGGCAGCACCACCTCTTCCTGCGACACCAGACCCCGCGTGGCCGGAGGGCGCTTCAGGAAGGAGGTGGTGGTGTCTGAGAGGAGAAGCCACCCCTCGGTGTGGACAGGCTGCCGGAGCGGGGCCTGGCTGGTGCCCCCGGCTCTCCTCGAAGCCTGATGCCAGGGGCGCTCCGGCCTGGGGACAGCCAGGGGCACTGGGCTCCCGCGGCAGGGGGCGGAAGGCTGCGCTCGGCACCCACCCCGCGTCCCGCCCTGCGTGTGGGTCCTCAGGCCAGGGGCCGCGGTCAGGCGGGCGAGGACGGGGCAGAGACGGGACATGGCAGGGCCGCACCAGGCCGGCAAGCGGGTCGGGCTGGCCGGCCTGCGGCCTCACCGGCATGGAGCAGGCGCTCACCCCCGCGCTCACGGTACATGTGGTAGACGAGGCAGCAGGAGAAGGGCTTGAGCAGCAGGCTGAGGATGGCCATGCCAGCGCTGAAGCGCCCGGTGTCCGAGAGGCTGGACCGTGGGTAGAAGATGCTGATGTGCACAATGTCCAGGAAGATGGTGGTCGCCAGGCCACCCAGAAACTGCAGAACAGGCCAGGCCCAGCCAGAACCCCGAGTCATCAGCCAGTGGGGGCACCGGCACCCCATTCCGCCCCATCCCCCTCCTCCACAGACCGGAAGTTCGCTTGCGCCTACTGCCCCAGGGTTTGCTGGACAAAAGACCAAGCAAGGTGGCCCGGCCGGGGATGGGACGGGGAGGCTGTGAGCGGGGACGCGGGGCCCAGGCTGGTCAGCCCCGCCAGAGCCCCGACCTCCACCCCAACCCACCGCTGTCCCCCCAGAGGCCACGAGGGGTTCCAGGCCTCCGCGGTGGAAGCTCTCAGGGTTCTCCCAACGTGTCTCCACTGCCAAGGAAGTCCCTCGGGCCACCCGGAGGCCCAGCCTTGACGTGGGCAGCTGCGTGGGCCTCAGCAGCTCCCCCACGGGAGAGTTCAGCTGGGCCAGGGCCACTCTGACCTCATCAAGCAGTGGAGTCCACCCGCCACGTTAGCCCCCAAATAGCGGGCTGGGAGGGGTGGGGGGGCTACCGGGTGTCCGCACAAGAGTGGAGGCCCCCGGGGATGGGCAGCTGGGGGCACCACCCCTCCCATGGCTTTCTCGGCAGGGCAGGCTCCCCGGGCAGCCTGCGCCAGGCTGGGGGCACACACGGGGCCAGCAGCTTGGGTGGGCCAAGGCTCTAGGTAGTTTTAGTAAGCGAGGGCGCAGGAAGAGAGAAGGCCAGGGTGGGAGGGGCAGACAGCCGGCTCCCGCGCCCGCTCCGCTCACCATGCTGATGGCGTCCACGGAGTCCGGCTGCGCGACGGCCCACACGCCCAAGGCCAGGATGCTGAAGTTGGCCCAGGCGTAGGGGCCTGAGAACACCATGCAGCCCCTGCGGGAAGAGGGGCTGAGGCCAAGGTGGACCGCCCGCCCCACCCGTCACCACCCCGGGCTCCCAGGGTTTCCCACCGTAGCCTCCCCAGGGTCTCAAGCCTGCCACGCCTGCCCCCTCCAGGCCTGCCCTGAACAGCACCCACACTGCCGGGCCCTGCCTCTGGCAGTCCCATCCTCAGCCCCAGCACCGCCCTCCCCAGTGCTCTGAATGCTCGGCCCCCTCTGTTATTTGAGTCTCAGTTCAAATGTTAACTCCTTCCCTGAACCGCCCCCTCAATCTTAATACCACCCCCCACTTTTAGCACGATGCCCACCCTATTCTATTTTTTCAGGGTGCTGCCACTGACAGTTTACTTATTTGTGTGCTTGTCAACCTAAGGAAAATTAGAGTTAACACAGGGCCCTGGCGAGCTGGCCGGCTCTAGGTGTGTTAAATGAAAGATTTACATGCACCTGTGGCAACAATTCTAGGAAGGAGACGCTGACATTACCTTCCTTTTGCAGAAGAGGAACTGAGGCACAGAAAGTTGAGTCACTTGCCAAAAGTCCCACAGGTACTTGGCAGGCTGAGATTTGAAGCCAGGCAGGCCGGCCCAGGAGCACACGGCTTTAGCTACCCTACCCGCTGGGCCCCAGCAAAAGGGGGGCCCCTATACGTAAATGACACTCACGCAAGTGTACCACATGGAAAACAGGTGTTAGGTAGGAAATGGAACATAGTCAAGCTCAATTGTCTGAATAAATAACCTCCTCTTTTGGGTTTACGAACGCTGGGGCCCCAGCCCAGACTCGGCAACTCAGAATCTTGGGTCTGTGGCTGAGAACTTTCGTCCAGCTCCTGAGATCATTAACTATGACGACCACTGTTTACACCCTTTGCCACTGTTTTGCACGTACACTGCGTTTCAAAGTCTGCAAAATGCATGCGTGAGCTCAAAGGTTTCCAGTCTTGCTTTAGCAGGGAAGTCTCCAGATGCGCAGCAGATGGAACAGTAATAATGAAAACTGACCTGCAAGGCTCGAGCCTCCCCCCGGTGCCTCCGGCACCTCCTCCCTCCCTCCTCTCGCTCCTGAGGGTGCGCTGGCCTTACACCCATTGAACAGGTAGAAACCGAGGCCCGGGGGCTGAGCTGCTTGCCCAAATGGACCGGCGAGCCCCTGACCAGGGCCCACCTGGCCCCTGAGCCACGGTCTCTGAGCTGCGGGTGTGACGCAGAGGGAGGGTGTGTTTCCGCTTTGGCCTACGCCTACTGCCGAGTCACCTCGGAGATGAGCCCCACAGCAGCCCGCAGCCCAGCGCTGGCGGCCAGCTGCCTCCAACAGACCTGAGTGCTTCCTGCAGCTCCCAAAGCCACAGCTTCCCACAGGCCTGACAGGCAGAGCCTTCACAAGTGACAATGCACAGATGAGAAAGTGACTCGGGGGAGGGGGGTTTGAAGCGACTCAGCCTGGGTCACAGACACAGAGAGCCCTGCCCATGCCCACCCCCCGGCCCAGCAAGACCTGCTCCCTGGCTCGGCACCTCAGAACCCCCAGGCACAAAGGTCTTGGGGAGGAAGCAGAGGGACCCCAAGCCCCAGGGTGGGTCAGGCGGCCTCTGGAGGAGGAGCTGTGCTCTGGCATGGTCTGGGGCGGGCGGGCTCCCAGGATGAAGGCCGGAAGCGCCCCAAGGCAGTGGTGGCGAAGGCCTCTGGGGACCCCGCCCCTCTCACATCCCTGAGATGTGGGACGCGGGCTGTTCATGACAGAGATGCTAGTTCAGACAGAGATGCTAGTTCAGACAGATGCTAGTTCAGACTTCGACCTGGCCAGGAGGCCCTTGGGCAGGGCCTTAGAGACATGAGACACAAACCCCGGGCGACAGGTGGACACAGGCTCTGGAGACTTGAGGACGAGACAGAGACGGCAACGGACACAGACCCAGGCCCCGCCGAGCCACTCACCAGGTCGTCAGCAGCCAGTGAACCAGGAGGATCGCCTGCGCCACAAAAAAAAAGAAGAGGGGTGTGTGGAGAAGAGATCCGTGCGCGTGACTGCTGGGCGGGCTGAAGCGTCTGGGGTCTGAGAGCCCCGGCGTCCTGTCCACGCCGGGCCTCGCGTGCTGCTCCCGCCCAGGGGCAGGGGCGGCCTTGGAGCGGAGCAGGAACCGGCACCCAGGCCAGGCTGGGGGAGCTGCCATTGCACCCCTCGTGCTTCCAAAGGCTGGGGGACTCCTCTGGGGAACCTGGAAATCCGCTCTGAAATCAGAGGGCTCCAGGGGGAAAAGCTGGGGTTCAAACGAGACTGAGTTCTTAAGGAACTGGAGTTGGGGTGCTGGGTGGGGCAGTGGGGGGCCGAGTGCCTCCAGGGAGCAGGAAAGCAGCCGGAGCGTGGGTCCCCTGCTCGGTGCACCGAGGCAGCCATGGAGGGTTTTCTGCAGGGAGGTCACATGAAGTGCTTATGTCAAGGAGAAAAACCTCTGTCTTTTTTCTAGATTTGTGCACTATTCTCCCCTTTTAACTGTTCCATGTATTCTTAAAATAACAGCCCCCTTTACCGGCACTGGAATGTAGTGCTGGAAAGCCAGAGGGCCCCGGCTGGAACGAAAGAAGGAGCAGGCTCGGGGCCTCCCTGGTGGCGCAGTGGGTTAAGCAACGCACTATCAAGCAAACGCAGCCGCTGCAGCATGAGTTCGATCCCTGCTGTCGGCCAGGGAGGGGACCCACATGGCGCGGCAGACCTCTCCTACTGTGCCCGCTGCTGCCCTCAGCAGTGTACTTCAGTTGATCTGCCTGTTCTGATCCCTGCTCTGTCTGTGGTGAATCCTCTCACCCCCCCACAACTCTGGCCTGTACCCCAGTACTTATATGCATAAATAAATAAATCTTTAAAAAAAAAAAAAAGGAGCAGGCTCTGGAGAGCACAGGGTGGCTGTCAGCGGGACTGGCCAGGCCAGGGGGGTGCGGGGGAAGCACGGGCAGGGAGGCAGGACCGGGGCCTCAGGGAGGACGGGGCCTGGCGATGGCTGGTATACGGGGTGGAAGAGAGGAGGGGCCCCAAGTTAGGAGCTTCAGCGGGGATGGAGGCTCAGGCTGGGAGGGGGAGTTGCCAAGGGCCTAGGGCAGGAACCGTGGGTCAGGCCCAGAGAACAAGGGTGGACACAGCCTCGTTTGCAGGGAAGGCCCATTCTGCTGCCGAAGGGTGGAAGGAGAGGGGGCCTGCAGTAAGGACTCTGGCTGAGGCGGGAGCAGCGTTTCCAGGAGTGTCTATTTACTGCGCATCTGCTGTGCGCCAGGCTCTGTGATAGGCTCATCTCTTCCATTCTACAGATGAGAAAACTATACTCAGAGTTATGCTGATCGAGACGCCTCCAAACACGAGGGGCAGAGCTAGCACTAACTGGGGTTGGTTACCCTCCCCGTTACAAAGATGGGGAAACTGGGGCAGGGGAGGCTTAGTCTTTCGTGGGTTTCTTTTCTTGAAGGCTGAGAAGTGATCACAAGATGCTCAGTTTCTTAAACATTTCCAGTTTAACCGGCACCTCAGCACCCATGGTGAGAAGAGCAGATGGGGTGCCCCCTACCCCCAGGACTCCCGTACAATGGGAGTATACTTGCTTATCAGACAGTCAGCCTCAGGAATGTGGGATCCAGTAAGACCCCCATTCTGAAATCACCTCAGTTCACACCAGGGGAGGGTTGGGGAGAGGCGATTAGGTGTTGGGGGGCAGGGTGACACTTAAGAGAGTGGTGAGCAGGAGCTGAACCAGGGACAGAGCAGAGAGAAGAGCACTGCAAACACCCACAAAGGCTCTGTGTTAGAAGGGATGGTAGAACATTCTGGTAACTGAAAAGAAGCCAACATGTCTAGAAGATAAGAGGAGAGTGGAGGAGGGACAAGACACTGCGTGTGAGCTGGGCGTGGGGGATGAATTCTGATCTTTATCTTAAGCTCCAGCCACATCTCCTCTCACAGGAAACCCTGCCCACAGGGGAGGGGTCCTGCCAAACGCCACCACGCGTGCTCAGTGTCCAGTCCTGCTCCCTAACACAGGGGAGCACTGGCTGGGGAAGAAAGAGAAGCCAGGAGAGGCAGCAGGTCCTCAAACAACACGTGGTCTTCTCCGTGGGATGTGGTCTCCTCCGTGGGACGTCGCTTTTGTCTAATAAATATTTAAGAAACTTAGCAACCTGTGGTCGTTTCTCCTAGCCCTAGACCAAGCCTCCTCGGCCTCAGTTCCCCCATCTCTGTCATGGGGGCGGGCTGCAGTCCCACTTGCACCCAGAGAGGCTTCACGTCCAAGGAAACTCCAAAAAGAAACTGAAAGAAACTGGCCCTGCTCAGCCCTTCCCGCCAGCCCTGGGAGGAAGGAACAGTGACTCAGCCTCCACAAAAGAACTGTCGGCTCCAGGGGGGTTCTGGTAACTAGTAGGAGACAGGGCTACTCAGAGTCTACAGGGCGGGGAGCACCCAGATCTGGGCAACTGGACTTTTTCCTTTCTGGAAGCAAAGGAAGTTTCTGAAAGCTCTTGAACTCATTATACAGTGCCTAGCCCAGGGGGCTGCTGGTCCTTGCCCAGGTGCTCAAAGATGGGGTGGGGGGGGCTCCCTGGTGGCACAAGGGTTAATGTCTGAGCACTATGAAGCTATTGGCAGCCACCGCAAAATGAGTTCGATCGGCAAAATGAGTTCGATCCAGCCAATGAGCTGACCCACATGGCGCAGCAGACTTCTCCTGTCTCCCCACTGTTCCCCTCAGCAGTGTACTTCAGTCGATCTGCCTGTTCTGCTCCCCGCTCTGTCTCTGGTGAATCCTCTTACTCCCTATACCTCTGGCCTGTACCCCAGCTCTTGCATG
The DNA here is from genome assembly GCA_019455555.1 of Galemys pyrenaicus. Taxonomy (NCBI): domain Eukaryota; kingdom Metazoa; phylum Chordata; class Mammalia; order Eulipotyphla; family Talpidae; genus Galemys; species Galemys pyrenaicus. The sequence continues at coordinate 5,079,934 of JAGFMF010012255.1, read as the reverse complement.
CATAAGTAAAGAAATCATTGGAAAAAAAAAAAAAAGACGGGGTGGGGGGCAGGGAAGGCAATGGGCCAAGACAGCAGGGTCAGAGCCTGGGGGGTGGGGGAGCAGGAGCTGTTCTGGGGCAGGCCCTGTGCCTTTGTGCCGAGGCTGCTCTGCGAGGCGGAGGCCCTGCCTATCACCACATATCCCCACGTGCCTCAGCTGCTGCATCAGGCATCCACTCGGGCCCAAGCACCCACCAACCCTCAGAACTCAGGGACTCTGACCGTGGGGTTCTATAACAGCATCAACAGAAACTCCTGCTAGCCTTGGGGGACCTGCATGCCAGGCACCTCACTCGGCCCGTCGCCCTAGCCACGGTGTGGGACAGTATCGCGCCTGTCTCAGCTTCAGAGAGAAACTGAGGCCACGAGGGGTTAAATCAACTGGCCAGACTGCGTGGCCTGAGAAGGCGGTGGGTCCAGACGCCCATGTCACCGTCTCCTGGCCACTGAAAGTGCCTCACCGCCTCCAGGTCCACCCGACCTCCCCTGGCACCAGGACACTTGGGTCTATGTTTCCTGGCTTCTTACTTGAGAAAATGGATCCTCAGGAGGGGAAGCACCTGCTCCAGGTCACGCGGCCAGGAAGCAGCCGAGGCTGGCCTTGAACCTGCCTGTCTGCACAGGCCTGCTCTGTCCCCTGGGAAGCCCGGGGAGCAGGGGACGGGAGGACGCCGGGAAGTTTAACCCGAGAAGGGCAGGCGAAGTGCTGCGGCTCAGGACTCAGAGGGACGCTGGGGAACGTGGGCAGGCCCAGCACAGCAGCCGGATCGGTGCGTGGCTACGTCCCCACCGACCCGGCAAATGCTCACCGCCTGTTACCGGGGGGAGTGAATCCCCTGGGGGCTGAGGGGGCTCCGCAGAGGGGCAGAGCAGGCAGTGCTTGACTGTGTGGGTACAGGCACTGCCTATGTGGGTCTGACCCTGGCTCCCCGATAGAAGCCGTGAGACCTTGGTCAAGTCGGAGACCTGGGTCAAGTCACCGAAGTGCTCGGAACGCTGCTCGCTCTTTTGTAAAGCAGGGGCGATAACGCCTGCTTCGTGGGGGGTGGGGTGTCCAGCAGAGGTGGAGTGGTGTGTGACATCCCGCCCAGGCTGCCAGCCCTGCTTATACGGCCATCCTCATGGCGACCCCAGAGGAGGAGGTTGGCTTCCTGAGTTCCTAACCCCAATGCCGCACTGTCTCCGGGAACCTCTTCGCAAAGGTCTCCTCTCATAAGACCTTTCTAAGTCTGCCACGTTGTGGCCTCCCAGGGCAGGGCTTCCCTTGTGGCACTAGGTTGGGGCTGCCGTTTGTACAAAGGGCCTGGGGCAGCCATCTCTTTCCACCAGGCACCATTGCTACTCTAGCTGGGCAGGGCACAAGCAGCATTCAGCAGTGCCCAAGGAGTGCATGAAACGAGGGGGGGAGAAGAGCACCCAGGACCCAGGGGTGCACTGCCCGGGTGCCCGGATGGCTCTGCTCTTGGAACAGCCCTCTCCAGTGCCGCCCGCGAGGTCGCCGCTCCGGATTTAACAAAGTAAACGCAGGACACACTGTTCAGTCTGAATTTCAGATAACAATTTGTTTGTCCCAAAGATTGCCTGGGATATCCTTGTACTAAAAAAGTCACTCACTGCTGAACTGAAGTTCAAGTTCAACCAGGCATCCGGTGTGGCCCCTGGCAAGCCCAGCCCTCAGAGCCTCCCAGCCTGCACGTGTCTGACCGGTGGCGGCTAAGACCCACTGGGACCTGGGGTCTTATGTTCCAAGTCCAGGCAAGGACCAGCTGCTTTGTTCTGGGCACCGAAATCCAGCACAGCTCACAGCCTAGCCTTTCAAGACCCAAATTCATTCAAAAACAGGCCTAAGGAGGCCAAACCCTGCAGGTGGACATACACTGTAGGCAGAGGACAGCCCCAGGAACTGGTGGACATGGCTTTGAAGTGGGTTCAAATCCTGACTCCACCATTTCAGCCCTGTGAGACCGTCACCTGCTGCTCACCCGATCACAGCCGCTTTATTCATCCATAAAACCATGACCGTATCGACGTTCTCAGAAGGCAGCTGTGGTTACTTCAACCACCGCCGCCCCGAGATTGAGGGCCCTGGACCGATTCCCTCCAGCAATGACTCCCCGATCTCTCATCAGTGGGGCACAAACCCCACGCTGCCAGGAACACTGTGAGTGTGCTGGGGACACACCTCGGAGCCGTGCTGTCGATTTCTTCCTAGCTAAAGGTTCAACCCCAGCCCGTTGCTCCTGGCCCCCAAGCCCCAGCTGCTCAGCTTACGCCCAGCTGTTAAGTAGAAGCCTGAGGGATTGCTCAAGCAAGAATGGGAAGGGGAATCCACAGAGCAGAGCACGCACAGGGGGCTGATAATGCAAGCGCTCGCTCATTCCTCCATTCCTGTGGCACCTGAGCGCTGGGTGCTCCGAGCTCATTCACGCCTCAGTAGAAGATGCTCCCAGGACGTGGCCCAAGGGAGACTGCTGGAGACGCCGGATGGCAGGTCTGGCCCAAGGTTTTCACCTTCCTAGCCAACACTAAGGGCTCGGTCCCTTCTGGCGCAGACAGACTTAGAAGCACAGCCACGGGGTGTGGGCGGCGAGAAAAGCAGAAAGAACAGCATCTGGCACCCGGAGCTGGAGTCCGCTCAGGAAATGAAGACACCCCAAGAAGCCCGGCGTGTGTTTCGAGGCGCGGGGGTGGGGGGTGGCTTTCTGTTTTTACGCAACTTCGTGTTTCTTAGCAGATGCGGGCGCTGAATTTGTAAATCTTGGAAACTTGGGGTCTGGGAACATCCGACGTCCTTAATCTGATCTAGCAAACAGGGGAGGGGCCCGGGCTCGCTGGGAGCGCAGGTGAAGGCCCGGCCCCTCTCGCCCGAGGGAGGCGGCCGCCCCAACCCCCGCGGGCGCCCGGGCGGGCTCCGCCCCGCGCCTTCCTCTTTCTCCAGGGGAATTCTGGGCGCCCAGGCCACAACGAACCTCCCGGGGCCAGCCCGGCCGGGGGTCCCCGCTGAGGGGCTCTGGCCCCAGAAGGGGCTGCCCTCGCCCTCCGCTGCCGGCTCCAGGGCCCTCTCGGCCTCCCCTCGGGCCTTCGTCTGGCTGCCTCTCCCCGCCTGGCCTCTGTCCCTCGCTCACGTGGGGTCTGTCCGTTCTCTTTCTCCCAGTCACCCCTCTGCCCGAACCTCCTCGGTCCTCTAAAATACTCCTTTAAAAAAGCAAACGCCCGACATACTTCGGGGGGCCCGCCCTCCCCGCCTCGCCCTGCCCGTCGCCACCTTCAGGTTCACGGTGGGCAGCTCCATCCCGACCGAGGCGGAGGGCACCTGCGCGCCAGCAAGCGAGGACTCCCGGACTGCAAACTCGGAAACCAACTTGCCTGGCCCGGCCCCGCCCGCTGCCCCGGCTCCAACCCCGGCTCAGCTCCGGGCCACGTGAGGCGGTCACGTGACGGCGGCTGGTTGCTAGGAGACGGCGTCGGGCCGTTCACGGCGGCTCTAGGACCCAACCCCGCACTGCCCAGGCGGTGCCCAGGGGGCGCTGAAAACATCGGACTGCCTGTCGCGGGGCGCCACGTCTTATCCAGTTAGTGCCCCAGCAGGTGGGCCGCTCCCCCACCCGGGATTAAAGTGGAGAATTTGCAATACCCGAGGGTTCCTGGCGAGGCTAAATGAACCCGTATGTTATTGTTAAAGAAAAAAAATCACTGGCGCCTGTTAGAGGGCAAGGAAGACTTTACTCAAGACGACAGCCATAGCCATGGGGGAGGAGCTCAAGTTCCACGCTGAGCGCCCCACACATGGTCAAGTGGGGGTTCGCAGCCCAGGCGCGGGGGAGGGGTCAGTGCGTGCAAAGTTGCTAAGAGGACATCGAGGGAGGGGATGCTGGCTCCGCTGAGCCAACCTGGTTCTTGGCGAGGAGTGAGGAGCTTGTCGCCTGTGGAGGTGACGTGGAGGGCGGGAGGGCTCACGAGGCCGGTTTAGCAGGACTCTGGGTGGGTCCAGCGGGGACGGGATGGGCACAGGCCAGGGTCTGGCTGAGCAGGGGCCTCAGAGGGACCCGCTGGAGTTTGCTCGAGATGGTGTCCTTGCCCAGTGCCCGAAGAATGCCCCGTATTCAGAGACCAGCAGACCTCAAATGCAGTTCCCAGTGGTGCAGCCCCCTGAGTGACCAGCAGACACGCAGATGCAGTCCCAGCGGGCAGCCCCCCGAGTCAGCGTATCAAAAACCTTAGCAAAATGTAACTGGAGGATAATCTAACTTCTGTTTCCAGAAGGAAGAAGGGGGGGTCCATGCATCGGTGCCCCCCACCCGTGGATGGAAGGAATGGAGGGACGGGAGTGTTACCTCCCCTGACATTCAAAGGCTGATGCCCCTCTGCCTAGCTCCAAACAGGATCGTTAGTCCTGCCCTGCCCCCCAGCTCCCACCCTTCACCCAGTAGCAGAGAAAATGTGAACTCTGATCTGGAGAATGCCGCTTTCAAGTCACGTGGCATGAGGGTCCCCTCCGGGTCCCTCTGAGTGTCTGCTCTGGGCTTCAGGGGGGAGAAACGGCCTGGCTGGGTCCGAGGCCAGGTCCAGATACAAAGCAAGGACTTCTCCAGATAAGGGGGGGGGGGAGGGCAGGCTTTTGCAGGGCAGGCCTACCTGAAGGCCCCGTTGGAGAGACGGCCCTGCAGTCCAGGACACGGCAGCCTGGCCCCTGCTGCTGTGATGGAGAGCCGGGGAGCCTTGGAGGCCGGTCCCGTCACTCTCTCTAGGCTGAGTTTTCCAGGATTTAGAGCACACGGAGAATAGCTCTAAAGCCGAGTTCAGGAGTCTGAGCTTCCCCGTTTGCTGGTTGAAATCATGCAAGTGTGGGCCTCCCTGGTGGCCTAGGGGCAAAGTCTCGGACCGTCACTGCTATGGCCTGATTTTAATCCCAGGCCAGGGAGCGGACCCACATGGCGCAGCAGACCTCTCCTGTCTCCCCGCTGCTCCCCTCAGTGGATTTCAGTCAATCTACCTGTTCTGCTCCCCATTCTATCTCTGGTGAATCCTCTCACCCCCTCTACCTCTCCCCACCCCCTGCACCTCTGGCCTACACCCCAGTTCTTCTATGCAAAAATTTTTAAAGTCAGGCGAGTTGCTTTGCCTCCTGTGCTTCTGTCTTATCTGTAAATAAGTGAGGACGATGATAGTATCTTCCTCAAACTGTTAGGAAAATGTAGAACAGTGTCCGGCCTATGGTAAGCAGTGTGACAGGCTGGGCCACCACCGTCATTATTAATTACTTGCTCATTATTGTTAAAGATTGTTGTGGGCAAAGTACCTGGAAGAGTCATTCTCAACAAGTGGGATGGGATACCACTTTTATTTAATTTTTTAAAGATTTATTTATTTATGTACACAAGAGCTGGGGTGCAGGCCAGAGTCACGGGAGGTGAGAGGAGTCACCAGAGACAGAGCGGGGAGCAGAACAGGCAGATCCACTGAAACACACTGCTGAGGGGAGCAGCGGGTGAGGCAGGAGAGGTCTGCCCTGGCCGGGGATCGAACTCACATTGCTGTGTCGTGGATGCTTCACAGTGCGGCGCTCAAACCCGCTGTGCCACCAGGGAGGCCCCTATAACAGTTTTGTTACCATTTACCAGTTTCCGTGCAACACCAGATCCTAGAGATGCTCGCTCCAGGCCTGTAAGTACACAGACCGTGACTACCTTAGAAGGAGAAGACACCACCAGCCGTCTCCTGGGCTTGGAGCTACATTAAGTCCTTGTTTTGTGGCTGACGATGTGAAAAGCGCTTCGTGGTAACTGCGGCCCGCCACCCTGGGAGAGGCCTCGTCGGCAGGAAGGTGACTGAGTTTACAGGCTTAAGAGGTTGCCCAAAGATGCACCGCTGCTCGGCAGTGACGCAGGGCTGGGCGTCCAGGGGTTCTGTCTGCGGACCTCGACACTGAGCCTGTCAGCCCCGTTGCCTCCTTGGAAGGGAAAATACAGCCGGCCGAGATGTGGAGGGTGCAGCAGCCTGGAGGGGAGGACGGAGCGTGGGGAGGCACAAGGCAGGTCCGTGGATCTGAGGTGTTAAGGACACCAGGCCCACAGCTCACACAGGCACAGCATTCATCACCACCAGGGGGCCAGGGGCAGGGTGGGGCAGTGGGGGGCACGCACAAGCCTCAGATGGCTGGGGACGGCGCAGGGTACGGGGAGGCAGAGGGACAAAGGAAAGTGGAGCTGTCCGTATCCTCAAAGGAGCAGTGTCCCTCCCACAACTGGGTCCCCAGGATGGGAGGGCCAAGGGCCCCCCACAAGCACATTCTCTTAGGAAGGCCACCTTTGGAATTCAGGTTTATATCTATTGCATCCCTCACCAAGCCTGCATCTGCCAAGCTGTACCTTCGTCTCTTCAGCAGAGCCCGACATGCAGAGCGGACTGCCTCAGACATTCAGAGGACAGTTACTGACACCTGCTTGGGTGACCAGCCGGGGATGGAATGACCGAATCACATGACAGGGGCAGAACAAACCTTTTCCAGAATCGCCCAACTGTTTTGCAGGCTGTTTGTGCCATTCTGTCTCCTTCTCTTTGTAGCATCTGTCAATATCTGAAGGTATTGTCCTACCAGTTATTTAATCAGTTGTTATCTGCACCCTAATCCCCCACTAGACTATGTGGGGTCAATGTAGGCTTTTCTCAGTGTATCCAGAGTCACCTTGTCACCTTGATGTGGGGCTAGAGGTCATTCACAGCTGGGAGGTCTGTTACCATCAATTAAAGAAAGTAGATTATTATCATTTTTTTAATATTTATGCATACAAGAACTGGGGTACAGGCCAAAATTGCAGGAGGTGAGAGGATCCACCAGAGACAGAGCAGGGAGCAGAACAGGCAGATGGACTGAAACACACTGCTGAGGGGAGCAGCAGGTGAGGCAGGAGAGGTCTGCCGCGCCCTGTGGGTCCCCTCCCTGGCCGGGGGTTGAACTCGTGATGCTTCACAGAGCAGCACTCAACCCGCTGTGCCACCAGGGAAGCCCAAGGAAGTAGATTATTTTTCGTGACAGCCCCGAAGGCTAGAATCAGCTTCAGTACTTGCCCAAATCCTGCTGCCCCCCCTAACCTTCTCCCTCATCCAAGCGATAATCAGATGGATAAATTGGGGGGGCTTCATCCACTTCTAGGTTTATCAGCGAACAGGTTCTCTCTATCTCAGGATCTCTACTCTCAGAGTGAGGATGAGGTCACCTGCTTCTTATGTCATGTGAAGTGTACCCCCTTCCCGTCCTTAACACCCCAGATCCTCAGATGCAGAATAAATAGTCCCGGTCTGCTCCTTTATTCTTTAGCGTTTACAACCACATAAGTTGGCCTTACCTGTTTTTCCCTTGCTAATGTGGTTTTGATAACTCGTCCATCTGAGAAGAACGCAGGAGAGCACAGGGAGATTTCTTCTGCACTCCAACCGCTGCCAGCCTCAGGAGGCTCTCGCAGCCTCGGCACCTGCCGCAGTGCCTGCCCGGCAGACCCACCGCTTCCTGCCGTCACAGGTGCAGGGACACCTCCACGAGCTCCCTGCTGTCCTCGTGGCAGGTTCTGCCCAGGTGGTCACTCGGTCCCTGCCACTATGGAAGCCATCGGGCTGCAAAGCAGCGCGGAGTGACTTGTGTCTGTTAGGTGATGGGCAGCGTGGGGTCAGGTGAGAGTGGGTGACCGGCACAGCTCCTGGTGCTTCCTACATATGCAGGGGCTGGCTATCCGCTGCCACGGAGAAGACACGGCCTCCTCCTGCGTCCTTCGCCACCTCCTAGCTCGCCATCTTGCCTGTTGGATGGAAACAGCAGGAAAGGCCCCTCTGACAGAGAAAAGATGCTATGTCGCTCTCCTGCTGGCCAGGCCTGGGGGACTGGCGGCATTTCAGCAAGCCGCCTGCCTCCCGACCTCTACCCACCCCCCACATCCTCCCCCCACCACCACTTTGCCTCTCTGTGACCTTGGCTTAGACGGTTAATCTCCGGATTTTTTCTGCATCTAGAAGACGGATTTTTTCTGCATCTAGAAGACGCAGACAGCAATCATCAGTCCCGGGGCTGTGGGAGACACAGAGGAGGCACAGAATAGGAAGAGGCTTTGAAATGTCCTCCTTTACTGTACGGCCTTCTGGATACCCGCCGTTTTGATGTGGTGCTGCCACTTCCTCTCCTAAGGGGTAAAGTAAACCAGAAGAAACAGCGCAGGGGAAGTAACTGACCCTGTCTGAGAAAGCAGAACCTCCCCAGGAAGCGGCGAGGGGCCGGAAGGCAGCGCCCCAGCCCCATGGAGGCACGGGACTGTCACTGGACTCCTGGGGACCCCCCCACCCTGGCTTCCGTGCAGCTTATCACAGACATGCCCCCGGCCGCGGGTCCGGCAGGGAAGGCCTGGCCTTTCGTTGGTCGGCATTTTGCTCTGTGTCTGTGAAGTTAACCTACTCGCCCTTTCTGAGAACCAGCTGCCGAGAGCAAAGACAGTGGGGAATGGGGATGGAGGAGGTGAAAGAAGCTGCTGGAACCCTTGAGGGAGACCCAGGGCTCCCAGACATCATGGCAGGTCCTGCCCAGGCTTGAGGTCAAGATTCTGACAGCAGCAGATGTCACCACGACTCACAGAGGCCCCAGCACGGGAGGGGGGACCCTGGGCAGGCCCGTGCTGGAGGAGGCTCCCCGCTGCCTGGACGTCGCTGGCGGGTCTGAGAACCTTCTCTGGAGGCGCGCGGGTTTGCTATGAGGCAAAGCGCAGGGGGTCTGATGCTGACATCTTTGTCTCACTGGCACGGAATTCAAATTTACAGCAGCATCCATCCCTGGCTTTTATGGGCCCCAGTCAGGCCCCTTAATGCTCCCCCTTGAGCCCGAAAATGCAGCCATAATCCCTAATGTTCCCACCGCTTTGCCGTCTCAGCAGGGTCCTGAGAAAACACTATGTGGGGCCCCCTCCTGGACAGGCCTCACAGAGCGATGTTGTCCTGTCCCCTGGGGACCGAGAGCTCGCACCAGGCATCAGGGACCCGCCAGGACAGCCCGGGACGCGGGTGGGGGTGGGCATGCGGGAAGGAAACTCCTGTGCCCGCGGCAAGCCAGGCCACAGCCGCGCTGGACGCCAGCCAGAAAGTGGTGCAAGAGGCTGTCGCCCAAAACAGGGGCCAGCACCCCGCGAGGCCCCCCCAGTTCTCTGTCCTGTGCATCTCCCTCATCTCCCTGTGCACACTCCAGCAATGCTCTCAATGGCATTGTGTGTGCATCACGTGTGCACACACACGTGTGTTCTCCCACCCCCACCCCGTCCAGCCCCAACTCTGGGCATCTTTTTTTTTTAAGATTTATTTATTCATGCATACAAAAACTGGGGTACAGGCCAGACGCGCAGGAGGTGAGAGGAGTCACCAGAGACAGAGTGGGGAGCAGAACAGGCAGATGGACTGAAACACACTGCTGAGGGGAGCAACGGGGAGGCAGGAGAGGTCTGCTGTGCCATGTGGTCCCCCTCCCTGGCTAGGGATCGAACTTGTGCTGCAGTGCCACGGATGCTTCATAGTGCAGCGCTCAACCTGCTGCGCCACCAGGGAGGCCCTCTGGGCATCTTGTTCAGAGCTGAGCCCTCTTCCCAGGACCAGGCCCCACTACGCGCCTGCCTCCTCCTCCCCTGCCTGCCCGGCGCTGTCTGAGTTTGCTGCCGCCACCCTCCCTCTGCCAGGTCTCCCGTCTCCCCACGTGTTGGGGCTGGAGTGTCAAGGGGGGCATTTGAGGGCACCGCTGATGCGCGGAACTGCCCAGTTGCACAAACGGCCAGTTATGGGCCCTGCAGCCCCCAAGATGCCGGCCTGCCGTGGGGTTATCTTGGGGTTCAGTTTCACCCTCTCCTACCTGGCCGGCACGTTGCAGAGGCGACTGGGTCTGGCTCTGGTCTGTGCCGATGCTGCGGCTCTCGCTTTCCTTGCCTGTCGCCTCCCGCCCAGGATAGCACTGGCACCTCCCCGGCCGGCTCCAGGTGGAGCCGCTTGGTTCGTTGCTGCTGTGCTGGGCCGGCGTCTGCTTATCTCCACACGGGGCGCCCAGGCGGGGAATGAGGCCCGTGGCGGCCCTGTGATCTCTGCGATCTTAGCTTCCCCACCGTAAAATGAGGAGGGAGAGCAAAACATGAAACTCCCACCCCCGGGTTCTGGTTAAAGGAGCCAGGATGGGGGGGCAGGTGGGGCGAGGCCTGTCTACCTGGGTGCCCCTAGACTCAGAACAAACGCTCAGCCCCTGGGTGGAGTGAGTGAATGGGGAGTGTGGGAGAAACCCTCTGGGTGCCCTGCAGGTGCCCCGCATCCATCCCAAGAGGCACTTGCGCCCGAAACAGCAGAGGGACGCGGAGCCAGCTCGTCACCGTAGCCTGTTTATTCGCAGCTCAGGGCGCAGGCAACACACCCAGCCCAGCCCGCCAGGGGCTGAGCCCTGCCTGCTGGCCCTTGGATGTCTCTACCGATAAAGACCAGCTCTAGCCAGGGGTCAGGGCCCGGGGGCCATGGAGTTGGCATCGCAGGTAAGAACTAGGCAAACTGGATCTGGGGTTTGCCAGCTCTCACCTGAGCCCAGAGCCCCCAACACGCCCAGGGCCCCGGCCGCCCGCGCTCCGCCCCTGCTCGGCCTCCTGGATCTGGGCCTTTCGGACCCGGCCATTAGGTGCACACGAGTGGCCTGGAGAACCTGCTGAACCCACACGGCTGGGCCCCAGCCCCAGAGATTGTTTCAGGGTCCCACATTTCTACCGCGCCCCGCACTGATGCCTCTGCTGGGCCTGGAGCAGAGCGAGGACTCGGGAGCCGGCCACGCAGAGGGCCCCGGCCTCTGCGGTCAGACCGCGCGTCCTGACTCGGGCACCGGGAGGCCTCCCACAGTGGAAACTTCCTTGTGGTTCTGCAAGCTGCGGCACCTGCCGCCCCCGCGCCTGCACACATGAGCTCATGGAGGTGATGGCTCCTCCGGGCCAGGGCAGCCCACCGCCAGGAGATCAATGGTTCGCGCCTCCCACCGCCTCTCCCGGCACCTGCCTCTCCTGGCAGCTGCCTCTCCTGGCAGCTGCCGGCCCGTTACCGCTGCACCGTTCTTATGAACTTGTGCCTCGCGGGGTCTGTGGGTGCCGCTGTCTCCCGGTGCAGGGACTGCCGTCCCGGGGCCGTGGGGCCCCCGCCCTCTCCACACCGGGCTTTACGGGGCGTGTGGATGCTGGCGGGAGGGTCCAAGGCAGCGTGGTGGGGCTGGGAAAGGAATTCACCTGTGCTGAATCCAGCTCAAGGGCTAGTGAGGCTGGCCCCGGGGGGCCCTCGCCTGCTCCCACCTGCTCTGCCCCTCAGCCTGTTCCCAGCAGGCTGGGGAGCCGCTCTTGACATCGGACCACAGATCCCAGAAGGGCAGCCCCTGGGACCGGGCCCTCTCTGGGGAATGGCCGAGACTGCGGAGAAATGGGCAGGCACAGGCACAGGCGCTGCTGGCTTGCACTTGGCCCCTGCTCAGCTCTCTCCTCACGGTCCCCTCCCCCCACTGTTTTTGGAGACTTGTGAACCTGGTTTTGCAAACCACTTCCATCGCAGGCCCTGCCTCCTACAGCAGCTGTACGTGGTGCCTCGGGCTGAGCCCGGAGCCGGATTCCAAACCTCTCTGACCCTGGAGCCCTACCCCTTCTTTCCACACGCCATCTTACAGCCCCGGTGTCCCTGGGGACGCGCTTTGGGGAAGGAGGTGGCCACTTAGAAATGATCTCTGAGTAGGCGATGCACCATTGTCAAAATGGGAACGCCTGCTAAAATGACCCCAAAGGCAGATGCGCTGACACCCTAACACGAGGGCTGGTGGCCTCTGCGTCTACTTTGGGGAACACCTTTATGAAGTGTGAAGTGAAGAAATCAAGGCACAGGGACCTTCAGTAACTTCCCCCAGGGTACCACGGTGGGAGAGCAGAGGCTGCACCCCTAGATTGGGAGGCGCGAGCAGAGGGGCTGGGGTCCAGCTGGAAGGTCCTGTCACCTGGAGAGCTTGGGGAGTCTGGGAGCCTGGCCTCAACCCTGACACCAGAGCCCCTGAATGTGCCCTGCTCTGCAGCTGGGGTGGGGAGGGGGCGGGGCTGGGCTCTCAGCCAGGCAGCCTTGGGCCAGGTCCACCTGCTGCCCCTTCTGGGTAGCCTGCGAGTTAAGAGAGGTGCCTGCATTTTAAAACGCACATTAGAACATCAAAAGAAGAATATTTTTGTGACCATGGAAATGATGATATTTAAATCTGTGCCCATTGTTTTATTGCCACCCAGCCACACCCTTTGTGCGCTGTCTGGCTACGCAAGGGTGTGTAGCTGCATCGGCGAACACACAGCCTGCAAAGCTACCATTTTCCTGCCCTGGATGATAAATTTGCCTAACTCTGGGTGACGGGAAACTGACTTCTGCACCAGTGAGAGGCCCAAGCTAGATCTAAGGAAGGACTTCCTGGCAGAGAGTTGGGTCCGCACTGAGGGGCTTTGGGGTCCCGAAGCCTCCCTCGCAGAGAAGGCCAGGGCGAAGGACCAGCCCTGAAACTCACCTGCTGGGCAGTTCTGTGGGGTCTGTCAGCTCCGTCCTGACCTGCGTTTTCCACGGCCGATGTCCTGGACCACTCACACTGCAGCCCCGCCTGTCCCACAGCAGAGCTGGGCTTCCTGCCCGCAGCACCCACGTAAGGTGCTACAGTGTCATGACCGTGGCTCGGCCCCGGAGGCGCGCAGACGGGCGCTGTCTGATCTCTGACAAAACTGCAGGTGGATTCGCTTTCCAAATAGCTGGCTTTGATCTCTTTCAGTTTCCCTCCCCGCCCTCCCCCCAAGAGTCCCATGACCCTGGAGCTTGAATAGGGAGAGAAGAGTAAGCATATTTGGTTTCGCCTAGATCTGCTTGCTTTCCTTGGTGCCAGACCGCTAACCCCAAAGGAGATTTCCAGTGGAGTAAACAGCCCAGGCCTGGCCCCGGCAGCCGTCCTGGCCAGCTGGGAGTTGGGATGGTGAAGGCTTTTGTCAACTGCAACCTGGTTTCCCTGAATAGGAGGGTTGGCGGGGCGTGAGATGCCGGGTGTGGGCTTTGGAGGGTTCTCCTGGGGGTGGCCCCTGGACCCAGACCTGCTGGGAAAGATGTCTAGGGTGGCATCCTGGGTCAGGCCTGTGGGAAACAGCTTCAGACAGGACCTCAGCTGCAGAGTGCCCCAACTCCCAGCGGGTTCTGCAGCAGAAAGGGTGGTGTCTGGGATGGTCTCTTGGGAGGCCTGGGGCGCAGAAAGACATGCAAAGAGGGTGCATGTGGTTCACGTGGGTTTTTCTTTTTTAGTCCATGCTTGCATTAGGTTCTCAAAGGACGTCAACTACAAAGGCTAAGGAACCAGCGGAACGGAAGCTCTCGGGCCAACTTCAAAGTACATGTGCCAGGCCGGGCGAGCAGAGATGCAGAAATAGACAGAACAGCATTAGGGGCTCCAACTCCCGCAGCACCAGGGCCCATCTGCCTGTCATGCCCGACAGGCATGCAGGGCTTAATGCACAATTGTTTCATTTTTAAAGATGACACGCCTTTGTCCAGGAAAGGAAGGAAACAATGATCGCAGTGGTCACCACAACAAAGGACCCACCAGGGAGCTCTCCCCATCAGCCGCAGAGAGCCTGGGGCAAGTCCATGGGTCTTGGGCTTGATGGTCTTGGGGGGGGGGGTGTCAGACCCAGCTCTTCCACTTACTCCCTGGCACCTGGGTATGCCCAGACTCCCAGGTCAGCAGCAAGGCCATATGCCCCCAAGCTGATTAGAAATGAAAAGTCAACTGGTTCAGAACCTGCACTTTAGGCTGATCCCCACGGCCTCCCTGCCCCGTTAAGACTCGGGGGGCATTGATGCAGGACCCTGGACGAGTCATATGTCAGCTGTGCCACGTTCCCGCACCTGCAAAACGGTGATACCTACTTTAAAAGGTAGCTGTGATAACTAAAGGAAATAGCGCATGCCCCGCGTTTAGCACAGCGCCTAGTACCCCGGAGGTGCTCCTGCCCTGGGTTCTGCTCTCTCAGGGACTTTCCATTTCTGTTCCACTCAAAAATCTCTGCTGGAAAATTGGCACAGGGAAGGGAGGGCGGTGATGGGGAGCTGTTGCAGTCCCAAGATCGAACGATAGAGGGCACTCTCGACATTTCCATTGCGGGGAAGCTCTAGCCGCCTGGGTCCCCCCAAGAACTGGGTGATGGGTGCGGGGGCGCCGCCACTCCCGGGCGGGGCAGTTCGCCAGCAGCTCCCCGTCCAGGCTGAGTGTTCCGGGCCTGAGCCTGCAGCCTCAGTCATCTGTCCCCCACTTGGTCCTGCACTGCTAGGCAGGAACAAACTGCCTGGCTTCTCCAAGCCTCCTCGCCCAGGCCCCGGGCAGCGGGAGGCACCTCTCGCGGGCCGGGCGCTAGACGTTGATGAAGGATCCCTGGTCGCCGCTGACCGTCTCGGGCTCCACGCAGCGCCCCTTCCTCCGTGTGACCCTTCGGTTCCGGTGGAATTTGGCGTAGCAGCGCAGGCCTGAGTGGGGAGGCGAGGGGGTCAGGGGCGGCCCCCCCCATCGGCGCTTCTCCTCCGCCCGCCCCCTCGACCCCCTCTACCCCTCCTTCGTCTGCCTCCCCTACGGCTGAAGGAGATGAAAGCGACTCCTCAGAGGGAGAAGAAAAGTGCGAAGAGATGAAGCTCGGGGTACTGAGGGGCAGGAAGCTATTTTTTGTGACATGTAACGGTGGGTGCGGGTCGCTACGCGTTTGTCAAAACCCACAGAACGGGCAGCAGCAAACCCCACCGCAAACGATGGATCTCAGTGATGACGCGCCAGTACTGGCTCGTGGCCGCGCAACCACCACACTTGTGCAAGGTGTTAGTGACAGGGAAAACTGCAGGGGGAGTGCGCGAGGACGCTGCGTTTTCTCTGAACCTAATTTTAATCTATTTTTTTCCCATAAGGCACACAGATTCTTCTCTCCCCTATAGAACAGATCTAAACTTCCTACAAGCCACGAGGAGACCCCAGTCTCTCTTCACCTCCCCCTCTTCCCCTTCTAACTCCAGGCACACCCAGTCTTCCTGTTTTTCCTCACACTCCCAGCCAGTTCCTGCCTCAGGCCCTTTGCACGTGCTGTGCTCACAGCCAGAAATTGCTTCAGGAAGCCCTTGGCGTCCTGGCTCCTGCTTGGTGCTTAGGTCTCAAGTCAGAGCCCGCCCTGACGGCCTGTGTGTGTGTGTGTGTGTGTGTGTGCGCATGCGCGCGCGGGTGTGTGTTGGCGGGCAGCCCGTTTCCTGGCTCTGGCTCTCATAGCCACAGACTGATCTTTCAGTTCAGGCCACAGAGGCCACGTCCTCCTGAGTGGGGGAAAGATGACAGCGAGGCCCGAGCTACGCTCGCTGCAGCCGGAACGCAGCAGGGGCACCTCCACGCAAAGCGTACGTATGTCGCTGTCCAGGGAACGGGGGCTCTGGGTCTGGGCTGGGGCCGGGAACTCAGACCCGGGCCACGGGGCCTTGGGGCCGTGACCACACAACTGACCCTTGCAGGGGCAGGGGACTGCGCTGCAGCAGTGGCCAGGAGCCGCAGGCGTCCTCCTGGAGCCCTGCAGAACCCGGGCTGGCCTTGGCCGCTGGACCTTAGCATGGGCCCTGCGGTCAACGGTCCAGGGTCTCTCCCCGTCCTCCCGAGGGTACCGCCTGACCCCTGTGGCGTGACATCTTGGTGTGGACCAAGCGCTGCTTCCGTGTTTCCCTTTTGCTGGGGCCTGAGTCTGCAGGGGGAAGCGGAGTGTCGGGCCTGGCCAGTGGGCCGGGACCAGAGGGAGTGAGCAGATGGGCTCCCAGGGCCGACCGCTGATCCTCCCATCTGAGGCTGATCCTCCCGTCTGAGGCCGGGGAGGAGGGGGCAGGACTCCTGGGCAGAGCTGCTACTTAGTGAGCACCCAGCTGGGCACAGTGGTCAGGGGCTTGAAGGGGGCAGACATGTGCCGCTCCCCACTCACCAAGTGGGGTGCAGGGAGCAGGACTGGACCTGGGCTCAACCCTGTGCTGGCTGTTGGGGCTCCTTGACCTTGAATCCCCACCCCCACACACACACACCCCTGCTCTGTAGCTAGGCTCCCCCTCTGGGAAGCTCCCACCTACTGCAGGAACAGAAGGTGGCTTCCCAGCGCCCCACCCCCAGTTGGCTCCCTGGCTCCACTCCTGTCCCTGCT
Source organism: Galemys pyrenaicus (assembly GCA_019455555.1). Classification (NCBI taxonomy): domain Eukaryota; kingdom Metazoa; phylum Chordata; class Mammalia; order Eulipotyphla; family Talpidae; genus Galemys; species Galemys pyrenaicus. Next base: position 5,063,658 of record JAGFMF010012255.1, on the reverse strand, counting down.
TGCAAACCAGCCATGTCGCCCCCTGCGTCAAACCTGCCAGCGATGACTTCTAGCACAGACGAACAAGGCTGTCAGGTGCTGCCTGATGGCCTGGGCCAGCCCCCCCCCCCCCCGGGGCCCCCNTCGCCCCCTGCGTCAAACCTGCCAGCGATGACTTCTAGCACAGACGAACAAGGCTGTCAGGTGCTGCCTGATGGCCTGGGCCAGCCCCCCCCCCCACCTGTGCCCCCTGCCCACTGGCCACCACGAGCCAGGCCCACTCAAAACCCTGCCTCTCACCTGGGACCCTCCTCTGCCCCATCTTCAGGTAGCTGGTTCTGCTCCTGCCCATCCTTTCTAAAACAACTCCCCACTCCTTGTCTGGCCACCCAGGATTAAAAGTTTTTTAAACATGTATTTATGCACACAAGAGCTGAGGCACAGGGGGTGAGAGGAGTCACCAGAGACAGAGTGGGGAGCAGAACGGGCAGATGGACTGAAACACACTGCTGAGGGGAGCAGCGGGCGAGGAAGGAGAGGTCTGCTGTGCCATGTGGGTCCCCTCCCTGGCGGGGGGTCGAATCCTGCTGCAGTGCCGCGGATGCTTCGCAGTGCGGGTTCAACCCGCTGTGCCACCAGGGAGGCCCCTCAGGATTAAATTCTTTACAGTGTTTATTGCTTTCTAAAGCCACGTTATCTCTTTGTTTACTATTGTCCTTTTATCTAACTAGAACAGTCCACTGTGCAGAACTTCTTGTTCTTTTCACACCCGAGAATGCCCAGCGTCCTGAACAGTGCCTGACGCATTGTGGGCACCCAACAACTATTAGTTGGGGGCTGGCATCGTCGCACCCCACTGGCGTGTCTGGCAGAAAGCAGGCCTGAAGGAGGCCCCCCCCCGGGTTGGCAGATCCCCAAGATCTACCTGAAAGGCAAATAAGCCGGCACTTAATAAACGGCCGGGAGCCCAGCAAAAAAGGTTTTTTGTGTTTTTTTTTGTTTTAGTTGCATTCACAACAGATAATTTTTTGAGGATGGTGTGAGCAAAAAGGGGCTCTATCTCTCTGGGTGGTTAGTAGGGGGACAAGCCCAGACCCACCCACTCAGAAAAGTGGAACACTGGTTGGTGCTAAGTAAGTTTTGTTCATTTTTGGTATTTTTTAAAAAGGAGTATTTATCTTTGAGAGATATTTACTGAAATCTTCACAGATGAAGTCTCTGTAAACTCACTGGCGTTGCTTCAAAATCACACTGGCATGGGGAAGTGGGTGGGGAGAGACAGCACAGATTGGCTGTGAGTTGGTAATTAGCAAAACTGGGTGAGGGGAGAGAGGGGAGGTCGTTGTAGTATCCAGACTACTTTAGTATTGCAATGCTTCAGAGCACAAAATTTTAAATATTCCCACTTTTCTAGCTGTGTGAATTTGGGCAAATCTCTTAACCTCTCTGGGCTTCCATTTGCTCACCTGTAAAACAGAGATCATAATTGTCCCCTTCTGGGAACTCCCTGGTGGCACAGTGGGTTAAACATTGCACTATGAAGCATTGGTAGCCACTGCAGCACGAGTTCGACCCCTGGCCACGGAGCTGACCCACACGGTGCGGTGCAGCAGACCTCTCCCGCCTTGTCCACTGCTCCCCTCAGCGGTGTACTTCAGTCAAATCTGCCTGTTCTGCTCCCCACTCTGTCTCTGGAGAATCCTCTCACCCCCCACATCTCTGTACCCCAGTTCTTGTACGCATAAATAAATAAATCTTTAAATAATCATAATAATTGTCCCCTTCCTAGAGGGTCCCAAGAGTGGAGTGCTTGGTAGAGACTCAATGACACCTGGCAGGAGACTCCCTCCTGCTGCAGGTGGGAGCTCAAGGGAGCTGACGAGGTAGCTGCAGGCCAAGTGCATCCTTCCCTGGGCAAGAGAGCCGCTCCCCCTCCTGCTGCCCACTTGGAATTCTGGGACAGAACCCTAGGGGGAGCACTCCTTCCCTCTCAGGTTTGCTCTTATTTAAACAGCGAGCTCCTCTCTCCTCCCTCGTCCCTCCTCCCGCTCAGGAGATGCTGCCAGTTTGCAAGAAGCGCAAATCTGAGTCTCGATGCCAGGGCTGCAGACTAAATGAGCTCGCAGATTGGGGAGGCAGCGAGCAAAGCTGTCCTGGCTCGACTTCGGCTCCCAGGGGCTTCTCCCACACCTCCTCCTTCTGCCAGGAAGCAGCGTCCCCCCCCCCCCCCCCCCCCCCCGCAGAACCAGCTTCCAGGAGAAAGGGAGGTTTGGGGGTTCTCAGAGGCCAAGGCGCCCCGCCCTCCCGCGGCCTCTGCGCCGCCCCAGGGCTCCAGACCCACCTTCCACACACATGCAGTCGTCGAAGCATTTGTTGTTGAGGCCTCGGTTGTGGGGTGCGCAGAGATGCTCCCGGAGGCCGCAGCAGCTCCCTGCACAGCAGCCTGGTCAGCCGAGCCCAGCGGCCCTCCCGCCCTCGCCCGGCAGGCAGGAGATCCATCATCGGTGGCAGGGCCACGCCCCGGCGGGGAGGGCCATCTGGCGCCCCAGACTCCGGCCGGGCCGGAGGTGCCTCTGGAGCCACGGCCCACCCCAGAGAGTGGCGGGGACCCCAGCTGCCCACTTGGGCAACGGATTGATCTTGGGAGGGGCGAAGACAGGGTACCAGACCCCCCAAAAAAGCGGTGGGACCGCTGGGGACGGCCAGAGGTGGAAGCAGCTCCTCCTGGGAGGGCCTCCGGCCAGCGCCCCCTGACAGATGGGGTGACCAGCCCGCGGGGCCACCCTGGGCGGGGGGCTCGCCCCTCCAGCATGGAGCAGAGCCCGCTCAAGCCGCCCTCTGGGTGGCCCAGACGCCACTTTCATTTCCCCTCAGGCTGCAGACAGTGGCTTGGAAAGGAGCAGCCTGTCCAGCGGTGGCTCCTGAGACGCAAACTGTGGTCGGGCTGCTGGTCCATAGAACATTCCGCCGCTGAACTAACAAGCGGGCGCCATGGAGGGGGGCTGCTCCCCTCTTCCTTCGGGAAGGTCCAGTTAGCTGATGGCCTCCAGCCTTGCGGACCGTGGCCCCAGGTCTCGCAGCCCAGGTGACCATGACCAGTGGGCGTCCAGGACTTGGCCATCTCTACCTGAGGGGGCCTGTGTGGGGGCTGTCTCTGATCTGGAGCGCCCAGAGCTGGGTCACGCCCAAAGGCTTCCTGTCGGCCCTGCTTCCCCCCTCTAATCGCTCACAGCCTGGCCCCCGGCCCCCTCAAACCGCCTGCACCTCTAACTCTGCCCAGCACCCCACTGTCAGAACAGCAGGCTTGGCTTTGCTCTGCCTCAGTGGGCTCAGCTGCTGGCGGGCGGGGACGGCATCGAAGGCACCCCCAGAAAGCCCGCCAGTGTGGCGAGGGGTGAGGGCGAGTCAAGCTCCGGTGCTGGACGTGGGGACAGCAGGCTGTGCTGGCCGCAGCGGCCGGGGACGGTGGGCGAGAAGCAGACACACCCGCCTCCAGCCTCTTCCTGGCCGTGTGGCTGAGCCCAGACACTTAACCTCTGCGGGCCCCGTGTCCTGCCTACAGACTGGGGCAGTCGGCCTCTCGCTCTGGGTGGCTGTGAAGAGGAGGCAGCCCTCGAGGGAGGCGTGACTGGCGGCTACCCCCACGGGGTCAGGACCCGCACCCCCCACGCCTCCCCCAGCCCGAGCCTGGGTGGGGATGGGGGTGCGCGCGGTACCTGGCGGGCAGTCTTGGTGATGGGCGCAGGGCGCCCCTTCGGCTGGAGACGTGTCGTTACCGTCGCTGGAGAGTTTACCCCGGTGTTTCTCTGGGGACAAGAAGCGCTGTCGTTAAGAGATCAAGGCCTCGCACGCCTGGAACTGCCCTCCCTCCGCCATGCGGCCCGGACAAGCACAGCTCCCCGCTCCGCCTCAGTCTTCTCCAAGACGTGATCACAGCGGCGCAGACTGACTATTTTCTTTCTTTTGGGACAAAATGCACCGACACGTGAAGCGTTCGGCTGCAGATCCGCACCCCATGGCGGCATCGCCCTTCGGGGGTGTCAGCTCCCCCACGCCTCCGCTCCCCAGCTTTGGGCACCTGTGGGTCGGCCTGGCCTCCCCAGGCCCCGGTGCAGCAGACGGCGGGGAGGCAGGGGCCAGGTGCAGGGGCGGGGCAGAGGACGCACCTCTCTTCTTGACAGAGGGCCACGTGTCGGGCTTTAAGTCTTCATAATCCGTCCAGTCGAACAAGGCCATGTCCAGCGTGGGCATCACCTCCCCGTCAGGCCTGGGCTGAGCCTGCAGCAGCAAAGAGAGAAGGGAGTGGAACAACTTGGGGGCTCGAGCCAGGGGGCAGAGGAGGGGCCCTTGGAGGTCCGGGCCTCCTGGGTGGCAGCCTGGAACCCAAGTGTGGGGACATGGGCGGCTGCCCGGGGCTCCTGCCCTGCCAGCCCACTCGCCACTGCGTCCCAAGGTTGGTGGTAGAGCCAGCCCAGGCACACAGGCAAATGGCCACAGGCCTCTGAGCAAGGGGCCAGGGAAGCCAGCCCGCCTATGTGCTCAGGGTTTCTGTGCCACACGGGAGCTGCATGAATCCCCTTGGCTCTTCCCCAGCCCGCCTCGCCCCTGCAAGAGTTCTCGGCTCTCCGGGGCACCATGGCAGCTACAAGCCCAACTCAGTTCCACTCACAGCCCCGGCCAGTGGCCTCAGAGCTGGATCTGCAGGACGCGGGGCATAGTGGCAACTGCTGGGGCTGGGTTCTCAGCAGACAGGCATCGGGCTTGCGATGGCACAGGCAACCTTGTATTCCAAGGTCATGTGCGGCTTCTATCAGACCCTCAAGGGATGCAAAGCCCAAAAAGAAAATAAAAATGATCTACTGCTTAAAAAAGTTATTTCAGCCTCCCTGGTGGCCTAGGGGTTAAGTCACAGCACCATGAAGCAGCCACAGCCACTGCAGCATGAGTTTGATCCCCAGCCAGGGAGCGGACCCATAGGGCACAGCAGACTTCTCCTGCCTCGCTCGCTGCTCCCCTCAACAGTGTGTTTCAGTGGATCTGCCTGCTCTGCTCCCCGCTCTGTCTCTGGTGAATCCTCTCACCCCCGCACCTCTGGCCTGTACCCCAGTTCTTCTATGCAAAAGTAAATAACATCTTTTTTAAAAAGTTTAAAAAACTAAAAGTTTTATTTCTTCTAAGTACTTTATTGATCATTTTAAATGATTTTGTTATTAAAAAAATCTCAAAGCACAAAAAAAAAATGCAAGAATGAAGGGTCTCTTGTTCATTGCAAGAATAAGGTAATTAACACCGAAGTACCCTTCATCTAGAAGCACCAGACGGTCAGTGCACTTGCCACATTTGCCAGCTCGCTCTTTTTATCTATCTTCTTAAAGATCTGAAGCACACAGGTCAAGGTATTAGCTGATGCTTGTTCATTCTGGATCATGAGACATATTTTTTTACACTGTTAGTCTCTATGCCTTGGTAGGTGTCAAATTCTTCCACAAGGGCTGATGTCGCTAAGGCAGCGGCCGGTGCACTGAGCCAGCACGCGCATCCTCGGACCTCCTGCGAATAGGCCCCAGCACCCCGCCAGGACACTGCCCACCCTTTCAGGACAGGGCGCCAATGGCTGCAGCTGGGCCGGGCTATCATCAGGGGGCCTGGCTTCAGTCCAGTCCTGGTGACCTTGACTAACTCCCTCCTGCCCTGTGCCTCAGTTTCCCTGCATGAACTCAGAGGGGGTTGCATGCGCTGGTCTCAAGAACCTTCCAGCTCCAAGACTTCCTGGGCACACTTACCTGGGGCCACAGGGATGTGACAGGTAGGATCAGGGACTCTTCTGTGGCAGGTGTCGCCTCCAAGGTGCTTAAGTAGAACATGGTAGGGGCCAGGCTGGTGGAGGATTCCTCCATCACGTCCGGTGCCTGGTCCAGTACCTGGTCTGCTGAGAGCACCGCCTTCTTCATCAGGGAGCTGGGACCTCGGACCAGGGCTCGGCCTGAGACATGGAGCGGCAAACACAGGGGCTTGACCTGCCCGAACCCCAATTCAGCCCACAACAGAACCCACATTTCCTGCAGCAAACCAGCCCACACCCTATGTGTGTTTGGCACATGAATGGCAGAGACTTTGTAAAGCCAGGGACGCTGGCCCAACCAACCTCCCTGCTGGTCACCCTTTTGGGGAGGTGGAAACAAGGTATTGGGGAGATGCTTTAGATGAACTTGCTGTATTGTTGGGGAGATGGCACAAGAATTCTCTCTCCAAAGCATCATTCCAGCAAGTAGAAGTCTGGGTTGACTCTATGCAGCCAGGGATGCAAATGCAACAGATGGAAACTAGTAGTGTTAACCATGGAAGGCTTCCTAGAGGAGGCAAAATTTGAGTAAGGGAGCAACGTGATGAGACTGAGAGGCATTGCAAAGGAGAGAGGCCTTTGAGAAGGTTGGGAGCTGAGAGTCAAGGCTTATCACACACAAAGGAGTGTTTCCTATGTGCTGGCGATCCGTTTACTCCATTTACTGAGCGCCTGCTGTGTGCTGGCACCTGAGGAGCCTCCTTGCGAGCACTGGTTCATGCCACTACAGGGTTCTGGGAGGGGGCTGCTCCTTCAGCCTCCTCTCCAGGCAGGAGTCAGAAGCCCAGCAAGGTTAGGCAATTTCCCCGAGGGCACGCAGCTAGTGGAGAGCAGAGGCCGGGTAGAAACCAGGTCTGTCTGAAGGCAAAGCCAGTGCTTTACCACGAGGGCCGCCTAAGACACTTGGCTTAGGGGAAAGTAAGGAGGACTGCAGGGGCGGTCAGGGGCAAGGGGGCTTTGGGAGGAGCTGGGGTCCTGGGCTCATTCTTGCCTCTTTCTCAGACAAGAACTGACTTTAAGGTTGGCTGGGTCATTTGGGGCCACCCTACCCTCCGGAAATGAACCCCAGAGAATAAAAAGGGGCTTACGACCATGGACCCCACTCTCTCATGTTAGAGACGAGGAAACTCGGGCACAGTGAGACTGCGGCTTGGACGGGGGGCCTGGCCTGGGACCCCCCATCTGCTCCTCCTCGCTGACAGCCCCTGGGAGGGCTCCCTTGGCCCACAGGTGGCGGGGCTGGAGCTGCGCTGGGACAAGCCCACGGCCCATGTCTCCTGGGCGGTGCTCAAGCAGCCAGCCTCCGCTTCGGTGTGAGGGGCTGGACCTTCGGGCTGAGCGGTTAGTGAGCTCTGGCCCCCTCTGTGTTCTGCTCACAGGGCAGGCCTGGCAGCGAGGAGCTGGCTGCTGGCAGCAGCAGGAGGCAGAGTCTCCGCCCGGTTCCCACAGAGCCCCGCCCCCTCCCCTTCAGCGCACAGGCCCTGGTCACCTGAAGAGACTTGGAAGCCGGAGAGGCTCAGGGCCAGCGGGGAGCCGAGCCAGCCACGTGGGTGGACCCCCTGGGACCTGTTTGTTCAGAGGCAGAATGGGCCAAAGAGTGGGGCCGCGAAACGAAAGGGCAGAAGGGCAGAAGCAGGAGGGCTAAGGAGGGACCCTCTGCTGGGTCACACGTCCCAGCTCAGACTCAGCGACTCAGCAGTGGGAGAAGCAACCAGCAGCCGCCGCCAAGCCACCATCCGGCCAGCGGTGCTCTCAGCGCTCTGGTCGAGTGTCTCCGAGCCAACACTGAGGGGTGTTGGGGCGTCATCCTCGTTTTGCAAAGGGAGAAACTGAGGCACGGAAGTTGACTTGCCCAGGGCTGGAAAGCAATGGAGCCAGGGTCTGGGCTTGGGCATATCTGGCTTCAGGGTTGACTAAGTGACGTGCTGGGGGACGGGGCACTGAAATCTTCCTTGTCTGCTGGGGGCTTACATGAGGGTGGGTTTAGGTCAGATGCAAGGCAGAACTTCCCGACGTAGGAGGACCATCAACTGCTAAGTCTGAGCTTCCCAAGCCACACAGCCCTCTCCTCCCCTCTGCGCCACCCCTGGCCTCTCTGCTTCCTCCCTCACCACACCCCTCTGCACGTGCTGAGTTTCCCCCTTTCACCAACTTTCCCTCCTTCACCTTGTTTAGTGCCTGCCCCTTTGGGGCCTCTGGATGTCTCTCTAGAGACCTCACCCCGCCGACACCGCCCTCTGCCCCCTCCCTGGGGTCTTTGGCCACCCATCTGAGCTCTGTCCCTCCCCTTCCCCGAGCTCTCCCTTTGCAGGACGCCACCTCCTGCAGCCCTCCAGCTACCTCCGTGCGATTTCAGCCTCTCCCTCCGTCTCCTGTGCTCCCTGCTGCGTTTCTTGGCTCTTGTTGACCCCGGAGACCGGTTCTCCTTCTCGGGGTAGGGCAGTGCCAGCCCGAGAAGCAGATCCTTGTCCTGAAACAGGCCCGCAGGATTCTGCCCAGGCAGCAGCCCTCCTGCCCCTGGCAGTCTGGAGGCCTGCCTGGTGGCGGCAACCATGTCCCTGCTCTGGGCCCTGCTGGGCAGGCCTGGGCCCCTCTCCTTCTTGCCCAGACCCCGCCTGCGGTGCTGGCTGGCTGGCGGCATCCACAGTGCTGGCCCTGGGAGGTCAATGTGGTTCTCAGGGAGGTTCCGGGAGGGAGTTCCAGGTCCCAGGGAGCCTGCAGGACTCAGCTCCAGCAGCAGCAGCAGGGCGAGAAACAGCATGGGTGCAGCAGGGTCCCCGGGCCCAGCCATCAGCTCCTCCCTGCAAGAAAAGCAGCACCTTGAGGGGGCAGCTTTTGGGGGTGGCCAGCTCTTTGCCCGTTCCCAAAGCCCTTCACACACACCTTTTGTTTCCAGAATTGCGAATCTTCAGCTGTGCATCAGACTCACTACGAGCTTGCATTTCCTCCTCACATTCTTCTAGCCTAGACTTTCCCAATAGGATGGAGGGGACCAGCCGGAAGCAGACACGAGGGGCTGTCCAGCCTGGGGGTGTCAGGCCAGGGGTGGGGGCGGGGTGGTGCTAAACAGCCCACCCTGTGCGGGACCACAAATGCCCAGAATGGGGAGCCCTGGGTTAAACAGAGCAGCGACCAGGCTCCAGGTGGGGCTCGATTTCCCGCCTCTGCACACACATGTCCCTGAATGAGCGGAGGCCCCCCCAGGCCGCTCACCCAGCCCGCTCCAGGCCTGCAGCCAAGCAAACGCTGTCGCGGTGAGCCCACTGCAGGTGCGGGCCGTGCTGAGTCTTCGCGAGGTCTTACTTCCACCTTAGTCCCTCGGGCGCCTCCTGTAGCTGAGGGGCTGCAGGCAGTTCACGGCCGGGGTGGCTCCTGTGTGCTTCTGTGCTGGCCCAGAACCCACCGCGGGCTCCCCCATTCCCTTCCTTCGAGGTCTCGGAAGCTTCTGACACCCCCCATTTTGCACCAGAAGTGGGGTCTCCTAGAAGACCCACGCTCTTCCCCTCAGTGGTGGAGACAGAATAGGACCCCGGATGTCCCAGAGGACCTCGGACTGAGGCCTTGGATCCGCTGACCTCTGGAGACCACCCCCCACCTCCCGCCCCGCCCCCAACCCGCCCCCGCCTGACACATCCAGCTGGATGCATCAGACTCGGTGGGCCTGGGTTAGCCGGGCTGATTGAACTTTTATGGCCGCCTCCAGTCCTGCTGCCCCACTGGGCGCACAGAGGCGCTCACGCGGCGTTTCGGTGACTTGCGCTTGTGTTGCTTCCCGGGGCTGAGGCGCGGCGCGTCCACTCCCGGCCTCTCCCTCAGCCAGGGCTCCCGCAGCCGTCACCCTGGTCACCCCAGGTTCTCCTGGAGCCCACCCTGAGTGACAGGACTGGGAGGGAGGAGGGCAGCAGACTGGGGCCCGAGTGCGGTGGCCGCTGAGACCTGAGATGGGGGCGGCCAAGCCTGTCTGTCCCCACGGGCTGTTCTCTGCCCCGCTGCTCTCTGTGCAAGTCCTGCCGGTGCGCTGGCGCCTGCCCACCGCGTCCCTCCAGGAAGCCTTGTTCGCTGTCACATGAGCTCGTCCCTTCTGCCTGGCCAACTCTTAAAGCCCCCAGCTGTGCCCTTTTGTGCTGGCCCTGCAGGTTCCTTCAAAGCCCCTGTCTCCACAGGCGGCTCCTGGGGTTCTGCCTCCCCCATCCAATCACAGCACCCTGCGAACAACAGACACTGCAGCTGGTTCTGAATGGAAGCAGACCGAGTACAAACTGTGGCCTGAGCAGATCAGGTATAAATTCCCAGGGTGTGCATGTGCACGTGCGTGTGCGCACACGCATGTGCACACGTGTGCATGTATGCACACACATACATGTGCATGTGTGCGTGCACACAAGGGAAGACTGGAGTGGGGGTGGGTCCGGGCACAGCTTTACCCTGAAGACTCCATGGCATCCTCTCTCCAAACCCCAGGATTTCACCTGGATGTCGGCATAGCCCAGCAGCCAAGATCCAGGCTGGCCAGGAGCCACTTGAGAAACATGGGCTGTCACGGGGGGTGTCAGGACCCCCATCCATCTCCGTAGCGCCGAAGCCCGTTGGAGGTGGCATCACAAGCACCAAGCAGGCCCCCCCACTCCCCTCACCCCACCAGCCCCCTGGTTCTACCTTAGGGGAGGCTCACCAGGCCTGCTGGAGGGGCCTGGCTCTGGCCCCTGCCCCCACCCCAGACTGGGGGCTCCAGCAGCCGCCTGGAGTTGCCCAGGCAAGAGCAGTCCAGGGGCATCGGGCCAGGAGACTGGCCATCACTGGCCGTCGCACTGGGGAGCTACAGGGACTCGTGAAAAACAAAACGCGGCAATTACAGAGAGGCTGGGGTGGCCCCCCCAGAACAGCCGAGACGCCCAGGCTCCCACTGGACTTATTTCTGATCCTGCCTCTGGCTCGGCTGGCCCTGCACGCAGGCATCTCCCACACGTCCAAGTGCAGGAAACTAACGCGACCTGCAGCACCACCACAGTTTGACGGCGAGTGGCAAAGCCGGCCTCGTGGCCGGGGTGGTCTCTGCACCCCTCGCTGTCTTTGCCTTCGGCTGCCCCGCACCCAGAGCCATCAGCGTGACTGGCGCCAGGAAGGGGGCGAGGCTCTGACAAGTGGGAAGAGGAGATTGAAGGAGGGGTCCAGTCCCCAGCTATGAGGAGAGCGGGACTGCCTGGCTAAGACTTCCCGGATGCTCTGTCACATGCAAATGAAGGCAGTGAATGGCGCCCCAGCCCTGGCCTGCAGCCTAGGCTTCCAGGCCCAGAGCCTGCAGGGGGGGGGTGGGGGGGGCAGGGCTTCCTGCCATATCCACCTGGCAGACAACTGTGGAGTCGCTGGGAGCCTGGCTGCCAGCTCTGATCGCTCACCCACCGCTTGGGCACTGGGGAGGGAGGAGGGCCGGCTGACGGGGCCTGAGGGAGGAACACAGGCCAAGCCTCAGCGGTGCCCCAGTGAAGTCCAGGTACTCTGAGGCACCCTCCGGGACGCGAGCCTGACAGTGACCCCTAACCCTTCCACGGAGGAGGGCTTGGGCCCACCAACCTCCTCCCTGACCCTGGGTCTCTCCTCATCAGGTTTGAAAAGGATACGTCCGAGCTACCGTATTTGGTAGAGCTGTTTCAGAGTTTCCATAAACATCGAATTTAAACCGCACTTAAAGAAATATTTTTAGACTATCTTGAAGACTGTAGTATAAATAACAGGCAGCCTCATGTGCCTTCTCTACCCAGTCCTAACACAGGCACAGCCTGGTCCCAGCGGGGGCTTCTCCTTGGTGGGAGGGAGGGGAGGAGGGGGGAGGGGGGAGAGAGCCTTGGTGGGGGGGAGGGGGGAAAGAGCATGGCTGCCAGCGCCAGCATTCTCCAGACACAAACCACCAGAACAAGTTCCCTCCCGTGCAACAACCTGTNCCGGGGGGGGGGGGGGGGGGGAAAGAGCATGGCTGCCAGCGCCAGCATTCTCCAGACACAAACCACCAGAACAAGTTCCCTCCCGTGCAACAACCTGTTTCGTTCATATGCCATTGAGAATCGGTTCTTTTTTCTCACCGATTTACCTTCCGATTAGGTAATAATGTAAACTGAGGCAGAACAGAGACTGCACAGCATTTCGATGTGGGAGAGGCTGCGAGGAGTTTGTCTGATTGTGTCTCCTATGTCTGCAGAAGATGGAGAACATGGCCCTCCCTGGGGGCGCAGCGGGTTGAGCGCCGCACTGTGAAGCATCCAGGACACAGCAGCGTGAGTTCGATCCCCAGCTAGGGAAGGGACCCCCATGGCGCAGCAGACCTCTCCTGCCTCACCCGCTGCTCCCCTCAGCAGTGTGTTTCAGTCCATCTGCTGTTCTGCTCCCCACTCTGTCTCTGGTGAGTCCTCTCACCGCCCCAGCACCTGTGGCCTGCAGCCCAGCTTTGTATGCATAAATAAATCTTTTAAAAAAAAGAAGAAGATGGAGAACATTTGGACCGGGAAAGCGATCAGCAGTGGTGACAGTCACATTGCTCAAAGCCCACAGCCCGCGCTGGCTCCTGGACCATGGGCTAGGCTGCAGGAAGAGCAGCACAGCTCAGAGAAATTTTGTGTAAGGGGGAGCAGCGGGGAGAGGGTCATTGGTCATGGGATTAGGTGGTCTCGGGGGCCGCTCTGCCTAGGGCACCTGGGAACTCAGGGTCCACAGTGATGAGGCTCCTCCATCTGTCTGTCTGTCCGGTTGCCAGCCCTGCATGGGGAGGGTGGACAGATAATATCCCCAAGATGCAGACTGAGCTCCCAGGGATGGGGGATACTATGGAAACAGCAAGAACTGTAAGGAAATATTTGTGAATGTGAAAAGAGAGAAGAAGCCGTGACAACAGAGGACAGTAACAGCCCCTCCAGGGCCTCCCCCTCACTGGCCTTGGGCAGGGCCTTCTCTCTGAGATGCCTGCCCACCAAGCAGCTGGGCTGGTGCCCTGAGGCCATCACGGGGGTCCCTTTGGGATAATGGGGCACGGCTGTCTTTCAAGGAGTCCTCAGAGGGGGTGCAAGGTGCTGGGGTCCAGGAGCGTTGGACAGTGGGGAGTCCTGATTCCTGCCACTCTGGCCACGGCTCAGGTCTGAACTGACATCTCCATGGAAACACCCCAACCGCATGAGAAACTCGAAGGCGCGCACCCGCCAAACCTGGGCGGGAAAGGGCCTCTGACGCCCGAGACGCCCAGGAATATCTGCAAAGATGTTTGATCCCTGAGGAGTCAGCTGAAGCAGGACACGCGGGGTTTGAAGGCCCTCCTGGCTCGTGGGTGCTGCGCCCTCCGCCCAGGAGCCGAGCCCTCCCTGCTCGTGAGGGAGTGGGCCTGGGGTCCTTGGCCTGTGGCCACTCCCGGGCATCTCGCAGCTCACCCTCCAGGGACCCTGGGCACTGAGGGCTGAATTCTGACCTTCAGAGCAGCAGCCTCGGGCGGGCCCCCTTGTCCCAGACCCCTCGCTGCACCCCTCTGCCCGGTTTCCAGTCACAGAAACAGCCTCCCCAAGACATTCCCCACGCTAGCCCAAAGCTTGAGTCTGAGAACTGGTGTCTGACTCTGCAGAGACACTTCCACAGCCTGCAGCAAACGGGACCCCGCGCCTCAGTACACGAGGAACTCGCTGGACCGGGCACAGGGTGAATTTTGTTAGCTGCGGGAATCATCTCTGCTTTCGTATCCAGGCTTCCAGAAGAGTCAGCCCCTCCTCCCCCAGCGGTTGGAAGTGGGGAATGGAAGCCGGTCCCAGGCGCCCCCTCCCATGGAACACCCTCTGGCTAGTTCCTTCACCTAGAACTCCAGCTGCGGCATGTGGAGATCCAGGCCCCCTAGGAACACGTTCCTGTGCCTTTTGGGGGAGCTTGCTCAGCGGAAAGAGTTGTGTCCTGGAAGAGTGGGGGAGGGGGTGGATCCGAAGTCTACTCTTGGGCTGGGGCTTTCACAGGGCACTTTGGGACTAAGCAGCTGTCCCTGGTGCCCCTCACAGTCCCTCCCAATATGGTGCCCCTTTCTGAATCACAATGTACCTGTCTGTGAAATGGGACTGTCGGCCTGTCATGAGATTTGGCTATTGAGGAAACCAGTGTTTGTGTGTGTGCGTGTGTGCATGTGTGTGCGTGAGAGAGGGTATCTGGGTCTAGATGGAGCCCAGACAGTACAGGTGGGGTACAAGGCCACACAGATGAGCTCCCTGGCGGGGCAGGTGACACTTGAAACGTCTGCTCTGGGGTACCCCCTACCTTTCTCTGTGGTTCTGCACCCTGAAAAGTGCCACCTGTCCAACAGAATGAAGCCTCGTGCTCTCCCTAAGCCTCAGGGCAGTCAGAGCCCTGCCTGCTCTTCAGCAGGCCCGTGGGCCAACCTGGCCTGGCACACACATCTGCCTCTTGACCCCAAGCTCAGACACTGCTCCAGCGAGTGCTGCGCCCCTCTGGGCGCTGGACCCAGAACCCAGCCTGCTCCAGGCCGAAGGGGAGACCTGCCGCCTGCCCCCAGAGAAAGGGACCCAGACCCGTCAGACTCGGTCTAACCTCAGTTTCCTCTGTTGAAATCCATGCACAAGTCCCCTGCATTTTCCAGAGACACAGAGCCCTGGCCACAGGGTCTGCAGGTGGCTCTCTCCCCTCCAGCCTTTGCAGGGGCCTGCTCTGCCCTGACCCCCTGGGACCAAGGATAATCTGTGACTTCTCTCCCCTTGACCAAGGATTCCAGTCACCGGAACAGCAGAGCACAGAGCACCTACTATGTGTCAGCCTACAGTGACCACAAGCGTCAGCACCACCTAAGGAGGTGCAGACTGCAATAGCCCAGGAGGCAAAGGGTGGCAGGTGGGTTTCCCATGGGATGGGTGTTTGACCTTGGCCTATGAGGATGAGGAACTCCCACTGAATGTGGGACAAGAGGAACATTCTGGATAGAGGGACCAGCCCTAGCCAAAGCCCAGAGGAAGTGAGGGAATGGCGATGATCAGATCCCGTCATAGCCAAAATGCAGGCTGCAGAAGGGGGCATGGTGGGAAGCAGGCAGACTAGTTAATTTAGTGGCGACAGGGAGCCACAGAGGTTCAAGGCTGGGGAGAGGACAGTAGAGTGGGCGCCTCATTTTCATGTGGGTACCGGGCCAGGAGGCCTGTAAAGTTCCCAGAGGTTTCAACCGCTACTGAGCTGGTTTTCCTGGCAAAGGCAGGGGCAGAGGTGCCAGAAAGTTCCTGGGTGGCAAAGCTGAGTCCGTTTGACAGGCAGGATCATGGCGTGTGGCTGGATGGTGTGTGTGTGTGTGTGTGTGTGTGTGTGTGCGCGTGCCGGCCCCATCCTTGCCTTCCTAAAGAAAAAGCTCTGCTTGTCTGTCAGGCGGAGGTGAACAAAACCGAAAACTCAGCCAGGGGAGCCTAGAACCTGCCAGCTGGTAGAAGGCTCTTTCCATATTGCCCTCGTGAATCCACTCAGCCCACCTCCCTGCGGGTCACCTGGCGAGGTGTGTCACCTGTCGTGATGGCCAGAGGTTCTGGGTGACTGCCTGGCAGGGCCAGGGCTCAGCAAGACGGTCCCCCCAGGAAAGGGCTTGAGAGCTAGTGCCTTTTAAAGGGGTCTCGTGCAAGACAGAGGTTGAGAGCTGGACTGTCACTTGGGTGCCCGTGATGGATGAGCAGCTGTTAGCAACATCAGCCACGCTGACGTCATTTTGAAATCAGAAACCCCTTTCACCCCATCTGAGGGCCAGCAGGGAGAAGAGAGAGAGGGAGAGGCCACCTGAAGCTTAGAGTCTGCATGGGTGGGGGTGCCCGATGGAGCGTCTCCAAGTCTTGAGTTCTGATTCCCCCTCTCCCGACTCCGGACCCACCCCACGCAGTGACTGCAGACCCCTGGTGGCCGCCCTGTGTGCAGGTGCCTAGTCCAACCGCTTACAGCTGACTCGGCTGGCAGATCAGAGGTGCTGCCCTGTTTTCAGAAGGGGACCCCCAGCTCGAGGAGCTCATTCCTTTGTCCGAGGCCTCCAGCCCGTTTGGTCCGCCTGACCCCAGAGGGGTGGGGCTGAATGACACCGGGACACTTTTTGCGAGCCACAGGCTGGGAGGCCAGCGGAGGGAGGCAGAGGCCCAGGGAGAACGCCCGGCAGGGAGGCAAGAGGACTTGGCGGGAAACCCACGCGCTCTCCCTTCCGAAACCTCAGCTCCCTCCGTGCCCGGAGGGAAAGCAGCAGCAGTGGGGACAGAAAGGGGCCGAGCAGCGGCCCAGGAGAGGGAGCCCAGCGCCCTAGTTTTCCTGGGGTGAGGTACTGATTTCTGCCAGGCGGGATGGGAGGGAGCCGAGTCACCCCGGGACTAGCAGGGGCGCACTCGGAGAACCTCCATCCCACCCCCTGCCACCCGCACCGGCCAGTCCGAGACTGGACAGGGCAGGAGGGCACCAGCTGCAGCTCTGCAGGGGGCTCGAGGAGTCTTCGAGGCTTCTTCCCACGGAGATGGACTGGCGCCCCCGATCTCAGAGACCCCCGAGACTCAGAGACACAGAGACAAAGAGAGATCGTGTTTCAGAGGGAGAAGGGTAGCGCCGAGGAGAGCGGGCGAGAGCCGCGGACGCGAGAAGCGGCGAGGGTGCGCACGAGGGCGGGTGGCAGAGCGCGGAAAAGTGAGCGTCCGGCTCAGCCGGGCGAGCGAGGAGGCCGGGAGCAGAGCCAGAGCCGCGGCGGACTCCGTGAGGAGCGGAGGCGGTGGCGGCGGACGGACCGACGGACGGACGGACGGACGGGTCCAAGGGCAGGGAGGGCAGGGAATGAAGCAGCGTCCCTACCTCCAACCTCAGTCCCCCGGGCGGCGCGACCCTGCGCGCGCCAGGTAGCCCACCTTTGTCCCGGCGCTCAGCCAGGTGCGGCGGGAGGGCGGGGCCAGGGGCGGGCCGAGACCGGGCCTTACCTGTCCGGCCGGCGAGGCCGAGGGGCGCGGGGCCAAGTGCCGGCGGGAGCCGAGCGCAGCCGAGGGCTGAGATGCGAGGCAGGGACCGCTCGGAGAGGTGCGCTGGCGGGGAGATGTGCCCAGGCCGAGTGGGGCTGGTGGGAAAGGGGAG
Organism: Galemys pyrenaicus; assembly: GCA_019455555.1. NCBI lineage: Eukaryota > Metazoa > Chordata > Mammalia > Eulipotyphla > Talpidae > Galemys > Galemys pyrenaicus. Next base: position 5,046,743 of record JAGFMF010012255.1, on the reverse strand, counting down.
GGGGCGGGCGGCGGCGAAGGGGGCGGGCGCGCGGGGAGGGGTCGGGGGAGGGGCGGCGGGGAGCGGGCGCGGCTGCCCCCATCTAGGGGCAGCCCCCGGCCGGGCCGGGTCCCGCGCGCTCCTGGTCCGCGCGCCGTCGCCAGCTGCGCTCGGCGTTCGGGGCCGGCTCCCAGGAGGCCTCGCCGCCGCCGCCGCGAGGGCGCGGGGCAGACAAAGGAGGCAGACAAAGACGGGCGCAGCCGGGCGGCGGTGCGGGCGCCGGGCGAGGCGAGCCGCTCCTCCCGGTGCGTGAGAGCCGCCACGGCCGGCCGGAGCTCGCGGACAGGCAGGGCACCTGCAGGAGGCCCCGCCGGGATGGGCAACAAAGGGCCGCGGCAGGGGGTCCCTGGAGGACCCCGACAATGGATCGGAGCTGAGCGCTCAGCTGCGGCCGCGTCGGGCCGGCAGGGCCCCAAAAGGATTATTCCGCCCAGGCTGTCAGAGCCGAGGGAAGAAACGCCGGGTGCGGGGGAGGCGGGAGCCGGCACCGTCGGGCCTTTGTGGCTCGGCTGAGCGCGCCGGGTGTGTGGAGGGCGGGGTCTAGGAGAGGCTGCTCTGGGACGGAGGGAATCAGGGAACTTCAAGGCTCCACCAGGTGAGAACCCGGAGGCTGCCGGCCGCACCTGTGCCCCGCGCCGCCTCCCTCCCCACCACACGCACCCCGGGTGGGAAGAGAAACAGACAACTCCCCCCACCCCATCACAAGCACGCTGCCCACACACCCACACACACACACACACACACACGCACTCGGTCCGCCTCTCGCCACGCCCCGTCCAAAGTCTCTGTGGTGCTCCCCAGCTCAGCTCCGCACGGACAAAGCCAGCTCCCGGACCGGCTCATTCATCACCGCGCGGGGCGCCGCGTCCTGTCGACCTGGGAGTCCCGGAATGCTGTGTTATGGTTCCCGCGGCCCCCATAACTCACGGCGGGGTCAGCGGGGCCACCGGCGCCGCAAAGATCAAAGAGCGGTGGGCCGGCCCGGGGCGCCCGCGCAGCCGGGGGGCCGCCGGGCCCAGAGCTCGCCCAACGCCGTCCATTTCCACGAGAGCGTGGCAAATTATAGCTTCGAGGTGTAAGAGCTAGGTGCCTGCTCCTCTGTTGGTGCCATTCCCATGCGCGAGCAAGTTACCCAACTTCTCCGAGCTCACATTATCCCTGACTCAGAGTTCAAGCGCTGTGGCCAGGGCGAGCGGAAGGAGTACTCTAGCCCACAGGAAATGCGATAGAGAAAGGAATTGCTGTTACTGTGATCCGTGGGCCCGGTGGGCTCCTGCCTGGAGCGGAGCACTGACTAGACCTTTTTCCCTGGCAAGTTTGCTTCACCCTTCCCTGAGCACGTCCTCGTGCCAGCGCCTCGCTGGGGCCCCAGGAGTGAACAGCATGGGCAGGCCCCCTGCTCTGGTGGACCCGGTCCAGGGAAGATAAACGCAGGAACAGTAGTTGTCGAGTGGTGGTTTATGCTATTAAAAAAAAAAAAAAAAAAACCACACGTGAAAGGGAGAAGGTGCAAGCAGGAAGGGGTGTTATTTATATAAGGTTGCCAGGAAAGGCCTCTTGTGTTTGTTGTTTTTCCCCCAAAGAAAATTAGGCGATGAGCCATGTGGTGGGAACAAAAGTGATATGGGCAGAGAGAGCAGACAGTGCAAAGGGCCTGAGGCAGGAGCATGTTGGTGCATTGCAGGAAGAGTGAGGCTGGAACTGAGTGAGAGGAGCTCAGAGGGGGCAGGAGCACAGCCCACGGCCAGGACCACTTTGAGGCCAGTGAGATGGACTGCCAGCACAGCAGAGGCACGGGCTGGATTGGAGCTTACCAAGTTTACTCTGATTCAGAAAGTTGAGAACGGACAGCAGTGGAACAAGGTCAAAGTCAGGGGAGTGGCTAGAAGCTGCAGCCGAGAAGAGGCGACGGTGGCTTGGGTCTGAAAGGAGACTTTCCTCTTCAGGGGCAGGCGGCAGCCTGGCATTCACTGAAACGGAAACAAAGCACTGGGCCTGGTTCAAGGTGGCTGCTAGGGCTGCGGGGCAGCGGATGGTCTTTATCCAGGCTTGGATTCTCTGCCGTCTAGGCCCCTCCCCACCCCCACACCCCCATGCCCCCACCCCGGGGATGCAGCAAAAGAGGTGGCTGTTAAGAGAGGGCTGAACTCCCCTGTCCCATCTGGGTTGTGGTGAGCTTAGACCTCAGTTTTCCCAAATGTGGTAGTTTTATGGTCAAAGTAAAACAAACGACCACCAGCTGATGGCTAATCAAGACGCTGCCATCCATACAGTGGAATATTACCTGGCCACAAAAAAGAACGAGTTATCAGTACAGACCACATCTGGATGAATTTTGAAAACATCCACAGTGAAACAAACCAGACAAGAAAGGTCCTATGTTGTTAGTTGCATTTATAGGAAATGTTCAGAAAAGGCACATCTATACCCATGGAAAGTAGACTGGGAGCAGAGAGACTGGGAAGTGACAGTTAACGTCTGTGGGGATTTTTTGTTTTTGGAGTGGTGAAAGCGCTCTGAAACTTGATCATGGTGGTTGATGCACAACTCTGTGACTACCCTAAAAACCAATGAACTGCGCGCTTGCAAAGGGTGAGCACTCTGATTCATACGGTTTTTCAATGACAGCAGCAAATTTTTTTAAAGTGCCCACTGGAGCTGGGTCAAGGGTTTGCATCTGTGGTCCAGGAAGACTTCCGAGGGCCCAGGAACCTGACCTTGTGGGAGATGTTTAGTATCTCTGAGGTTCAACGTTTAAGAAGCCGTGATCTGTAGGGACCCCCCCCATCCACTGGGTCGGCAGAACCCTGGGGAGGGGTGACGTGGGGGGCTCTGTCCGGGCTGAAGGGCTGAGGCCACTGAGTGGCCTAAGTCAGAACTGTGGCTTGGGCCCCAGGTCAGCAGAGGGCCCTGGCATCTGGGGAGACCACGTGAGGGAGGAGAGGATCTTTTTGTGGCTGCAGCCCCTCATCTTTAGGCATCCTGGGTCATGAGGATGCGTGTCCCGCTGCCTTGGGAAACGGAAACGAGGAGGCTGCTGGCTGGGCTGCCGTGGGTGGGGGTTTGAAAAGCATAAAGGCTGGTCCAGAGCATTTGCTCTGGGGACTTGAAGAGTGGGTGTTGATCTTAGTGTCATCGTCATAACAGCTATTCATCGAGTATTTGTGTGCCAGGAAAGGGACACCTTGTTTTTACCAAACATCTCCCTTCTTCCATGCTCAGACCTACGGAACGGGTGTGACCATGGGCCCATTTGACACATGAGTACACTGAGATTCACTAAGGGAAGGACCAGTCTCACAGCTGGTCAAGGGGCAGGGGTGCAGAGAGAAGCAGCAGGCTGGGCACATGAGCAGGGTGGTGTGTGGGACGCGGTGAGAAGCACTCCCCGCTCCCGTTTTGTTTTTGAAAGCAGCTGCTCTCTGCGCACACCCCTATATCACAAGCACTAAAACTGAGGCCTTTGCACCTCCTCTAAATGGTTAGGCTGGAGGCAGTCAAGTAGCAGCGAGTCGCTGCTATTCCACGTCACTGTATTCCTCGATTCTTTCAACACACACTCGTGGAGAAGCTGGATTTGGATGGGCGCTGGGTGAGGCGCTGGAGGAGCTGCCTGGGTCTGAGCACCGGCGTGTCAGTGGGGTTGTCGCCAGTTACGTGTCTTATTCCCTGTGACTCCCCTCAGGCCCTGTATTTGGGGTGCTCAGGCGGGGATGGGGTCCCTGATACGGCCTGTGACCAGTCTGGGGGTATGAGTGGCGCTCTGGAAGCATCTTAGGGGGCTGGACACCTGACTGCCTGCTGTTTTGTTCAATGTGTGTTTGCTCAGCAAAGCCCAGAATCTTCCTCTCCTGCGCCAGCCTTGGTGTGCTCTGGGAGTGTAAAGAGCGCGCGGATCTTCCCTTTCCTGGCAAGACTTTGCTGCGTCTTGGTTTCTCTTCGTTTCAATTTAAATATCTCCTGGGAGTGAGTTTCTCTCTGTCCCCACTGCAGACCCTCAGGGACCTGCTCCAGTTGGCAAATAAGCTCTTTCTCCTTCTAAACATCCATCCTTCCCTCCCAGATGCCCTCCTACATATTGTCGTTGTGATGAAAAATATGCAAATAACTTTGAAAAACAGCCTCCCAGCAAATGGGTATTCAAAAATGTAATAAATTAACCCCATAATGTAATCTGGGTTCTCCCCCCCAACCATCCATCATGCTGATGTGATTAAGATATGAGAAGCCAGATGCTGCAGAGCCCATGGATGGAGATGACAGATGAGTGTTCACTGAGCTCCCCCACGACCCCATGCTGGGTCGGCGCCCTAGCCCCGCCTCAGCGCCACTCCCAGCATCTTGGCTCCCATAGACCCAGATGCCACCCGAAGTTTAGGGAACATCTGTCCAGTCTGTTAATTTCACAAGTGAGGAGATGGTGGTCTTTTTAGGGTCAGGGATCAGATCCATTTGGACCCATCGTCATTTGCCTGCTAGTCTCCTCCTGTCCGTAGCTCACTCTGAATCTAAGGCTCCAAACGCAGGCGTTTTTATCCACAGGTTTCTGGTTGACAAATGGGTATTCCAGGATTGCACAGACTGACTGCACTTTCCCCACTGGAAAAATGTGACCGTCGGGTGTACGTCCTGGAAGCGTTCTCTTAAGACCTTTAGTTTGGTGTCTTGACTGACAGGTGGCTTGTGCTGTGGTGGGGGGCTGGGACTGGGGGCACATGGAAGCATTGCCTTGCATGAAACCATGCCACTCATGCTGAGCCCCAGAGGTCTCCCCCCAGGGACAGCTGGGCTCTGAGCTCCTGCACCCAGGCCCAATCCTAGGGACCCTCTATAAGGCACTGCGTTCCTCCCCACTCCCCACCATTCCCCCATCCCACCAAGATGGCCATTTCTTATCACCAATGAAAAGGCTGCTTGAATAGCCTCAGAGAGGGGCAAAGAAGGACCCTAGCTTGCCCTGGTGAGGGCACCCCCAAAGAGCCAGGAACTCTGTTGTAAGTAAGCTGCCGGCTGGCTGTGTGTAGCTGGCCATCTGCCTGTGGGCAGGTCCCCACAGCTTGATAGAGGTTGCAGTGGGCAAAATCGTGCTGCCAGCTGCATCAATTCCTGAAATGAAGTCACTCATTCCTTTGGGTTAAGCGTTGCAATTTGATGAAATGCAGGTTTTCCCCGGGGAGACACCCAACCCAGCAAAGTGATCCCACACGTCCTGGGCATCAGGGTCCTGGAGGAGCTTGTTAAAGAGCCGGTGCCCTGCCGTGCACCCAATCTGATCTGCCAGGTCAGGGGGGCTGAGAATCTGGCTGTTTAATGGGGTCCCAGGGGATTCCAAAGCATGTTCCTAAGACTGCTTCTGAGAAATGTCCCTGTTGCATTCCTGGCTTAATGGGTGAGGTTATTTTTTCAGTCCCTCGCCCCTCAGAAGTGTGTAAGTCCATGTTTGCAGGCTTTGTGGTTGGAGGAGGGAGGGTAAGCTCACTATGGAGCTGAAAATGATGAACATTCCTGGCTAGGTCTGCTTACCAATAGATGGGTGTGAAAGCTAGCCAGCAAGGTGAGGTACCTGGCTTCTGATCCTGGTTTGTTTCCTATAACTCCATAGCCATTCTCTGACCTTAGTTTTTCCACCGGTAAAACAAAGGGGCTGAAGCCTTGGAGGCAGAATGGAATCAAGTTGAAACCCTGGGGGCAGAGTAGCAGACCTAACTGGGTCTGTATTCCAAGTGTGTGGTTTGGGAAATGAAGAGAAGTGGCTGAGCCTATTTTACCATCTGCCAGTGGGGCTGGAAAATAAGTCCTTAGCTCAGTTAAGAGGGGGATTTTTAAAAATCAATGCTTGACACATAATAAATGCTCAATAATGTTATGGTTATTTTATGTTATTGTTATAGTTATTTAATGTTAATATTGTAAGCTCCTAAGGACCGTTCAGTCTTTCCAGGGTCCTTGCCTTTGAAGGAGCAGAACTGCAAAGTTGGTGACAGAAATACGGCCCTCCCCCAATAGCCTTCTGAACCTCTTTAAGCTCATCCGTAAATAGGGGCAGAATTCGAGGATTTAGCTAATCCACGGACGCACTTAGCCCAGCGGCTGGCACGCGGCTAGAGCTCTATAAAGGTTAGCTGCGGTTCTGGCGTCCCGGCCAGGGAGGTTTGATCTTTTGGGGAAGTAAGCCAGGCAGCCTCGGGATCGGGGTGGAGGTGGGAGCGAGGGCCTTCCGGGTGCTCCCCCGCCCCCCCTGGCCCCGCCCCGGCAGCGGCGGATTCGCTTTCGGTTGGGCGGCTGAGGGCCCGGGACGGTGGCTCCGGCGCAGGCGACAGATGTCGCAGTCTTCTGGCCCAGCCTGTGCCCTCCACCTGGCGCTCACCCACAACACCTACGCGCCCTCTCCCAGCTCCTCCAAAGCGAGAGTAACGCCCTGGGGAGGGGAACACTTAGCGAACGACGCGGAGACCAGAGTGGGCTCTTTCCACGCCCACCGGAAGTGGAGGGGGGCGGTGCCGTCCGGCCCCGGGGCCGCGGGCTCCAGCCAGGCCCCGCCCCGCCCCGCCCCCCTGCGGCTCCGGCGGGCTGGGCGGCGGTGGGCGTGGCCAGGCGGGCGCCAGGACCCGGCGGAGCGCTGTGGACGTCACGGCGCGGCGCCCCGGCCGCGGGTTGAGCGGGAGCCGCGAGTGGCGGGGTCGGTGGTTCCCCGCGCCGGGGCCGGGCCCCGAGCCGGGAGCCAAAGCCGGAGCCGGCACCAGGGACGGGGAGAGAGGATCGGGATTCCCTTAGGGGAGGAATCCAGCCAGGTGGGGGGCGCAGTCTGAGTGCAGTCTAGTTTCGCTTTCCTCGTGTCCCGCTTGCAGCGCCCGGCCCTGCGCATCCCGCCGGCTCCCTCCGTCCGCAGCCATGCCCTTTGCAGCCGGCGCAGCTCCGGCCTTTCCGGCCCCGCGAGATGCGGGCGCGAAGGGACACAGGCGGGCAGTCGCAGAGGCCGGTCGAGGCGCAGCCTGTGTCCCCAAGCTCAGATGCCAGGTTGCGCTTAGAGGTGTCCATCCCAGATGCCCTGATTCTATGTAAAGGGGGATCACCCCCAAATGGAGGTGAGGGGGCGGTGGAGGCGGGGGTCTTGGGTCTCCCTGGGCCTTCGCAGCTATCCCCCGTCCCGTCCCACCCTCTAGGTGTCGAGAAGGATGACCACGCTCACGCGACAGGACCTCAACTTTGGCCAAGGTAGGAAGGCTGCCCAGCGAACCCAGTGGCGGGCGAGGGAGGCCCGGCCGGAGGGCTTCCTGAACTCGCGGGCTTCTGCTCTCCGCAGTGGTGGCCGACGTGCTCTGCGAGTTCCTGGAGGTGGCCGTGCACCTGATCCTGTACGTGCGCGAGGTCTACCCGGTGGGCATCTTCCAGAAGCGCAAGAAGTACAACGTGCCTGTCCAGGTGAGCCTGGGGGTGGGGGGGAGGGGGGTTAGTGCGCCGGGGCACACGGAAGAGGGGTGGAGTTTTTAGCTCTTCCATCTTGGAGCCCAGCTCCCTCATTCCCCATGGACTTGACCAGGTCTTGGCCATGCCCCACCGTCCATCCCCTCAGAGCTGGGAGCTCCCCTCCCCAAAAGTTAGGGACTAGGCCATGGTTGTATTTTAAAAGAGCTCTTGAGTCCCTTGGGGAGGGGTTCCTATAAGCCTCTGACACCCTCTCCTTCCCCTTATTTCTACTAATTGTAGTGGGCTGTTTTAGGTTAAAAGGCAGGCAAAGCAGGAATGACTCCACCCGAGTCTCTGAAGTGTCTGCCCCTTAGAAGGCTCAGTAAACTTTAGAATAAATGACTGAAGAATACTAGAAGGAGATGGAAATTTAAAGAACAGGGAAATGGAAAAAAGACCCAGCACTGAGTTCCTGTGGTGTAGTAGGGCCTTATCTTCCTTAATCTTAATGTTTTCTCTAGGAGCTGTACATATTGATGTCACTGACGCTCAGAGAAGTAATTTGTCTGAGACCACACAGCTCCACATTCTTAATTTTGAAACTTGACTAAATGTGGGCGCAGATGCACAAGTACAGCTCTGTACAAGAGATTTCTCATGGCTCTCTGGACGAGAGAATGGAATCCCCGTGCGCCCCACATTAGGAACCCCTGATGTTAGTATGCTAATGTTGAGAGTGAATTTTTAACCTTCTAACTTCTCTTCCCTTGTGGCTTATCCATACTTTCTATAGTTCTTAGCCCCAGGGTGGGAATCCGGCCAGTGCTGTAGCTGAGGGAACCACTGGGCCCCTTAGCAAAGGCACAGGGCCTCAGGCCCTGGGGGGGCTCCCCGCCGGTGCTGCGGCCTCACCGCATCCCGGGGCTGTGCGCAGATGTCCTGCCACCCGGAGCTGAACCAGTACATCCAGGACACGCTGCACTGTGTCAAGCCGCTCTTGGAGAAGGTGAGGCTCCAGCCCCCACGCCCCCAGCCCCTCTGCACGCCTGACCCCAGTCCAAATGGGGAGCATGCTGATCCCATGACCCCTCAGACCCATAAGCATGTTTCCTGCATCCCCACCTTTACCACACAGGCCCCAGAGCTAATGGGTGGAGGTCAAAGGGTGCTGGGCCCAGGAGCCCACTTAGTGGAACTGTTCTGCCCTGGAGGATTTTGGGTTTTTCTCTTATGTTTCTCTTCCTCATCCTCCACCCCCCAGTTATCTCTGGATTTTACCCCTCAGGGTCTCCTCCTATTGTCTTTTGTTCTCTCAGACTCCAGGGACCCCCCAGGGCCCAGGCATCTTTTCCTGTCTACACCATTCATGGGGTGGGGGTGGGGGTGGGGTGCTTACTCCAGCTTCTCAAACCTGCTTTCTGGACTCTCAGGTACCCGCTGTGCCTTTCTCGTGCTTCCTTGGGCAGGGAGGGGATGCAGGCTGGGTGGGTGCCTTGTTCTGGAGTTTCGGATTCCTGTCCTTGCAGAATGATGTGGAGAAAGTGGTGGTGGTAATTTTGGACAAAGAGCACCGCCCAGTGGAGAAGTTTGTCTTTGAAATCACCCAGCCTCCGCTGCTGTCCATCAAGTGAGTCTCCCAGCCCCCCATCTCTTGCCTCTATCTGCTACCCTACCTGGTGTGAGGTTCCTGGTAATTACCCCCTTCTTCACCCTTCAAGGCAGCCCCTGGTAAAGGCCTGAGAAGAGACATGGCAAGTAGCCGGTTAGCGGGCGTCACCTCTGGCTGCGCAAGTCAACAGGTCACCCAGAGGCCCTCCTGCTTCTTCCTGCAGTCGTAGCACTGGCGCATGGCTAGTCCCAAGCTTATTTTGCAGATGGAGGAACCACGGTCCAGAGAGAGGACGTGGTTCCTAGTCCGGTGTCTTGCAACTAGAAGGTGGCCTTGCACGGTGCTAGCTGGTTAGCCTTGGGCTCTATGGTGAGCTCGGGGCACCACCGTCAGCCCCATGTACTGTGTGACTTCTGCGAGCCCTTTTCCTCCCTTCGTGTCTTGGCGTGTGACGTCTCAGGCGTGTGCTGGTTTTCAGACCAGCTGCACGTTAAAACCACTTACGGGGGGCTCCCTACACCGGCTCCCCCCACCACCCCTTCTGACTTAATGAGTCTGGGATGGAGCTCAGCACTGGGGTTGAACTCTTAGGGTGATTTTCACTGTGCGGATGATATAGGGAGCTGGGCCTTTAGAAGCCAGCACCCAGAATCCCTGGAGGGACCTGGACCCTCAGATCAGCTTCCAGAGCTGAATGAATGAGTACCTGATGGCAAGAGCGGGGCACCAATGTGACGGGAGGCCCCCCTCTCCCCTTCCCAGCTCGGACTCCTTGCTGTCTCACGTGGAGCAGCTGCTCCGAGCCTTCATCCTGAAGATCAGCGTGTGTGACGCTGTGCTGGACCACAACCCCCCAGGTGTGCTCGGCCCCCAGCCCCTCTGCCCTGCGCGATTCCACGGCTTCCTTGGGCTGGTCTCTGTTCTCAGTCCCTATTTGGCTGCATGGACCTTCGTTCCTTCCTTTCTGCCTTAAGAGTCCCTCGGAAAGTCCTCCTCCTCCGGGAAGCTTCCCTGATTGACGCCATCTGGCTTCAGGCTCTCAGTTGACCAACTCTTATCTCAGATCCACCTTACTCTGTTCTGTGGGGATCCAAGCTGGCTAGGCAAAGTGGGACGAGGCTGTGCCCAGTGACAGACCTGGGAGGGCCCAGCCTTGACCAAACTCTTGCCTCTTCAGGCTGTACATTCACAGTCTTAGTGCACACGAGAGAAGCGGCGACTCGCAACATGGAGAAGATCCAGGTCATCAAGGTGAGCAGAGACTGTGCCGCCGGGAGAGGCGGGGTCTAGCCTAGGCCAGAGCGTCACCGCTTGGGCACTGCTGGGCACTCGGGCGTTGTCTCGCGGCGCAGTGTGGCCACATGCCCCTCGCTGTCCCACCTGACTCAGTGCTGGGGGGGGTGGGGCCGCAGGCTGGAGCCGCCAGGCCAGTGGGGGTTCTCAGGGGAGGGGTCCTTGCCCACCTGTTTCGCAGTCAGGGCTCGGGCTTGTTTGCTCACTTGGGCCCCCAGTCCGGCTCTGACCTGCGGGCTCAGCCGCTGGGGGAGGCGCCCGGGGCTCTGCTCTGCCAGGGTTCCCTGGCGACGCAGCGTTCTCTGCAGCCTGAGAACCCGCTCTGAGGGGAGCGGGTGGCGAAGTGAGGCAGGTCAGGGTGCTATCCCTTCGCCTCTACCCCGCCCAGGACTTCCCCTGGATCCTGGCAGACGAGCAGGATGTCCATATGCATGACCCCCGACTCATACCCCTGAAAACGATGACGTCAGACATTTTAAAGGTGAGCTGCAAGGGGACCTGGGAACCTTAGTTTGGGGTACGCCGAGGCCTGCCAGCGGCTGTCCCTGTGGCTCAGGGGAGGCGACCGGGAGGGCCTGTGTGCACAGAGCCCCCCACCTCACCCCTCGCCCCGGCTGTGCAGCCCCACCCTGATGGGGCTCTGTCTGCTGGGGTTCGTTTTCTCGAGTCCCTGGCTGTCCACCTCACCACGCTTTCTGTCCCTGCCCGCTAGATGCAGCTGTACGTGGAAGAGAGAGCTCACAAAAGCAGCTGAGGGTGTGCCTGCCCCCTGCCCCCACTGACGCCACCCCGCTGGACTCCCGGCCCAGGGCCGCTGCAGGGCCACCCACTCCAAGTGCTCTTACTGCCTCTGCGTGGGGGCCGCCGCGCTCTGCCAGCTGCTCAAGTGTGGTCACCTCCGCGGAGGAAGTCCCCCCGGGGGGCAGTGAAGGGTGCTGGGACCCCAGTGTCTAGCCTCCTGGGGTCCGGCCGGCCAACACTGTCTGTCTCCAATACTGTGCTGTGAATTGTTCCAATAAAGGGGCCCGAGGGCTGCGCCAGGCTGTCGCTCAGGGGAGCGGGAGGGACGGGGTCGCCCGTCAGCCTGGTGGGAGGCCGCTTCCCACCTTGTGCCGGGACCTGTGTCTCCCCACAGTCCAGCCACGGCTGGTTTACCGAAAACATTTATTATAACAAAATAACAGACAGTCACCATAAACTGGCCAGTGCGCGGTCAGAGATGCGACAGAGCTCCTGGGGCAGGGAGGCGGTGATCAGAAGGACGTGGGGGTAGAGGGCAGGCGGACAGCCTCTTCCCTACGTGGTCTCAGGCTGGGGCTCGGGAGGGGCCGGGTCCCTGGTCATCTTGGGGCTGATGGTGATGCTGCTGTTGGTGACACGGGGCCCGTACCAGCCCGCCCAGAACTGAGTGTCTCGGCCCCCATGCTGGAAGAGGATGTGGCGGACGCCCGGCGGGTAATCAGAGAAGGTGTGGAAGACCTGGCAGGAGGAGGGAGAGCGTGACCACCAGAGTGGGGAAGGGAGACCGACGGGGTGACGCCTCTTCTGGACTGGGGAGGAACCAGGCCCTGCAAGGGAGCCCTTTGGGCCAGGAGGCAGAACTCCAGATGGGAGTGTGAGGGGCACGCTGGGCCCTGGGGAGGTCCTATGTTTCTTGCATCCTGGCCCTGGGAGAGAGGCCTCACCTCTCTCCATCTGGCATCGCTCCACTGTTCGATGATCACAGGTGGGGGCTCAAAGGAGGCCAAGACGATGAAGTTGGCCGAGGTCAGCTGTACACGGATGCGGTAGGTGCAGCCACAGTCGGCCCTGGCAGCGAACCTGCGGGGCGGTGGGGCTCGGGCTGTGCGCTCCACAACTGAGGGGGCCCCGGAGGCCCGCAGGTACGGGCCCAGAGGCCGGAGCTCTGCCTTTCACTCCCTTCTCAGCCCAGCTATATGCGCTGTTTCCTGTGTCCCCAGACAAGCAGTGTGTCTGCACTGAAGGGGGTACCCCTCTGGAATATTCCACTGAAGATGTCACCTTAAAAACTAAAAGACCCTTTACAGAGATAAAGGCCTGGGGTGTGGGGGTGGCGGCACTGAACGTTATAATGAACGGATGTGGATTCAATGGGAGAGTCGGGGTCCTGGAGGGTGGGGGCTGGCAGGGCTCACCCTCGCTCAGCCCTGCTACACCCCACCCCCTGGATGCAGCTCTGCATGCTCCTCAAACTCTACCCCTCCCCCCTCAGCATGGTGGCCTTGGGGCCTGGTGGCACTGGGGTCCCACTTTAGCCATGTGCTGAGCGGAGCCTGGCACGGCCGCCTGGCATGGCTCTGCAGAAGAGTCTGGGGAAGGCGCTGTGGGCATGGCAGGGCTGGGAGGCAGATAGCAGAGGTATCACGTGAGCAGCTAAGACCCAGAGAGGCTGGGTCTGGGGTCGCTCCAGGACCTCTTCGTGACAACTCTCTGTGAGCCTCAGTTTCCCCGTCTGCAAACTGGGGCTCACATCTGCTTACGCAGTGGGGTGGGGAGGCCTGGAGGTGCTGATTGAGCAAGTGGTCAGTCTGTCCGTGGGGTTTGAGGCCCCAGACATTCCCGGAAACAGTGGGCTCTCTACGGGTGTTCTCAGGAAGAAAGGAGGGATGCCCCGGGCACCACTCACCAGTCCCTAACCACGATGTCAGGCCGGTATGTGTCCATCAGTTCTTCCCAGTAGCCCTCGGCTTTGAGGTCCACCAGCTGGGACTTGAGGCACGTTCTGGGGCGGAGGAGAGGTTTGCACCCCCAGGCATGTGCTGCGTGGCCTGGACCCAGCAGTGTCCTCGACCGCTGACCCCTGACCACTGCAGGAGCTCACTGCAGGGGGCAGACTCTGGCTCCCACCCCATAGGTAGGGAGTCTAGCCCACTCGTGGCTGGGTGGCATCTGGCCCCCGTGGGGAGCCCTAGGGAGGCACCTCCAGCAACTCTCAGTCCTAGGTTAGAGCCAGCCTGCAGGAGCTCTGACCTGCCCTAACCGCCCAGTGGACCCCCAGCCACTGAGCGGACTCCAGAGCAGCCGACTCAGCCAGTTTGGGGCCCTCCCTGAAGCTTCATAGAAAGGCCCTCACCTAGGCCTGGGACTGGGCAGGCCTGGCCCCCCACCCCTCAGCACAGCCTGCCCTTTCAGGGGGTCTTACTCATAGGACGTGACAAAGTACTTCTTGACCCTGGAGTCCGGAAAGTCTGTCCCGTGCTCTCCGGGGAGGCTCTCCACCTTCCACCGATGGCCCCCGTTGGAGTCGATCCGCCAGGATGTCAGACCCTCTAGGAAAAAGGAAGCCGAGGTGAGATTCCCTGTGGGGACATTCGTCTGGCTCCTTCCCACCTGGTCCGGGAAGGCAGGGCTGGCTAAGGTCTCAAGCAACAGTCCCCCTCTGTGCCTTGGGGTATCCCTTCAGAATTCCCCTCCTGCAGCAGACCCTCCCCCCACACCACTGTATCAGCTCTGATCTGGGACACTCTCCTACTTCGTCCCTAACTAGCTCAACTTCTAACATGAAGCTGGAAAAAAGAACATACCAGAAATTGTAAGCCAGACCTTTCCCCATTTAGGTGGGGCTCTGGGAACTACAAGGTCAGCCATCAGAACATTCTGTGACGGGCCAGAGGTGGCCCTGCTGCTCTCAGTGGCCTTGGGGGCCTGGCATGGTGACTGCTGTTGTCCCCGATGTCCAAGGCCAGCTTCAAAACCTGCAGGGGACCCTGAGGGCATCGATGTGTGGGCTTGGGGTAGGACTGGTGGGGCCCTCCTACTCTGACCCGGTGCCCCTCTGTCTAGGCAGGGGGGTGACTTGGAAGACGGGCAGCCTCTGGGGTGCCCACCAGTCTGGCTTGGCAGGACCAGAGGTATGGTCCTAGCAAACCATAGTGGTATGTCCCTAGCAAACACGGGGTTCCAGAACAATTAGCAAAAGAGCTTTCCCGAATTCCTCCCTTTCTCCCTCTATGAGGGGCACATACCTATACTCGCCAGTGCTTTGGGAGCCCCCCCAGCAGAGAACCAGATGAGTAATGGAGAAGCACAGGAGCTGGGCTGTAGCCAGGTGCAGGCCCAAGAGAAATCTCAGCAAAGCCGGCTGCTGGGGCCGGACTGGGGTCCGGGGAGAGGCAGGGCTTCTCTGTGGGGCTGTGAGTGGGGCTGGCAGCCCGCTGGGCAGCTTCCAAGTGGGATCCGTGGCAGGTGGAGAGACTGAGCTGTCTCTGGGACCTCTGGCAGTCAGGACCAGGCCCCAGAGCTGGACGGGGTAGTTCTGAATCTTTGGGAGAAACACTCATCTTGAGGCCTACTGCCACTGGTGCCCCCCCATGGCCCCCCCCACCAAATGGAGCCAACCTGACTTAATTGGGCTAACTCCCAGGATCCTCAGTGAGGCCAGAGAGACAGTAGACTTGAAAAGATTCTAGGGACACAAGTGCTTTCTTGTAATCGTTTCTGCTGGGGCCATGGCAAGCAGCAGGGGGCTTGTGAGCAGGTGCTAAGGAAGGGCAGACACCGCCGAAGAGGACCAGGTGCCGTAAGCTGATCAGGTGCCTGAGACCACCCCTCGAAACCCTCCTTTCCTTCGTCTTGTGCTGTGGGGATAACGGGCAGGTGGTTACATTTGTACAGAACTGAGACGAGTGCCTGGCACAGAAGGAGCCCTCCACACACAGGCATTTAGATTAAATCACAGGGGAGGTGGCTCAGCTGTGGGCTCAGCTGTGGACACTGAGTGCAAGTGGCATGGCCCATGAGGCCCTGGAATGTGAAGTTTATGGCAGAGAAAACAAAGGTAAAGAAATAAATAAGTTACAGCTTATGAAAAGTGCCACAAAGGGGTGATAAGAGAGAAGTGGGGAGCACCATTTGCAGAAAGGGGTCCAGAGCCAGGCTCTGAACTGAGACCTGAAGAACAAGAAGGAATCGAGAGATCACAGTTGGCATCAGGAATGTGTGAGAACATACCAAGTGGTATGGGACTAGCAAGTGCAAAGGCCCTGTGGTTGAGGGAAGGGAGGGGATAAGCCCAGTGGCCCCACCTTCCGCACATGGGTTGCGCAAGAGGTTCCTGCGGAGGCTGTGGAGAAAGTAGAAGATCTTCCAGTCGGCCACGGGCTGGTCCCAGTGCTCGGTGATGAAGCCCTCCCGCAGGCACTTGCGCTTCCAGAGGGTCACCACGTCGATGAGGTCGCGCCAGAGGCTGCAGACCAGGCGGCAGCGCAGCACCAGCTGGCGGGCGGGCACGTGTGTGAAAACCTCCAGCAGGATGTTCTCAGGCAGCTCGTTGATGCTGACCTGGGCCATGGCTGGGGTGGGGTGAGGTGCACCCTAGCCTGTGGGGAGCAAGGCGCTCATGAACCAGGACCAGCGCCGCCTAAGCTCCCCAAGGCCCTGAGCCAGGGCCACCTCTGAGACCATTTCCTCTTCCAAGCACCAGGGTCAGAGGGGGAGCACCTGAGCCCCTCCAGTACATAGCGGATCCTCGAAATATGAAATGATCGCATATTATACACACAATGGAGGACGCAATAAAAATAGTAACGAAGTCTGTAGGGACTAATTTTTTAAAAGGCTCCTCTCCACCATTAAAAAACAGTTGCTTCATTTTAAGCTGGGGGCCTGGTGAACTCTAAGATCTGTGCAGCCTCCCTCTTAGAGCTCCGAGTTGCAGTGATGCTGCAGTGCCGAGAGCTGAACATTCATCACCGTCCCAGCAAAAACGAGGGCTGGTTCACACAGGCTCCTGCCCCGGGAGAAACGTTTTATCACGGCAGGGAAAAACCATACGGAACTTGTGCAAAAGACTGATGGCTGCCTGGCCCGGCCTTCTCCGTTCTCAAGTAGAACCCTCAACATTTTCTAGAGTATGAACCCTGTCTGTTAAGACATGCCTCTAATTCCTAACAGCACAGTCTAAGCCAAGGAAGAGCCGCTGGGCTGCGACTGGAGGAGTCGCCCCTGGTGGTGAACAGCGCCTCATCGCGGCGCCCACAGTCGGCCCCCCAAGTCTCACCCAGTCGTCAGCCCCCGGCTGCCGGGCAGGGCGGGTCAAGGGAGAGGGCCGCGCCACGGGGCTTCCCCGAGCCTGGCCGGAGTCACGGGGCGCCGGCTTCTCTCCTCGGCCTCCCAACAGTCCCCTACGCCCACTTCCCGAAAGCAGAAGCTAAGGAAAGTTGGGCGCCCGGCGAAGGAAGTCGGAGAGCCGCCGCGAGGGGCGGTCGGGGGCAGCAGACGCCGAGCCGGGCCCGGAACCGCTCGGCCCGCAGGCCCGGAGTCCCCACTACGCGTGATCGACCTCAGCGACAGGCCCCGCCCCACGCCGGCACGACCACGCCCCCACGGCCCCGCCCCACGCCGGCACGGCCACGCCCCACGCCGGCGCGGGCCCGCGCTCGGCCCGGAACCCTAGTTTGTGGCAGTCGGCGGTCGCAGGCTAACGCCCTGCCGCCCAGGACCCGAACCCCTCCCGCGCCCGTAGCCCCTCTGCCCCTCATCCCCTGCCCGTCCCCCGACTGGCTCACGACCTGGGCGCGGGGCAGAGCGCCCCGGCGGGACCGGAGCTCCGGGTCAGCCTGGAGTCGTAGGCCTAGGCAGCGCCGGCCCTTCTTGTCCCGCCCCGCGCCCGCGTCACGCACTGCGCTCGGCCCCCTTCTCCCCCCTCCCCCCGCCGCGCCCGCCCGCCCGCCCCGCCCTGCCGGCACCCACAGCCGCTTCTCTCCGACTGGAGCGGTCCTCCGGGCCGGGGATGAGCTCTGGGGGAGCCCGGACCTGCTCTCCTGAACCTCCGTCTTCCCGGCGGGCGGCTCGGCGGGCCGGGACCAGGATCTTTTATGAAGCCCCCACCCCGCTTGGGCCACTCCTACCGCCCATTACACCTGGGACTGATTTGGGGCCACCGCCCTATCCCCTGCAGGGTTTGAGCCTAGGGTGGGCCGCGGGCTGACTTCCAGGCAGAGGTAGAAATCTCAGCGTTTACGTCAATATCAAGTGGAGTGGGATGGGTGGGGTGGGGTGGAATGTGCCAAGCACCTACTTTAGGCCAGTGCAAAGGTGAGGCAGGCTGTGCACTGCGCAAGCGTGCCTGGCTCAGGCCGGCGTCCACTGCTGCAGCGCGGCCTCCTCAAGGGTGTCTTTCGCCAGCTTGCTACACAGCTAGGAGCAGTGGTTCTGGCTCACTGGGAGGAGCTGAGCGCATGTAACAACTTACTGAGCACTCACTGTGTGCCAGGCACCATTCTGAGTGGCTAGGTTTCATCTAAGGTTGTCAGGCTCTTGGCGGTGTTACCCCAGCAAGGTGTTGGCAGACACAAGGGCTGCCCAAAGACAGCCATACACCCTCACTCAGCCCTGTGACGTGACTCTGGTGAAAGCTGGGGAGCTGCTGGGGAGAGGTTTTTGCCGCTCAGGGAGGGGTCTCTCCCAGTCCCCAGGTTCTGGGGTGGTCCAGCCTCCGAGGTGTCACTGCTCTCTGTTCCTAGCACCACATGTTGCACCTTCTGCAGTTCCAGGCCAGGACCTCCCCCAAAGTTTATTTTTGCTCCCAGAAACCACAGGGCACAGGTTGGGCTGGGAACCTTTATTTGGCTGCATGCAGGATGGGCAGATCAGAGCACTGCTGTCCTTCCAGCAGGAGGGAGAGGCAGGAGCGTGGCCGGGCAGGGTGGGGAGGTCCTGGGAGTGGCAGTTCCAAGGGTGGGGTGGGGGCTTGGAATGCTCTCCAAGACACAGGGAGCCTGGCCTAGGCCTGGGGGTAGACAGGTGGGCCTTGAAAAACCCCTACCCTGCTCATCCAGGGCTCACATGTCCCAGCTCTCAGATTCAGGGCCCGAGTCTGCCCCCCTCACCTGCCCTGGATTCCAGGAGCAGGATTCTGGGGCGCTTTTGGGAAGCCTCACCTTCACCTGGTTCCTATCTGGCTTCTGGGTTTCAGTGCCAGGGAGGGAAGTCTTGTACCAGATCTAGGCCTTTCCCTGGGGCCCCCAGGCCTACCCATCTCAGAACAGACTTGAGCCTCTGGCTAAGCCACCTCCCTGAGCATGGGCAGAGCAAGAGAACATGGCAGTGGTGGAATGGGGCAGAGGAGACCAGCAGGGCCCTCCTACTCCCAGATCTGTCGGAGCTACACTGCCACCTCGCAGCATCTGCGCTGTCCGGGGCGCCAGACGCCCGCCTGTCCCTGCTTCGGAGCCCTTGAAGAACACAGAGAGCTGGGGCCCAGGAGGCCAAGGCTGAGAAAAGGTCTAGGTTGCCAGCTGAACTTGGAGACCTGCCCTGGCGGTGTCTAGGGGAGAAGCCTAGGGAGTACCCTGTACCTGCCTAACCTCAGGGGCCCCATCTCTAAGGAGCTCATGTACGCCTTCCTGGCCGTCATTCAGGTTGAGAGCTGGGGTGCAGAGCTGGACCCCCACAGCATTGAGGGCTGTATAGACTGAGAGGCTCCACGAAGAAAGGGAGAAGAACGGATGAACCAGGAGGTCTGGGGAGCCTGGCCTCCACCCTCCTCTTCCCAAGCCCAGCCCTTCCTCTGACAGTGGTTTACCAGTCAGGGCTTCGACGGTTGGGGGTTCGGGGGCATCAGGGCAGCGGGGGCCCGATGGTGATGCTGCTGTTGGTGACTCTCGGGCCGTACCAGCCGGCCCAGTAGTGAGTGTCCACGCCGCCGTGCTGAAACCAGATGTAGCGGACGCCGGGCGGATAGTTGGAGAACGTGTGGGAGACCTGGGGGAGGGATGGGGACAAGTGGGAGCGAGGTCAGGGGAGCCCACCTGAGGTGGCAGGTGGGCAAGGAACAGGCTGAAGTCTTAGAGCTGAACCAGGAGATGGTAGAACTTGAAACTAGGCCTGTGACTTTGGGCAAACTCCTTCCTTCCTGAGACTCCCCTCAGTTTCCTCATCTGTAAAATGGACCAAATCCTGTTGGGTCCACTCCGTGGGTTTATGGTACAAATCCTTCAAAAGAACTGAAGGAAATGCTTTGCAAACTGTCTAATACTATCCAATCCAGTCTTCATTGGCATGTGTGACTATTTACGTCACTATCCAGCTCAGCCTCCCTGGTGGTGCAAGAGGTTAAGTCTCAGCACTATGAAGCATCTGCAGCTACTGTAGTACGAGTTCGATCCCGGCCAGGATGCTGACCCACATGACACAACAGACCTCTCCTGTCTCCCCGCTGCTCCCCTCAGTAGTGTATTATTTCAGTGGATACGCCTGTTCTGCTCCTCATTCTGTCTCTAGTAAATTCTCTCATCCCTGCATCTCTGGCCTGTACCCCAGCTCTTGTGTGCATAAGTAAATCTTTAAAAAATAATAAAATTATATCATATCCAGTTAATTCAGTTCCTTAGTCCCATCACTCAAGGTTACTGGCTACTCTACTGGACAGAGCAGACCATTTCTGGAAAATTCTATTGGACAACACTGGTCTAGGTCAGGAGTTGGCAAACTGGCCTTTGGACCCATTGTCTGTTTTGTAGCTAAAGTTTTTCAGCATCTATTTGGTGACAATAAAGCTGCTTTTGCCAGAGGATGGCAGAGCTGAAGCGTGGCATAGTGTCGACAGAGACAGATATGGTTTGCAAAAGCCTGAAATAGTTGTATCTGATCTTTTGAGTCAACACTTGCTGACCCCCAGTCTAGATAATTGCAATAACCTACATTAGGAACTAGTAAGAGTCAGCCTTTTTGAACACTGCCTGAATGTGGCTTTTCCAGAATCATCTCACCAGTGTCTTTCAGTGCTCAGCCCAGGTGAGCAGAGGCGGAGCTGGGATGGAAACCCAGGCTTGTCTGCGTGCAGTTGCAGCTTTGCGATGTCGCCCCATCCCCTTCCGGCCCACATACCTCCCTCCACTTGGCATCGCTCTTCTTCTGGATGGTTGCTGGGTCTGGCTGGAAGGTCCCCAGAGGCGCGTGCGCCGATGACAGGAGCTGAACGCACAGCTGGTACTTGGACCCGCAGTCTGGCCTGGCTGCGAACCTGTAGGCAGAGGGAAGGCCCATCAGGGCCTCGGAGGTGGGGGGCAGGGTGGGGGTGGGGCGCCTGAGTGGCAGGCTCCCCACCCAGACCCTCGCCCCAGGCACTCACCAGTCCTTGACCTCGATGTCCGGACGTGTGGTGTCCATCAGCTCCTCCCAATACCCTTCGGCCTTGAGGTCCACCACCTGGGACTTGAGGCAGGTGCTGGGGGAGCAGGTGCAGGTGGAGGGGTGGGAGGGGCTGGGGCTCACCACGAGGGCACTGGGGAGCTAGAACTGCCCCTCCAAGAGCAGGAGAAGTCCCATGATGAAGTGGCCTGGGTGTCCCCCCTACCCGAGATCATCTACCCCCCCACCACCCCTGGCCTTGGATCTTACTAATAAGAAGTCACGAAGTATTTCTTGACCTGCTCATTGGGGAATTCCTTCCTCTGGTCTCCAGAGAGATCTTCCACCTTCCACTCGTCGCCTCCATTCACATCCAGGCTCCAGAATTCAAACCCCTCTGGTGGGAGACCAGAATTCACATCACAGGGAAGCCCCTCAGGGATCACCTTCTCCCAAGTGCCCTTACCCCTGGCTCATCTCCCTGGACCTCGGCCTCTCCCCTCCAGCCCTGTGTCCTGTGCTGTGGGGCACTGCAGATCAACAGTGTCCACCTGGTAATGGGCAGCGCCTGTGTGCCAGGCATCATGGTAGGTAACTTCCACTGGGCATCCTCAGACACATGACCATGGCAAGCACCAGGCTCCCTCTGTGATGGAGGCAGTCTACTCCCAGCTCTACCATTACTGAGCTGTGTGACTTTGGACAAGTTGCTTTCCCTCTCTGAGCCTTAGTTTTGTCCTCTGTAAAGTGGGATCAAGAACAGAGGCTGGGGGCCCTCCCTGGTGGCGCAGTGGGTTAAGCAACGCACTGTGAAGCAAACCGCAGCCACTGCAGCACAAGTTCGATCCCTGCTTCCGCTGGGG
The DNA here is from genome assembly GCA_019455555.1 of Galemys pyrenaicus. Taxonomy (NCBI): domain Eukaryota; kingdom Metazoa; phylum Chordata; class Mammalia; order Eulipotyphla; family Talpidae; genus Galemys; species Galemys pyrenaicus. Next base: position 5,025,440 of record JAGFMF010012255.1, on the reverse strand, counting down.
AGGTGACCCACATGGCACAGGCAGACCTCTCCTGCCTGGCCCACTGCTCCCCTCAGCAGTGTGTTTCAGTCCATCTGCCTGTTCTGCCCCCTGCTCTGTCTGGTGGATTCTCTCACCTCCCCACACCTCTGGCCTGTACCCCTGTGCTTATATACATAAATAAATAAATCTATAAAAAAAAAAAAGAACAGATGCTGGCAGTTATGGAAATCGGTACAGAAGTTTCTCAAAAAATTAAAAACAACTTCCATATGATGTAGTAATTCCAGCTCTGGATATTTACCTAAGGAATATGGAAACACTAACTTGAAACAAATATGCACCCCATCTTCATTGCACTACTATATACAACAGCCATGAAATGGAAACACCCAAGTGCCCAATAACAGAGGAATGGATAAAGATGGACTGTACATACACGATGGAATACTACTTAGTCATAAAAAAGATGAAACCTTGCCATTTGCAAAAACATGAATAGACCTTGATGATACTATGCAAATGAAATAGGTTAGAAGGAGACACACAAATGCTGTATGATGTCACTCATTTATGGGATATAAAGAAGACAGAACCAAACAAACCTTTAAACTCTGACTACAGATTGGTGGCTATCAGAGAGGAAAGAAGGGGAGACAATTGGCAGAAGGGGCCAGTGGGTTGGATGGTGACTGGACATTTGATGGTGGGCTTGGGGAGAAGATGTAATTTGCAAGCTATACAGTGCTGAACACAAAATGTACTTCAATTGAAAGAAAAATATATTCTAGATCTATACTGAATGACATGGAAATACGATATACTAAAAGAATAAAAAAGTTACTAGACTGTGCAGCCCAATACCATTTCTGAAGAAACATGTTTAAAAAAAAAATAGAGGGCCTCCCTGGTGACGTAGTGGGTTAAGCAACGCACTATGAAGCAAACCGCAGCCACTGCAGCACGAGTTCGATCCCTGCTGCCGGCCAGGGAGGGGACCCACATGGCGCAGCAGACCTCTCCTGCCTCCCCGCTGCTTCCCTCAGCAGTGTACTTCCGTTGATCTGCCTGTTCTGCTCCCCGCTCTCTGTGGTGAATCCTCTCATCCCCCTACACCTCTGTCCTGTACCCAAGTGCTTGTATGCATAAAGAAATAAATCTTTAAAAAAAAATAGATCTGAGACACTCAGGAGGGAAGGGGGAGGCAGAGGGGAGAGCGGAGAATGGGGAAGAGAAGAGTACAGTGGAGGGGGGTGGAGGACTGCGGGCACTTTGGTGGCGGGAAAACTATGTGACTGGACTTGAGGGGAGAAATCCTATATTATGAAAAAAATAAAGGAAGTTAAAAAACTGAAATTAAATTAAAAAGAGACAAAGATAGGTCACAGCGATTATCTTTGGGTGGTTGAACTGAAGATTTTAGATTTATATAAAATTTAGTTTATATTTCATTTAGCTTGTATTTGCTCTGCTTCTACAATGAATATTACTTTTATAGGGTAATTTTTTTAAAGGAAAAAAAAACAGACTAGCAAGCTTTTTATGTAAAAGGCCAAAAATATTTTAGGATTAGTAAATTGCAGACTATCTTTATTATATACATATAATATATATAATATATATGTACACACACATATTTCAAACTGATCTACTTTTTTTCTTTTTCAAAAAAATAACCTTTTTTTTTTTTAGATTTATTTACTTATGCACACAAGAGCTGGAGTGCAGGCCAGAGGTATGGAGAGGTGAGAGGAGTCACCAGAGACAAGATTGGGGAGCAGACCAGGTGGCTGTACTGAAATACACTGCTGAGGGGAGCAGCGTGTGTGCCATGTGGGTCAGCTCCCTGGCCGGCGGGGGGGTCAAACTCATGCTGCAGTGGCTGCTGATAGCTTCATAGTGCTGAGACTTAAGCCCTTGCACCACCAGGGAGGTGCCCTAAAAGTAACCTTTTATAACCATAACCTATAACCTAGGTCAGATTTGGTATAACTGCTGGTCAAGGAAGTGGAGTGAGGTAGGCTTCAAATAGCTTGGTGTTGTCTGATCACTATTTTGCTCCAAAATTTGGCCACATGATGGAGAATAAGGAAGAAGGTTCTAGAAGACTCTAGAAACCTTGTTTTACCTCTTGTTGTAACATGCTTGGAAAGAGGCCTGGATCTCCCAGTCTTCCACAAGCAAAGCCCTTTTTGCCCTTGGGGACAAGTCCCAGGTAGGCCTGGCCCGGGAGCCTGGCAATCAGACCAATAAACTAATCCGGACTTCCTGGTCTGGAGTCCCAGGCACAATCAGTCCCAACCAGCTAACACTGTCACGGTTCGGAAAGGTCACGGTGGAAAAAATCTGGAGAGTGGAATAAGCGATGCCGCGCTGGGTGGCGCCGGCCCACCTGAGACACAGGTGCAGTCCCCACCTGCCAGGGTAATTGTGAGGCCCTCACTCATCATCAGTGCTTAACACCTGTCGGCTGGTGTTGTGACAGTGTGTGTTGGGGGAACCCCAGCCCGCTCTGCCCCACCTTCGGCACACGGGTTGTGCAGGAGGTTCCTGCGGAGGCTGCGGAGGAAGTAGAAGATCTTCCAGTCGGCCACGGGCTGGTCCCAGTGCTCGGTGATGAAGCCCTCCCGCAGGCACTTGCGCTTCCAGAGGGTCACCAGGTCGATGAGGTCGCGCCAGAGGCTGCAGACCAGGCGGCAGCGCAGCAGCAGCTGGCGGGCGGGCACGTGCGTGAACAGCTCCAGCAGGATGCTCTCCGGCAGTTCGTTGATGTTGCCCACGGCCATGGCTGGACACCTGCCATGGACGACGCCCGGTCACACACGGTGAGGCTATGGCGGCCTGTCCGCAGAACCCGGGGTGCTGGGGGCCGCTTACTATCTCAGGGGAGTCCCCGGGCCTGTCTGAGCCTCAGTTTCCTCCTCTGTAAAATGGGGCCAGGTCCAGCATGACCTCCTGGGGAGGCCTTCGGAGCCAGTGAAACAGCGGCGGAGGGTGCTGGTAAAGGTGAGTTGTTGTTTCCTGCCGCCAGACTCTGCAGGAGGCGAGGAGGTGCAAAGCCCTGGCCAAGGTTACACGGACAGGGCTGGGACAGAAGGACCTGAACGTTCTGACTGCAGGGCCAGCCCTTTTCGACCAGAGCCCTGGCCAGTGCCTTCTCCAGCCTCCCCCTCCAGAGAAGGGGGAGGGGTGAGCATCACGGTCCTTGACAAAGGGCCAGAGGGCTCAGGATTCTGCAGGGGAAACATCTGCGCCCTAGGCCCGGAGGGTGTTTGGGCGAAGGGGACAGGCCTGTCCTACGCCCCAACCCGCGGGCTGGGCCGCCCCCCCCCCCCTCCGCCCAGCGCTCCTACGGCTCTTCATCCCACTCAGCCCTTGCGGAGTCAGTATTTCCCCCAAACCCGCCCACGGGCCCCTGCGCATCCCTGGCGACCCCACTCCGGGCCCCGCCGGCGCCGCGCGGCCGCAGCGGCCTGGGCCTGGTCGGCGCCCGGCGGGCCTCGGCGCACTGCGGCGCCATCGGGAACCGCGGATGTCGCCTCCCCGCCCCCAGGCCCGGGCCTGCTCGCGCCGCCGCCGCGCGGATCCCCGCGCCCTCGCCCCGGTCACCTGCGCTCGGCCGCCGCCGTGTCGTCCGGCTGCACCGCGGGCTGAGCCGGCCGCGGCCTGCCGAGGCTGGTGGGTGCGCCCCGCGGCCCCGCCCCCGCCCCGCCCCTGCGGGCTCCCCGCGCCGCGCGCCTGGGAACGCGCCCCCCGCCGCGACCTAGGAAAATAACCGGGGCGGGGGGGGGGGGCACCGGGAGGAGCCTCTGGCCCCCGCCTTCCGCCTGGGCCGGTGCCCGCACCCTTCGCCGGCCCAGACTTTCCCTGCTCCGCCCTTGCCCCCTCTGCCCAGCGGACACCCAGGAGATGCTCCCATCCGCACCGCCCCCTTTAAAAACGAACAAACAAAAACGCAGCTAAAACCTGCCGCCTGACCTTTCCCAGCCTCCTGGGTCCGCGGAGGGGCCGGTCGCTCAGGCCGCGGCCGACCTCCTCGGACTGCGGGGCGCCCGGGCTCCCGGCCAAAGGCGGGGCGGGGGCGGGGGCCTTTTAAGAGGCTCGGCCGCTGGGACCCGACTGGACTCGGGCAGCGCCTGCACTCGCCGCCGGACGCGGGCCGCTGCGCTCCTGCTGCTCCTCCTCCTGCGACCGCCCTCTGCAGCGATGGACGGAGACGGTGACCCAGGTAGCCGCTGTCCGGATGCCCTGGCTCTCGCCAGGAGGGCAGACCCGGGCTGGCGGGGCGAGTGCCGCGTAGAGGGGGCGTCGGCGAGCGCCATCCCCCCCCCCCCCCCAGCGGGCAAACTTTCACCCGAGCAAAACCCGTGAGACCATCTCAAAAGAGCACCGCCCGCTGCTGTGGTGGTCTGACCGAGGCCGGAGAGGTGACAGCCAGGGAGGGAGGCCGCCTGGGTCCCTTGTACCGGTAGCAACTCTGCAGGAGGGGGTATGGGCCCCGCTGGGATGCATCCAGGACAGAGGGGCTCTTTTTCCTCCACCAACTTGTTTGCTAGCTTTGGCCAAGAGCTGCTTGAAACCCCATGGGTTTCTTGGGGTTCCTGATTGCTCCCCAACCCATCCTAGCCTTCTTTGTGGGCTTCCTTGTCTGGAGGTGGCAGCTGAAGGGGATCAGGCCAGTGGTGAGGGTGAGGAAGAGTTGGGGTGCCAGCCTTATGCTCAGGCCCTCAGAGACTGCCCAGTCATCTTGTCTGGCACCAAAGACCCTTCCCCCCCAATTGCTCTAACTCTCTGCTGGGCCTGTGGGGGTTGCCTGCTGAGTCAGGGTGGGAGCATCCTGCCTGCCGATTCCCCCAACTGCCCTTCCCAGGACTTTCTGGAGTGGCGTTGCTTGGGGAACACAGTGGAGACAACGCTTGCTTAGGTAGCCAGCTCCCCTCTCCCAGCCCTGAAAATCACGGCTTCTTCGGCCCCTCTTCCATCCGTGGCCCCCTTGCCCCACCCTTTATAGGGCAAACAGGCTCCTGCTTTTTCCCGGGGCCCAGCTATTCCTTGGACTCCGGGGCCCAGTCCAGGTGAGTGAATCAGCCTCAGTGGCAGCTTCCAGAAGCCAGATAACTTTCCGACAGCAACAATGTGGGGAGTTGTGTGTGCTCAGTGGGGGTGGGGGGCCTGTAATCAGATCTGGGGCCTCGAGTGCCAGGCCTGGGGCCAGGAGGGGGGACCCTGCGAGGTGCACCTTTCGGAGGAGCATCAGGTGTCCACCGGGGCCAGGGCAGGGCAGAGGGAGGGGTGGAGACGTGAGGACATGGGGCCCAGCTCCCCAGAGAGGGCGGGTGCAGAGGCAGGCACCGGCCCCAGGGTATCTTCCTCTCTGCCTTCCCACTGTTCTTTTGGGGTGACTTGGGAGAAACCAGTAAGCCTCTCTGGGCCTCAGATTCCTCTTTGCCAGAAGGGAGGGGGTAAACCACCTCATCATGAAGATGGAGCGGGGAAAAGACCGACATAACGAAGGGAAAGGCTGTGCTTGATGGGACTCCCCGGGTAAGACTGACCGAGGAGGACTTGCTGTGGGCCTGGGGACTGAGAGGTCGACCCTAGCCCACTCAGGACTGCAGGGGAGGGGACAAAATGCCAGCGTGTGCAGGTGAAGGGCTGGCCGGCTGAGGCTCTGCAAAGATTTCGGTCCCGGCCTGGTGCCTCCCCCAGTGCCCGGCCTGTTTCTACCCCACCCTGGCGTTCCGGCTTCCGGCCCAGAAAACCCGGCCCCGGGACTGAGCGCCGGGGCCTCCCCCATCACCCATGGCTCTGGCTCCTCCCCGCTGGCTCTCCCTTCTCCACAGCGCTGGGCACTCGGTGTCTGCTCAGCTGAGGGTGCCCTGGCCCAGCTGAGGCCAGCTGGGGCCCAGCAGCAGTCTGGCCTGTGGCGCCTGAATCGACTCTCTTCCTCCTATGGCCCCATTCCTGCCCTGGCCCCTCCTCGGCACCGGCTGAATGGATGGCCCCATTTTATAGATGGGGAAACTGAGGGCCAGGGACCAGAGAGGAAGGGGGTGAAGAGACCTTCCTTTCCCAGGAGTACCTCTCCCTGTTTGGTAGGTGAGGTCTTTGTCAAGGAGCCCCTCCGGGCTCACAGACCTGCCACTGCTGGGGACAGCCCCCCAGGCCTCAGCGCCCCACACGGCCTTTCACATCTCTGGGCCTGCATTTTTATCTGCAAAATCGAAATCCCAAGAGGGCCCCCTCGATCAATAACTTCTGGAGGCCTGGCCGTGGAAGGCCGCTCCGGAGCCCTACCGCCCGGGTTCAAGGCCAGGCTGGGCCACTCCTTTGCTGTGTGATTCTGAGCTGTTTCGCCGCCTCGTGCCTCAGTTTCCCGTCAGTAAAACAGGGAGAGCAAAAGGAGTAACCTCCAGAAGTGCTGTGCGGATTCAGAGCACCTAAGAGGATCATGCTCAGAACAGCACCGGACACTTGCTGAGTGCCAGTGAACATCAGCGGCTGCCGGGTGCCAGGCGCCGGGGACACAGTCCTTCGTGGGCCTGTCCTGCCCTCGTGCTCTCAGTCTCATCCTGAGAAAGGTCTTTCTCAAGCCAAAGCCAGAGGGCCGGGAACGCCTGCTGTGGGTGTAACTGGGGGGAGTCCCAGAGGGCCTCCTTGAGGAGGTGAAGTGGTGGGGGTTTCAGAGGTGGCCGGGACAAATGGAGAGCTTGTGAAACGTTCGCGTTGCCGCTAATAATATCAGATGGCGTTATCTGCTCACCTAGTCTGAGTTTACTGCCCTGCAGGGGAAACTGAGGCTGCTGGCTCTTTTTCTTTAGGGCCTGGTCTGTGGCCTCAGCCCCGGTCTACTCCTCTGAGCAGTCTCTGGTCACAGCCTCTGTGGCCCCAGCTGCGGATTGTCCGAGGGAGGGTGGGGGCTGCTAATCTACACGTCACGGTTCTGAGGCGGGGCGGGGACGTCCTGGAGGGAGACACAGCATCTCCTGCCCCCCTAGAGAGCGTGGGCCAGCCAGAGGAAGCGGGCCCAGAGGAGCAGCCGGAGGGGGCGTGCGAGGAGGAGGCGGCGAGCGCCGGGGAGGAGCGGCCAGAGGAGGAGGAGGAAGAAGAGGCGGAGGAGAAGGCGACGGCTTACCTGGAGGAGCTGCCCGAGCCGCTGCTGCTGCGCGTGCTGGCCGAGCTGCCCGCCGCCGAGCTGGTGCAGGCCTGCCGCCTGGTGTGCCTGCGCTGGAAGGAGCTGGTGGACGGCGCCCCCCTGTGGCTGCTCAAGTGCCAGCAGGAGGGGCTGGTGCCGGAGGGCGGCGCGGAGGACGAGCGCGACCACTGGCAGCAGTTCTACTTCCTGAGCAAGAGGCGGCGCAACCTGCTGCGCAACCCGTGCGGGGAAGGTGAGGGCCTGGCGAGCTCGGCGCCCCTTCCGTACAGCGGGGCTTAGGAGACAGCTGCTTTGGGCGTGAAAGGAGATAAAGGCTCTGCACGGTGCCCCCACAGAGGAACCCCAGTAAACACTGTGCAGTTGACCCTTGGACACTTGGGGGTTAGGAGCGCGCACACCGCTGTACCCCGCCCCCATGGAAACCCACAGACAGCTCTCTAAACACGGCTCCGCATTGGGGAATGCCACGGGCGACCGCCCGCGAATGCTGAGCCCCTGTTAGGGGAAAATCCGACTGTAAAGGCGCAGTGCAGACCCCCGTTGCGCAAGGCCCGGCTGCTGCTGGCAGCTCCCCAGCGGCCTGCTCCCCGGGGTTCTCCCTCCTAGGTCTCCCCACCTCCCTGAGCTGGGACAGGCCCAGCTCCGCGGGGACAAACACTCAGCCCCACCACGATCTACCCCCCTGGCACCACCGAGGCTCCACTTTCCCTCCCCCATGACAGGGCGGCGAGAGCCAGTCGCCCGCAGGGCTGGGTGACCGGGGGGCCGTCCTGTCCCTACAGAGGACTTGGAGGGCTGGTGTGACGTGGAGCACGGCGGGGACGGCTGGCGGGTGGAGGAGCTGCCGGGAGACTGCGGGGCGGAGTTCAGCCACGACGAGACCGTCAAGAAGTGCTTTGCCTCCTCCTTCGAGTAAGGAGCAGAGGGGTGGGCGGGAAGGAGCTAGGGGGTGTCCGCCCCCGTCCTGACACCGGTCCCCCCAGGTGGTGTCGCAAAGCGCAGGTCATTGATCTGCAGGCCGAGGGCTACTGGGAGGAGCTGCTGGACACCACTCAGCCGCCCATCGTGGTCAAGGACTGGTGAGGGGCCGCGGCCTGGCGGGACCGTGGGGGGGAGGCCAACTGGGCCCCACTGTCCAGCCTCGGGGCGCTCCCTCCCAAGTGGCTGTGCACGTGGGCCACCGGCTTACAGTAGGTGGAAACCCACCCCCTGTTTTAAATGTTAGAGAAGTTTATTTTTCAAAACGTGTCTGCAGTCCAAGCAAAATGTGTCTCCTCTGGCTTTGGCTCCCACTTCGGATCTAGTCGAGCTGGGGTTTAGGCCCTGAGATGCACCTTGGGGGGGTCACTTTCGCCCTCTGGCTTCCGTGTCTTTAACTGTAAAACGGGGCCGCAGGTAGAGGGGCCGGCAGGGTTTTGAGGAGTAAACGAGCCGTGGCAGGTCCCTGGAGCACCTGCTCAGCGGGGCTGCGGCCAGCCCGGGCTCGCTTTCCTCCTCGGGGGCAGGTACTCGGGTCGCAGCGACGCGGGCTGCCTGTATGAGCTCACGGTGAAGCTGCTGTCGGAGCACGAGGACGTGCTGGCCGAGTTCAACAGCGGGCAGGTGGCGGTGCCGCAGGACAACGACGCGGGCTGGGTGGAGGTGAGCCAGCCGGCGTGGGGCGGGGCCTGCGCTCCGGGGGCGGAGCAGGTGGGAGCTCCGCCCCCACGCAGGGCGGGGCCCAGGGCTGGAAGGATTGAGCCGCGAGGTGGAGGGACGCTGGGCTGAGAAATCCAGGGGGGGCTAGTCGTGGGTCATTGCGCCAGTTTGGGGCGACAGGGTGGGGAGGCCTCAGGGGCCCAAGCCTGACCCTCCCTCCTCCCCACCACCCCCATCCCCCAGATCTCCCACACCTTCACCGACTATGGGCCCGGAGTCCGCTTCATTCGCTTCGAGCATGCGGGACAGGACTCTGTCTACTGGAAGGGCTGGTTCGGGGCCCGGGTGACCAACTGCAGCGTGTGGGTGGAGCCCTGAATGACCCCACCTCCAGCTTACCCGCTGCCCTAAAGGCGAGTGGTCTGGCTTAGCCGTAGCAGCCCCTCCTTCCCGCCCCAACCCTCTCCTCTCCAGGCCCGGTGCTCAGCCCTCGTGCGAGGGGTTTGTTGGTGCATGTTCGCATCTAGGGAATGAGATGGGAGAAAGCGTGGGCTTGGGCTGGGCCCTCCGCAGAAATCCCCCCACCTCGTACTGCGCCTGCCGCAAAAGGGGCGCTCAATAAACATTACTTGTCCGAGGAAGGAAGGAGTGAACAAACGGATGAGTGAAGTCCCCGCCCCCTCTCCCGCATCCTTCTCTGTCTCCTGAAGGCCCCTGGCCCAGTCTGGAAAAATACTTGGTGAGGCGCCAGCTGCTCGGGTTTCCAGGGGCCCCTGCCCAGCGGGAGCCAGCCAGACCTGGCCGCTGCACAAAGGCCGGGATTGTGAGGCCAGGGAGTGGGGAGCCGGGCCTGGCGCCTGACTGACACCCTAGCTGCCCAGGGACCAGAGCCGGTGTGGGTGGGAGCTGCCCTCCCCACCCCTTTCTGAAGCCAAGATGATGGGTGAGGGCAGCAGCGTCTTATCTGGGGTAGGAGTCTTCCTTTCCGTCCATTCCCCCTCCCCCCCGATGGCAGTTGGCAGTGCTTGCAAGGTGAGGGTGGAAACAGGCAGGGGCAGCTCAGTGTGCCTTTTCAGTCCCCGGGCACGTCACGCTGTCCTGCTTGGTCTGCCACTGGATCCCATGGGTGCCGCCAGCAGCTGGTCCCCTCGGTCATTTCCCATGCCCTGCCTGGAGGCTGGCCCTGGCTCTGAGCTGTGGATGTGGTGCTGAACTGCACACTCTGGACCTCCCACCAGTTCTCAGACCTGGTCCTCCCAGCATGCTCAGCTGCTGGGCCAGGGGTCAAGGGTCTCCAAACAGCACCACCCTCTCCAGGCAGACTCCATGCTTTCCACCTGCTGGCCGCGGGGAGGCCAGGGTTTGGGCTGGGCCTGCCTGCACGTCTTCATTGGTTCATTCTTTCACTCACTCATCTGCGAGTCCTGAGCCCAACCTGACCTGGCCCTGATGTTACTGGAGTAAGACAGTCCTTGTCCCAGGAAAGATCAAGGAGGAGGTGTGCTGGGAAAGGATAAGTCCTGTGTTCTGGCCCCCAGTTAAGTGTGGAGGCACTGCACCGGCACTGGAGACCCCTCAGCCTGACTGGGAGACAAGCCCTGACCCCAGAGACGCCAGTCTGAAGCTGGAGGCACCGCCTCTGCCCGTGGGCACCCTTGGGCCCCTAGGGGATTTCAATCCAGTGGGTGAGGCCATCGGCACCCACATCCACTCGCCCCCTGAGCTCCCTGGCTTAAGTGAAGGGGTAACAGGAAGGCCGTGCTTTGGGGGTGAGAGACCAAATGGGCTTGTGAGAGCCACATGGGGATGTTGCAGGGGACGGAACCCCCAAGGGTCTACGGGAGGAGGTCGGAAGGGGTGGAGGCCAGGACCAGGGGCCGGGCGTCTGTGAGGACTGGATGGCAGGGTGGGAATATGGGAGGCGTGGAGGGTGCTGAGCCCCCTCAGGCGTTCAGGAAAGAGGGGCTCTGGCTGTGGGAGAGTCAGGTGCCGCAGTGGGCCAGCAGCCAGCGCCAAGGGCACTGTGGGTGAGGCCAGGAACAGGCGCAGAGCGAGGCAGAGAGGGGCCAGAGAAACCTTGGCCTTCGCGGCCACGAAGTGGGGACCGAGCAGTCAGGGAGGCAGAGGTGCTGGCAAGCCCGGGGAGCCGCTGCTGGCTAACTGCGCCTCGGAGCGGGGGCCAGAAGCTCAGAGCTCAGACTCGCTGCCCCGAGGCTGCTCTGGTCTCCCCAGGGTGTGGGGCCCACAGAGAAGAATTCAGCTCAGCTAATGGGGTGCCTCTCACTGGGGGGACAGTTGGGTGCACCACTGTTATTTAGCTCAGGAAGGTGAGACAGCCGCCCCAGAAGCAGCGGCTGGAGGAGGGGTGTCCGCCAGGCTTACAGGGCACAGGCCGGCCCTGTGCTGCCACCCATGTCCCAGAGGAGAGGGACAGGAGAGGGCATTGTTGCTCCCTTCTGCATGGGAGGATGAAAGGCTTTCCTGGCACGTGACACACAAAACTGGAGAAGTTCAAGTTCCAACGCAGGTGCACCTGGCCCTAAGTGTGTGCTCTAATCCCTCAGCAGCATGCCCTGTGCTCCAGAAAGCAGAGCATCCCCACAACGCCCCCTACCCCGTCACGGGAAAGCTGTCAGCTTCCTTCAAGGAGAAATCTATACGTGTCCAGCAGGGGGCTCTTGGGACACCTAAGAGCCTTTCTAATCAATCTATATTTATTGAGCAACTACTATCTGCTAGGTAGGGATAAAACAGAAAAGAACTCTGCCCTCCCGGAATACGCATTCTAGATGATAAACACAAACAGCTGACTAGATGAATAAAATAATTACCGACATGCTATTTCACAATAACCTTATGAAGTGAAACGTATTACTTCCATAATAGATGGAAAATTGAAGCAAAGCGAGGTTAAGCTACTTGCCTGAGTCCACACAGCTAGTAAGGGGTGGGCCTGGGGTTCCACCCAGCCATGAGGCGTTTGACTTTATACTACAGTCAACAGAGTAGAGAGTGAGGACTGGAGTGCTACTTTGGTCAAAGTGATCTGGGAGGACCTCTGAGGAGGTGACACTGGATGGTGAGGAGAAACCAGCCACACTGATCTCTGGGGGAAGAGTGATGCAGGGATAGCAGGTGCAAAGGTCCTGGGGTGGGAATGAACCGACATACACATCAGACAGGCAGTCAGCGTAACGGGAGCTCGTGGGCAAGCAGAAAGTGGTTTGATGTGAGGTTGGAGCTGCAGGTAGGCAGTTCAAACAGTTTCCTGTGGACCTACTGTGCGCTCTGCCCTAGAGGGTGCAGGCAGTACCGGCAGCAGGTGTATCAGTTTCCTTTAGGAGAAACCTTTCCTGTTTAGCATGAGCTGGGGATGGGGCGTTAGCGGCAGCAGCATCTTCAGTCTGGTTGATGAAAACTAATTTCCAAAGAGCGATAAGATGAACAGGACGATGACAACACGATGAGGATGTTGACAGGGCTGTGACAGGCGTGTGCGGAACACACCAGCTCATTTAATGTGCTCTAAGTCCTCTCTGGCGGATACAGACATTCCCACTTTACAGATGAAAGAGCCAAGACTCAGACGTTGGGTAACTCCTCAGGGTCGTTCAATGAGCGAGTGATGGATTCAACCCAGCTGAGCTGAATTCCCAGCTCATGTTCTAGCTCCGTCACTGTGGCACCGGATCACGGGGGGCACAGGGCACCCGATAGGGGACAGACCAGGGGCAGAACCTGGGGACCTGGGCTTTGAAGATGATCAGGTCCTCGGGCTCCAGGGCTGTATCTGCTGCAGGCGGGAGGAGGGGTGCCAAGTCTTTCTGGGCCATTTGGTTAAGAGGCCTGAGGAAATAGGAGAATTTTTTGTGATTTCATGGTGGAGCCCTATACTTAGGTATTTTTCAGTGGAACAAATTGCTTCTTTCCCTGTCTGATTTATTTACATTTTCTAGCTGGGTTTTGTGCACCTGGTATATGGCTGAGGCCATAGGAGGGCAGGAAAGACCAGCTCCTCGAGGCACCACTAGGTGTCAGCATTGCCAAGGGAGTCCCCCCCACTAGGCAGAGGAAGGGGCCTTCAAAGCAGAATTCGAATCCCAAACCTGAATTCTTTCCATTTCCTGGGGGTGAGTCTGGGTGAGGATCGGAGACCCCTGCATCATTTGGGGGCTTCTCTTACACAGAGGCTGGGTCCTCTGAGACCTGTGTCCTGTAAGTCTAGAACAAGCTGGGGGTCTCCAGGAACCCAGACCCTTTCCTGACCCCCAGTTGGCCCCTCCCTGGGATGAGCCCCGCAGGCCTCTCCCACGGCCTCCTACCTGCAGTGAACTCAGAACACCCAGGCCGAGGCAATCTTGATCGCCTGGTGAGTAATGACTTTCTTAGGTGCCCCCCTCTCCCCTGTAAATTAAACCTAATCTTGTGTTGACTCTGCTGAACAAGGAGAATAATGAAGAAGATTAAGATGAGATGGTATTCATGCTCCTCCAACAAGAGCCAATTAATTGTCAGCGGGATTACCTCCCTGAGCTGAGCGGCCACCAGCTCTGTGGATGGGTGGGCAGGGCTGTGGCGGCCTCCTCGCTCTTCCATCAGGGGTTATGGGTGAGCAGCAGGAAAGATTTCAGTTAGATGTAAGGTAGAACTGCCTGGGTGCGGGAGGGGCCAGGGTCACGAGGGGAATACGAAGTGTGTGGAATTGCACACGTGACGTTTGTAAGTCACAGAGGTGGTTCCTTGGGAACTCCTAGACCGCTGCACAGTTGGGCATTTGCTTCCCGAGACTCTGAACTCCATGTCCCTCTCCAGCGCAGGCCGCCTGGCCCACTCCCCTGCCTTTCCTCCCTCGAGGGATCTCTGTGACCAGTCCATTCTGGAGTTGCCTTTGATAAGAGAACCTGCGTGCAGGGTCTGGGTGCCCTCCCTGCTCTGCTCTCTCTCTTCCTTTCCTCTCCCAGGAATCGGGAGGTCACTCTTCCAGGGTGAAGTGCATGGGTGTAGAGGGGTATTTGGGTCCCACGCTGGCTTTGGCCCATGCCCTCATCTGCAAAAACAGGGCCCGCACCCCTACCTGTCAACTGCTCTGCTGCTCCGAGGGGCTAAGGCCCTGTCATGCCAGCAAGGTAAAGGGCAGGTCGTCTGTGATCGAGCAGATGGTCAGGGAGGAGGCCTGGAGCCCTCGGGGGCTTTTTCAGGACTTTATTGTTCTTTATATCAGAGGCGACTGGGTCCACAGCAGGCAGGGGGTCGGGGGGCCAGGAGGCTGGCAGGCTCCTAGCCCGCAGCGCACCTTCTCTCTCTGGGCTCTCCAGACTCTGCTTTCTCTGCGCCTCTTCCTTTTTCCTCTGTCTTCACTCTCTCTGCTCATGCTCTCTGCTGTTGTCCTTGTGACGTTGTCCTTATACACCCCGTGTCTTAGCCCAGGTGCACCCTCCTGCGCATGCCCACACCTCCTTGAGGTGCCACCCTCAGGCCCGCATGCAGCACCGCAGGTGTCTGTTATCACACCCCGGGTGGGAGGGCAGGAAAGCCTGACACTTCTCACTGACCTACAGGCCCCCAAGGCACCCTCCCAGCTCCTGGCACCCACAGGGTCTCTGTACCAGAGGAGAGACTGAAACTGTTGTCGGCTGAGCTGAGGCTGCTGTTGGTGGAGGCCAGCGGGAAGTGACGTTAATTTCCCACCCCGTGTGTATCCTCTTGTGGGTTCCCTACAGCGACCCCCTTGGGGAGGCTTCATTTCATCCCCCAAATTACAGAAGAGAAAGAGGACCTCACGTTGGGGGTCACAGGCTGTAACTGCGGAGCTAGCTGCGGTGTGCCGAGGTGCCAGGGGCCCCAAAGCTTGTGCCCCTCTCCCCACGCCCACTTTGCTCCAGGCATGTGACAGCGGTAACCCACACTTGGTGAATGAAGGAAACCCCCATGTCAGCAGTCCCCATGTCAGCTTCTCTCACATCTTGGAAGCTCCCAGAAGTAAATGGATTGTGTGTGATTTGCAAAATCTTGGCAATTCACCCATCCTTCTGCTACTATTAACAAAAACCCGTCCTTCCATCGGTGTCTCAGAACTTGCTTCATTTACTTGGATGGATAAGGTTTTATTCTCCGAGCCGGGAGTATCCCCAAACCCACATTTTAGTCTGTGATAGTTCACACCTACGGGCACTCCTGATGTGCTGGGCGTGCTCAAAGCACCTTCCTGCATAGTTTTACTCCATCCACCCAGCTCCCCTGTGTACTATTTTCACCCCCACTTGAGAGACTGTGATGCTAAGGGAGGCTCAGAGAAGCGTGGCCTTGTCCGAGGTCACACAGCTTGGCTGGACTCCAGCTGAGGTCTACTCCCCACCCAGGGGCTACCCATGTGAGGTGACTTTCAAGGGGGGGGGCTTTTAGTCCTAAGGTGCTGGGGTGGGGAGGGCAAGGTCCAGGGAGGTCCTTGTCCCTGGGAACGCACCCAACTTCCCAGTCCTCACTCTTTCTGCCTGTGTGACCCAGGCCACGTCACTTAAGCCGCTGGCACCTCAGTTTCCTCATTGTAAAATGAGGCTGTTTCTACCTCGTGGGATTTTTAAAAAAAATATTGATTTACACATACAAGAGCTGGGGTACAGCCCAGAGTCATGGGAGGTGAGAGGATTCACCAGACAGAGTGGGGAGCAGAACAGACAGACAGACTGACACACACTGCCGAGGGCAGCAGCGGGCGAGGCAAGAGAGGTCTGCTGCGCCATGTGGGTCCCCTCCCCGGCCGGCGGCAGGGATCAAACTCGTGCTGCAGTGGCTGCGGTTTGCTTCATAGTGCGTTGCCTAACCCACTGCGCCACCAAGCTCATGGGATTTTTATGAAGAACAAATAAATTAAAATTTGAAAAGTGTTTAGATGAGAACCTACACATCAAGTGTCATATACCAGTTAGTTAGATTAATGAAATGAACTGGCAACTGCAGTTGATAGTAAAAAGGCTCTGAGGGGGTGCTCTTGCCTTTTGCATTTAGGAGCCTGGAGATCAGGCATCTAACCTGGGCCTTAATCTGGGAAGACTTCTTGGAGGAGGCAGCGAGTGAACTATTGATCTGAGAGTAGCAGGAAGGTCAATTTAAGCATGTCTGGACAGGATCTTGGAAACTACCTCTTGGAAACAAAACAAGGTCTATAATGAAACCAGGTCTTCTTTTTTCGCTCATCCATGTTATGAAGAAACAGTGTTGAAAGAAACAACTTGAATACTGAACACGAGGCCCTCCTGTACTTCCCTAGCCAGGGCTTAGCGTCACTGTCCCCTCAGCCAAAGCCGAGGGACCAGTTTGTCTTTTCCCGGACTTAGTGTCATAATTCATCAGCGTGCTGACCACCACGCGGCAGCTGGATATGAATAAAAATCTCTGTCCCTGGGGACCCATGAATGAGGAAAATGAACAGAAGGTCCTGAATCTTCTTGAGACAGGATAAGGGGTCCCCAGATGGAGGGCAGGAGAGGGAGGAGGTCTCTGGGGATGGAGGGTGTGGAGAGGCCCCCAAGCCTGCATAAAGACAAAGATGACTTTGGAAAAAAAGAAAAAGGACGAGGGAAGGCAGGCAGAGAAGTGATTTTCTCGGCTGGCGTTTCTTGGGGAATTAAATCTTGTTTTTCGTCATCACTGGCTGGAATAATCCAATATATTAAAGCAGAAGCCCCCCTCCTAGTTATTGCTGTGACTTTGACCTAACAGTCTCGGCTGCATTTGGAATGAGATGGTCTCAGGGAGGGAGAACGGGGGGGAGGCATCGGCCCCCTGGATCAATTACTCTCCTCTCCGACACCAGAAAAATGAATTATTCCCCAAAAGCAGGCTCCTCGTCCGATGAATTCTGCACTGCAGTGCTGGCGGAGTTACACAAAATTGAATTTGGTCTTCGAGAGACATTGAAAACCAGGTGCAGTGTGTGTGTTGGGGGGTGTCTGGCTGCCACTGGGACCTCTCATCTGGCTGGGGGCGCCCCCTGCTCATGGTCCTTGGGTTGGGGGCCAAGAGGAAGCCCCCACCTGTGCTGGGGCACCCTACGCACTGCAGGGGCAAGGCGTTTTGTTCCCTGCTGGAGGCTCAGAGAGAGGCGTTTGCTTGCCTGAGGCCACACAGCGAACTGATAACCGCGTCAACCTGTTACCTATTTGTCCCCTGTCCTCCGGGTCCTGCTGACCACCGTTTCCCCCTGACCCCTGCTGTGGGGTACAAGTTGGGGTTGGGAGGCTCCTGCTCTGGAGCGCTAGTTCTGCCCATCCGTAGCTATGTGACCTGGGCCAAGCAGCTCAGCCTCTCTGGGCTGCCCAAAATGGGGCTCTCTAAAGTCCTTGTAGGGCTGCCACTGTGTCAGCAGCAAGTGACAGAAACGCAATTCAGTGTGAGCCAATTGAAAAGCAAATTTGGGGCCACCACACGAAGGCCAGTAGAGATTCCTATTGGGCAGAGCTGGACCCAGGGCTCCTTCCGCTCTAGGTGGCTTCATCCCTGACGGTCTCACGCCACTCGCCCGGCACCCCCATTCTGCCTCTTCCAGCGGGTCCACAGCCTCCCCTCGGCATCAGTTGCTGTGGCCACAGCATGACCCCCTGCTGGGCAGCGCTGGGTGGAGCCACCCGGGAGACCTGCAAGGCTGGGCCCAGGGGCAGACCGGCGGCTGGACCCGTCCAAGGGACTGCGTGCTGCGCTCAACCTCAGTCCCAGCCTCACAGCCCCCGGCGGGTGGGTGGGAGCTGTCCAGGGCAGGTGCTCAGCCCGCTGCAGCTCTGTGGACTGTGATCGGTCAGATTTCTCACCGAAGGGGACAACGCAACATCCTCCTGGGCAGGGTGCGAGGGGCCTGCCTGGCCAGGGTCCCCAGAGAGGGGAGCACACCTCACCCCGACAGCCCAGGAGCTGCAGAGGCTGCATTTCCACTAATGATGTGAGGACAAGAAGGAAAACTAGCCTGAGATGGAGCTATTGTAGCTGAGAAGCCCTCCCCTGGATTTGAGCAGCTTTTCTGACAGCAGCTAATGAGCTGGGGAGGGGGGCGGTGTGGTGGTGGGGTGTTCTGGTCCAGAGGCCTGGCTGGGGAGGGGCGGGGCCCCCAGGAGGAGGCACTTGCGCCCCTGAACTGAGAGGCTCACAGGGGCTTGGCTTCCCAGCCCCCACCCCCATCTGATCTGCGTACTAGGAACCATCCCCCGGCTGAGACAATTTTGCTAACTTTATTGTCTTTGCCTCGATGACGAAAAAAGGGGTGTCTGTTTTCATCCCCCAATATAAAGTCTTGTTACAATCTGGCAGGTGCCTTTTCCCATTGCAGCTTCCCTCAGCCTCCACCGGAGAGGTTTTGACCCACTTTCCTTATCGACTGAACATCTGCCCCCAGGGAGCAGGGCTGGAGAGGAGGGCTCTTTCTGTCTTAGAGGCTTCTGCGCAAGGCACCCATCCCTACCCTGAGGAGCCTGCCTGGGTGGGGGAGGGGTGAATGGCCTCTCTTGAGAGCCAGCTTGCTCCTGGGCCCTGACACCTGCTTCTGAGAGCAGGCGTGCGGACAGCAGGGTGCAGAAAGCACCCCCATGCCTGCTGCTTTTGGGTAGAGAAAGGGGCTGGGGCAGAGCGAGAGTGGAGGCAGCAGGCAGCACCAGAGCCAGGAGGAAATGAGGTGGGCAGTGGGTGGAGCTGGCAGAGATCTGCCTCTTAGGGGGTCCTTGGGTGCCGATGGCCGATCCCTGCCCACGGGGAGTGTGGGGCCTCAGAGGGCAGAGGCAGAGGGGCTGACCAGCATGGAGCAGTGGGCTTCTGTGAGGTGGCAGGACACCGCGGCCCACCCCCAGGCCTGGGGTCGGAGTGACCAGCTCCGTTCCGCCTGGCTGGAGGCTCTGAGCAAGGCTGTAGATGAGCCTGAGCCTGCTTCCTCATCTGTCAGATGAGATAAAGAGTGGTCTTCCCCTGGGCTGTCACCAGAATGAGCCTGGATGTGCCCCGAAGGCACTCAGTGTGGTCCCGGCTGCTGTCCGCTTGCAGTACATAGCAGTTTTATTAGGACTTGCCCCTAAGACGTGGAGGCCCATCCAAGGCCTCTGGTAGAGGAGCCAAGGGCTGCAGGCCCTGTGATGGACAAGGATGGGTGTCAGGCCTTCCTGCTCTGGGCTGCAGGATTTTGGGGAAAGGGCACCAGGGTCAAGCCCGTGGCCATGCTTCCCTGCCCCAGATCCGGACCTCGCAGGAAAGAAAACCTTGTCTCTTGGCACAGGAGGGGCCTCTTGTACCTCTTGGATATCTGGGGGCTCTCCAAAGAGGGGGGTCATTTTTTGCTTTGGGCAAAGACAGTTGAGGACGTTAGTTAGGGAGGCAAATCAGAAGAGAGGGAAGGAGGAAGAGGCTGGAGGGAAGGGAGAGGGTGCAGCAGAGCTGAGGGTGCTTTGGAGAGATGGAGCCTCCCATCTTTGCTAGAAGTCTGCGCCCTCTCTGGAGATGGAAATTTCTCTTCTGGGGTGAGCTCCACTCCTCTAGTTTCTGGTGCTCCTGGTGCCTCCTGCACTTTGCTTCCTCTGTCTCTCTTTGCCCACTGCCCTATGTCTCAGCTCCTGAGACCCCAGCAGCCCTGTCTCTGTGCCCAAAGTGCCCTTCTCAGTCTCTCCCCATCAAGAAGGAAGCGTCTGCAGGGTTTTCAGACGCCAGGAGTGAGGTAGAGTGGGGGTGCCTGTTGCAGAGACTGGATCTGGAGAAATTCAGATGTGCTCTGCCTCTGGAAGACTTCCCAGAGCCCCTGTCTTCTCTGCCGGCCCGCACCTCAGCCTCCAGCTGGAGCAGAAGGGTGCGGAGTAGGCGCGGTTGGGGACAGGAGAACACGCCCATGTCCAAATCTGATCTCTACCACTAGCAACCTAGGTGGCCTCAGGCAAATCGTTTCCCTCTCTGAATCTTGGCAAACATGTTTTTTTTTCCTTAAACAGATGTAATGATGCTTGTCCCATGGGGTTAAGTTTGTTCTTGTGAAAGCAGTGGATACACACAGGTGCACCCTAAAGATTTTGATGTCAGTCTGTTTTTAACATGTGCAGGGAGATCAAATCCCCTACAGGGTCCAGCACCTAGGAGGGAGGGGGGAGGCCTGTACATGGCCTTCTTGTCCCAGTTGTCCCTAAGCTTGTGACTCAGGGGACAAGAGGCCACGAGTCAGATTAGAAATAGTAGCAAGAACAGTGCGGGTGAAAGTAAAGGGTTGCCTTGGGAGAGAGTGCTTCAGCCTTGCCTGAGGCCAGGGTGCCCAGTCTTGAAAGCATCCATGGCGGGAGTGTAGGGATGTGTGTGTGTATGGGGGAGGGTGGGGGCAGCACACACCGACCTAGCTTCTGGAATCTGGCCGGAATCCCTGCAGCTTCTGTTTCAGGCCCTATATATATTTAAATATATATATTTAATAATTTCAATGTTATTTTTTTCTTAAAGATTCATCTGTTGATGCTTACAAGAACCGGGGTACAGGCCAGAGGTATGGTGGCTGAGAGAATTCACATAGAGAGAGAATGGGGAACAGAACAAGCAGATCCACAGAAACACACTGCTGAGGGGAGCAGCAGGCGAGACAGGAGAGGTCTGCTGTGTCATGTGGTCCCCTCTATGCTTCACAGTGCGGTGCTTAACTCCCTGCGCCACCAAGAAGGCTCCCATTTTTTTGGGGGGGGCCCAAAAATAAAGGCCCATATTTTTGCCCTGAGAGAACAGTGGTCTTCCCTAGCTTCTGCCAGCTATTTCCTTCCTAGGTAAGGTGGCCCAAGGCATGAGGACAAGGAGAATGGGAGTTTCCAAGTCCAGAGTTCAAGTCCAATATTGCTGCTTTCTCTCAGGGTGACCTTGGGAACATCACTTTTCTGAACCTCAGATTCCTCCCTGGTGAGATGGGATAATGCGCTTACACACGAACAGCAGCTAGTGGGGTAAACAGATGGGGAAGGGCTTTGTGATCCTTCTACAAACAAGGATCCAGAGGGGGGTTTTCTCTGTTGTAAAACTTTTCGAGTTCTAACCATACCCCAAACACACAGCCTTGGAGACAAGATTCTGACTTGTCACCTCATGCCTCCCCTCCTGCCCCCTAATTTGTGAACTCTGTGGGAGGCCATTCACCCAGTTTGCTGGCTGTGGAGTAGCCTGGAGCTGTAGTTCTGACCTAGCACACTGGATGGATTTCTGGCTTCCTCTGGATTTGCCTGGCTGAAAGTAGGGGTGGTAACCTCTGCCTTATCCTTCCCTGAGCCTTAATTCCACCCAACAAGACCTTGCTCTGTGGGTGAGGAGACAGTGCAAGCAGGTATATGCTGACCGGCCACTTGCAGGATCTCCACCCCTGGCGGGAGTCAGCTTCCATCTAAAAGACAGCAACCAGCCACACTGTAGGCAGAAAAGGCAGCTTTTCACCCTGTCCAGAAGCCCAAAGAAGAGCAGGAATCCACCTGGAATGACTACAACCTCAGCACAACCTGCTGGCACCCCGTGACTGGGCCGCAGCTTGGATGTAGCTTGGGATCTGTCAATATGGCGTGGAAGTCAGGGGCCTGCCATGCTTGTCCTTTCATTGCTTCTCCCCACCCCTCTGGGTTGTTTTAGTCACTTTGAAATTGGCAGAGGCTATATGGGGGAATTGGGATCTTTTCCATCCAGGTCACCCTGATGGATGCTGACCAGCTGGGAGGTTACCCATCTGAAACCAATAACAAGCGATAGGTGTGCTTCAGCACCGCGGACAGCACCCTCTGCCTCCTCCAAACCAGGACATGAAATTCTAAGTGGGAGATCTCCAGTTGATGGAGGCAGGTGGGGGACACAGTTTCAGGGAAGGAAAGGTTTGGCAGAAGGGTTGCTGGGAATTTGCGTCATCCAGCAATACTTTACTCCACATTTTCCTTTTTATTATTTTACAGCAGAGAAAACTAAGATGCAGCAAAGTAATGGAAGTTGCCAGAGAGGACACAACTGGAGTCAGTTAGTGCATGGACCTCAATTCAAGTTTGACTCCAGAATCTCTTAGATTTCTCTGATCTGATGGGAACGCAGACCCCGGGCACTTGTCGCAACGATGACACCAAGGCTGCTGGGTTTGTAGCTGGGAGGCCAGCTTTGTGTGCCGCTGTGTGTGCAGGGGGTGAATGTGGTAGGTATGATGACATGCAGGAGGCACTCACTATGTGGATGAGTCCTCATGGGAGCAAGAAGATGAGAGTTGGTTCACATCTTGGAGGCCTTCTCTTCAGGAGGGAGACCTAGAATTCACTGCTGGCCTTTTTTTTTTTCCCTAAGCACTTAAAGAACAGACCAGAACTGATAGCTAAATTAAACCTGCTGAGAGCGCCTGTTTAATTGAAAATGCCATCTGTAATTTAAATGTCAGAATCAGGATGGTTATTACGGCCACTTGAAGACTGGGGCTCATTTCACAGTTTCAAAACAGACCAAGAAAAGCAGCAAATGGACCATGGCCTGCGGCGTCGTGGAGCGATTAATAACTTCTCTGATCCTGCTGAGCTCTGGCTCCCACTGCAGCCCCCACAGAGGGAGTCTGGCTGGGAGCTGGGAACTTGGGGCTTGGGCTCCAGGATTCCACCTCCTGCCTCATTCTTCCACCTCTCTGCTCCAGCCTCCACTCAACTTCAGGGCGACCTTTCAAAGTGTGAGGCTCATCTTGTCCCTTTCTCTGGCATTTGTGGAATGGAATTTCAGCCTCTTAACCTGATCTTCCAAGCTTCTGGAAAAAGGAGAGCCCGCCTGCCTTGCCAGCTGTAGCTCCTACAACTGACTGCTGAAGACATCCTGAGTGTCTCCAGGCCTTTGCATAGGCTGAGCCCTCTGCCTGAAAAACTGTTGCTTCTCTTGTCCACCTGGTGAGTGCTACTTATTCACGATTCAGCCCTCGTGTCATCACCTCCTGGAAGCCTTCCCTGATTGCCCCTGCCTCCCCACGGTACTGAGCTAGGCAAGACTAAGTACTACTTCTGGTTCTTCCACAGTCTTTTCATTCACCTCCATAACTGACTTACCATGATGCTGTTTTTTTCCCCCTTCTCCTTGTAATTCTTATACTAGGAGGCAAATAGGGTGCTTTATTCATCATGAGACCTGGTTCCCTGCTCTGAGAATCACAATAGCTAATGTTTATCAAGCTCCTGCTGTGTATCAGGCATGACCACTGGCCCCATCTTAGAGATGGAGAAATCCAGGACTGGGGAGAAACTTGCCATGAGCCAGACACCTAGCAGTGGCAGAGCTGGGCCCCGGATCTGGGCAGTCTGCCTCGAGAACAGGCACTTAACTGCTCTGGTGCTTCATGCTGGGCACTCAGCTAGGAAAATATTCATTCAACACGTGAAGAGCTAATCATGTTCTGGTCTCTACCTGAGGAGATGCCATAACACAGTGATTGGGCATAAACTCCACAGGGCTTTAAACCCCTGTGATGAGCGTCCTATTCCTGGAGCTCATGTCCTAGTTCTCTCTTCTAGCATGAGCAGCCTGCAGGAAGGCCTCCCCATGCCCAAGGCCCCCGGCTTCAGATGGAAATTATTGTGCCCTCTCCCGTAGACAGCTCTGCCTACCCCAGCTCTGCCTGTGAACCCCCAGCTGCCTCAGTGGGGCAGTGGGTGTGCAGGGCAAGAGTTTGTGTTCCAGCCTTCCACTTACAGCTCTGGGACCTCGGCAGGACGCTTCACCTCTCTGGTCCCACTGCCTCCTTCTTAGAAGCGGGTCGTGTGAACTCGGAGTGGTGAGGGTTAAATGAGAGCAGAAGCTAGAGTGCTTAGCAGAGGTGACAGCAAAAGCTCTGTGTGTGACAGCTGTAACCTCCCCTCTCCCCTCCCCTTTCCTTTTCTTCCCTTCTTAGCTTGTTTACAGGAGTTAGAGATTGTGCCTGCTCTCCCCCCACTTCTATCTTTGGGACATTTTAAGCTGAGTGGAAAGATCACATTTGCCCTCTGATGGGCTCTGCACCCATCATGCTCTCGGCAAGGCTCCAGCCTCCTGTCCCCCTCCAGTCCACACCCCATCTTTACATTCTGTCTGCCCTCTGCCCTGCTCCGTCTCCTCACCTCCTCTTCTCTGGGCTTGTCATGCAACCATTTATCCCCTCAGCCAAGATAAAAACAGAGAAACTCACTCCTAATTAGATAGGTTTCCATCTCCCTAGGTCCTCACTCTTGCATGTTCTTGACTTGTTAGAGGAAATCGTATATCGACATCGGTATTGATTTGCATAATTCAGATATAATTAGGAGAAAGGTTTGCTAGAGTGGCAGGCAGTGGGCTGGCACTACCGTACCCCACTGACCTTGGAGAGAACTTGGATCTGGCCTTTTAGCCTTCCAAATTCATGGCTCCCTTTCTCAGCAAAGTCCCGTGGGCATTTGTCCCCAGAATTTCACTCCTCTGTGAAGTTTCAAGTCAGCGGGAAGCCCCTCTCGCCCCCAAAGTGTCTCCTTGCCTGGCCGGCATCTGGAAGTCTGACCATGTAAGCTAGCCCCTGGGAGCCTCCCGGGATCCAAGAAGACTTTACGCTGGCCAGGAGGTCGGCGGCCTCAGGGTCCAGCTTACTTACAATGCCCACCACCTGCAGTGGGGAAGAGGACTTGGGGGAGTGTCATTTTGACAGGAGGAGGGAAGAAAGCAAAACCAAGCAGTGCTTGAAGCAAGAGACTAGAAATTGGTGTGACCCAGTGAATTATGTTCCCGCATGATGAAAAGTGGTGGTGTGTCCTTGGGAAGATTAGGAGCACAAGAAGGCAGAGAAATAGATGAAAAATGCACACCCATGCCTGTTCCATTGTGTAATCATTTCTTCACGCCTTCATTTATTCATCTATTCACACAACGCATTTATCGAGGGGGCAGTGGGTGCGGGCAAACAGTAAAGAATCAGGGGTGATGTTGGGAAAATGTGATCTCTGTGCATTGTTAGCTGGCCGGCTTGGTTCCCACCCATTCCAGCCTAGGAGGGGGAGTTTTGGTGCAGGATCTGAGGTTTCACCAACGAGCTGATTCTGTCTCAGAAAGGTAGGACAGCCTGGGGGTGGGGCTCCCCGTCAGGCATGCTTCTTGGGAAGCAGGAAGATGGGCTGGGAGTTCTGATCCATCCCCCACCCCGGCCCCCTCCTCCCACACAGCCCCCGCAGAGTGGTCACCGAAGCTGCATCCAATTTCCCCAGGGAGCAACCTGCAGGCCACTGATTTACTCGTTAGCTGTCACCACGGGCACTGAGTAATAAGGCCTCTTCTCATGAAAGGATATTAGGGGCTGAGGTGGGAAGGGCTGGGGCCATGTGACATTTATTTCCCGGGCATTTGCTGCAATGAATCACGGGCTGTCTGCACTCTGCCCGCACGCGGCACGCAGGCCGGCTGCAGGCCTCAGACACTGCCGCAGCCCTGGGGAGTGAGCCCCGCCCGCCTTCCAGGCTGCCTTTGTGCACGTGTGTGGGGCGAGGCGTGGGAGGCGACGCAGAGGACCCTCACTCACTCATTGGGCAACTGTGTACTGGAGGTCTGCTCTTTCCGGCAGTGCGCTGGGCTGGGGGCTGGGCATACCTGGCCCTGTCCTGTGCCACGCAGGCCGTGCCACGTGGCCCATCCCTCTGCAGCTCCCTACTGAGTGGAGGCCGCACTCAGTCCTGGGGACCGGTTGGAGGAGGGCTGGGGGGTGGGAATTCGTCCCTCTGTTCTCTGGCCTGGCCTGCCCCTCCCCCACCCTGCCCGTCTTTGCGCAGATGCTTAAAGGCGATGGTCAAGCCCAGGTGCTGCCGTAGTTCCCGCCTGTGCCAGGACGCCCGGCTTTCCCAGGCTGGCGCTGGAGAAGGAAACCTCCACCGAGTCAGCGCCACCCTCCCTGCCATGAGGCTGCCTATCTGCGCTCACTTAATCTCACTTTGCTGATACGGAAACCCATCTGAAGCAAGTGCTGCCAGGCTGGGCTCGGCCTTTGGCATGCTGGTGTGTAGTCTGAAACTGGCCGAGGTGGCGTATTCACGCCACGGAGGTCGGCAGAGGCTATCGGCGACGCCAGCAAGCGCGGGGAGGAGTCTCCACTGATTCGGGCAGACGGAGAAAGGAGAGTCCTAAGGCCTCAGTGGCTTTTTCAGGCTTTAATGCTCTTTCTACACCAGTTGTGGGGCGAGCCTGCAGAATGCAAGGCAGGGGGGCCGGGGGCCGGGAGCTGGCAGCCTCCCAGCCCTGCACGGATCTTTACTCACTGTCTTTGGGCTCTCGCTGGCCTTCTCTCGGGGTCTCTCCCTTTGCAGCCGTGACTTCTCCTCTTGTAGCGGCTCCCCCATAGCAGTTCTCCTGCCCCCGTGTGCTCAGCCTCAGGCGAGCCCACCTGCGCATGCCCACACGCCCCAGGTGTCCATACTCAGGCATGCGTGCCCGAGCCCTCGCCCCCAAGCGCCTTCTGCATTCAAGGCCGCAGGTGATGGCGCAGGGGCCAGCGGCGTAGAAGCCTGGACGCGTCCCCCTCACTGTCCGTGCAGTCTCCCCCGAAAGCATTGGTGGCTGAGCAGCGGTGCTTAGCGGGCTCTGGCCAGGTGCCCCCGGCACAGCTGCCAAGGATGGGGCCGTGGGAGCCACGGGATGGGCCTCCCTCCGGAAAGCAGCTGCCTCGCCTGTTCAGGGAGGAGTGAGGAAGAGCAAAACAAATTCCTGCGGAAGAGCCAGGAGCTTCAGCCTCCGCTTGGCTACTTTTTAACACCATAGGTCATTTTGGAAATCAGATGCAATTCCCTGCCACCCTCCCCTCCCACAGCCGGGCTAATGACGGAGTTAAGACCTGTGGCTAATTGAGGTTGCACTCAAGGTTAACCGGTACTTTTATTGGCGTGAGTGATAGCTTCGCTGCTCTGAGGACAAAGCAGGGTCCAGCTGGGGGGGGGGGGAAGGGTGCCGGGGCCTGTCTCACAGGTAAACACAGGCCTGTTCTCTGGAACACCCTATTTGTGCTTCCGGTTTCCTCCTCATCCATCTGATCTCAGCTGAAATGTCTCCCCAGGAAACCCTGCCAGTCCGGTACACGTCATGTTTCTTTGCCCTGCCATTTTCTCCTTTAGTTTATTTAGTAAATTTTTTTTTTAAACTAGAATGCAAGTTCTGTGAGTATGGGAAACTGAGGCAAGAGGGGCCAAATTCAGGTGGCGATTCTGGATGCATCTCGTCTGTCATCCCTCACCGTGGCTTCTGGGTTACTCCTCTGTTTTCTTTCTGTGACTCGAGTTGAGTTGAGTCTGCTTTGGGGCTGTGGCTCAGTGTCGCTTCCTGGGCTCAGACTCCCAACTTCACACCCTGGTTTTGATGTGCGTTCTGGGGAGGGAACAGAAAGGGCAGCCTGGAATGGAAGCTGCGGGGCCTCCTCCACCTTGTTCCCCGACTGTAGCGGCAGGAAGGTGGCACAGGGCAGGTTCGGGATGGTTCTAGCCGATGGGGGTAAAGGAAGGAGTCTTGGAGCCCTCGGTGGCTTTTATACTTTTTATTGTCAGAGGTGGCCAGGTACATGGCAGGCAGGGGGGCCGGGGGGCCGGGGGCTGGCAGGCCTCCCAGCCCCTGGCGCATCTCGCCCTCTCGGCTGCTTTGCTGCTCTCGCCTCGTTCTGCTGCTGCTGCTGCTGCTTGTTGGTCTTGCTGCTCACGTCGGTCCTGGCGTCTGCATGACGCCGCCCATATAAGCCCGTGTCCAAACTCAGGTGCGCCCACTCGTGCACGCCCACCTCAGCATGCGCGCGGCACCGCAGGTGTCCATCATTCTACCAGTGGCGGGAGGGCGGAAAAGCCTGAGACTTTTCTCAGACCCTACACCAACCCCGACCCCAGCCCGGAACAGTCACTTCGTTCTCCCAGACACAATCTTTCTAGACAATTTTCCTAAGGCCTCCTCTGCCTTAAAAAATTGTTGTACTTTTGATATTCTAACAATGCTTTCCTTTGGAGAAAACGTGGAAATGGCAGAACAATATTAAGATCAACCCAAAAGTAATCTTTTGGATGAGAGACTCAGATTCTACTCTTTCTCTTCTTTTCCTAGCCATTCCCACCTGAGCCCAAGACCCCGCCTCCCCCAGCAATTATAAGTAACATTAAAACTGCCTCCAGGACCAAGTTATTACTTCGAAGAATAATAGTCTCTGTTACTACAAGAAACTAATTAACAGCATGCAATGAGGGGGAAAAATTCAATTAATTAGTGGCTTAATAAGCGCCAGCAATGACTGGGTTTGGGAGACGGGAGGGTAGGGATGGAGACCCCAGGGTTTTAGAGGTGGGGGCTTAACAAGGAGGGGAGAGAGGTGGGGACCTGAGGGGCCCAGAGTGGCGTCAAGAGACTCGTCAGCTAGTAAAGATTCTTGTTTCTGTTTCTGCCAGTTTTCTGCTCCCCTTCCTGGGCTGAGGCGCTGGATGGCCAGGTGGGGGGGGGGGTGCTTTCAGTCTTGTCCCAGTGCTGTGGTTGCCAGGGGACGTGTGTGTCCAAGGATGTGTCTGTCACTCGATCACGCTGGGAGCATTATCCTTCTGTCTCCTCGCTACAAAAATATTACAAGATTTCGACACAGGAAGAAGGAAGCCATGATCACACAGCAAAAATGTAAGAAGAAAATATGACAGAGGTTTTATCATCAGTTAATAAAAATATATTTTTCCCTGAACGTTGTGATGTCTGTGGTATTTGTGAGCTTTAAAAATTGCATAATTTGTAGTGCTTTTTAATCTGAATAAACATTGTTTTATTCTAAACTTTATTTACAGACTTGATTTATTTCATTCTAAATAAATATTCCTCTTCATGCCTATTTTCATGTTTGCATTCTTTTTTAAAGGTCCCATAACTCATCCAGACGGGAGAAACTTCAGATCCCACTAACTGAGAAGCCGCCACTGCTCTTAAGCCTTTGCACACATCCTCCCCTAGCTGAGCGCTTGTTCTGCTTCCCCAGCTTCTTCTCTAGGCTGATCCTGCCGCCAGCCATTAGAGTCGGTTCTTTACAAAGATCTGTCATTGCCCCCTCTCCAGCTCGGCTGGGTCCCCTGACTTCTGGGTGGCATCTCTGCAGCTGTAATGGATTATTCACGAAATGACCTGCTGGGTCTCTTCCCCTTTTTGCACTGTCTGCTGTTCCGCTATTTTCAGTGTTCCCTGATGAGCAGAGTCTGGTGCTCACACAGACCCCATAACTGCGTGCAGAACGCGAGGATGGGCAAAGGGCTGTGGGTGGTGCTGTCCAGGCGGGAGGACAGGTGACTCTACCTGGCACAGGTCCCCACCCAAGCTGGAGCTCCTCACCTGTGCTGGAACAGGCATTCAGACTCAAAACTTTGCACATCCATCTGTGTCCCACCTCCCTGCACACTTGGGACCAAAGTTCCCACAGGGGACTTGATGAGCACCCATGTGGGGGGTGGGGGGTGGGGGTGTTCAGCCGTTCTAAGACAGGAAGTTGGTGAGGAGCTAAGCGAGGGGTGACGGGAGCCACCGCTGGTTCTGGATCTCTCCCATTGCTGTGTCTGCCTTCGAAGGAGCGTTATCTAGGTGAAGAGCCCTCGGACCAGGCCCAGGGACTTGGGCTGCTAGTTGGACCAGAGCCCCTCGCTATGCTGCCTGTGGCTGCCCCGACTGGGCTTCCCAGGGCCCCTCCTTTACGTCTATCAAAGCCCGGCGCTCCAGGCCAGCCACTTCCAGAGGGAGGCCCATAAAGCGTTCATTGAATTTATGATTTTAATTTATGACAATCCTAATCCCATTATGGGTTCCCTTTTGTCTGCAGCCTGCGCAGTGGTGGAGTTTAATTACAGCCGAGCAGGATCTCCCCTGCTCGGGACCTTCCCTGCAGTCCTTGGTCCCTTCCCAGCAGCTCAGTGAGTTGGGGCCCTGGGCTGCGCAGGCCGCTGCCTGGGGAGATGCAGGCAGTGCCTGGGCAGTGACAGTCAGGACTGCAGCGCGAAGCAGGTGCAGCCTGCCCCTTCGGTATCCTGAGGCAGGCGGGGTGCTGGGGCGAGGGTGGAAGGGCACCTCAGGGGTCGGCCAGGGCCTCCATGTCAAAGACCGAGAACATGACTGGGGGGGGTCCAGGCTCCACTGCCCAATCCAGAAAAGGGGGGTCTCCAGGTGGTCAGGGTCGCCAGAAGGGGGTCCCAGCCAGGGGAACGGTCGTGGGTAGCCTCAGAGCCCCTTTTTGGCTTCTGTGGAGGGCAACCCAAAGCGGGGAGGAAAACAGACAAAACAGGGGTCTGACCTTGGGCCACATTTAGCCTGTCTGGGATGATCCTTCTTAGGCTGGGAAATTAGGGGCGGCATCATGCCCTGCCTTGGCCCTGCTGGAAGGGAAGCAGCTGGGGTGGTGTAAGACGGAGAAGGCAGAATGAAGGGGCTGAATATTATAGGGTGGGGGGTCAGTGGGGGCAGTGAACCCAGGGCTCAGGGATCAAAGGGAGCATAGGAGCAGCAAGAGGGAAAACAGCCCGGCCTGTGGCCGCGAGAACTTGGAGTCAGGACGTTTCATATGTTGGGAGGACCAGCCTCTTGTCTCAGTCGCTTCATCTGTAAAATGGGCACAAGAGCAACACTGGCCCTATGGCCCGTGGGTAGGGATGGGGCTGGGGACCTTGTAGGTAGGTCAGGTCGAGCAAGGGGGCGAGCAACATCTCACAGCTCTCTGGACCCCAGTCTCTGTGTTACAGGTGGGTTAGGACCAGGTGACTCAGCTCAGACATTTACAGAGTCGATGAAACAAGGAAAGCTTCCTGGAGGAGTCGAGCTGAAGGAAGTGATGGTGGAGATTTATGCAGTTGCGAGATCCTGATTTCTGAGGCAGATGAGGGTGGAAGAAGTATAGGGGGAGAGGGAACTTGGTGCAGGGGTTGAAAACTCAGGGGTGGAGGGCCTCCCTGGTGGCGTGATGGGTTAAGCAATGCACTATGAAGCAAAACACACGAGTTCGATCCCTGCCTCCGGCCAGGGAGGGGACCCACACGGTGCAGCAGACCTTTCCTGCCTCGCCTGCTGCTCCCCTCAGCAGTGTGCTTCAGTCATTCTGCCTGTTCTGTTTCCCACTTTGTCTCTGGTGGATCCTCTCACCCCCCCCCCCCCACCCTGCACCTGTAACCTGTTCTTATATGCATAAATAAATAAAACCTTAAAAAAAGAAAACTCAGGGGTGGAGCAAGTCACTTAAATGAGATAGAGTACAGGCAAGAGAGAGTGGTGGGGGCTGCAGCAAACAGGAGTGTGATATTGCACCCAAAGGGGCAACCTGCTCTAATGATCGCTGTCATGTGCGGATGCCGGTCTTGGGTTGTCTGATGCCCTCAGTCTTTTCAAGTGCCTCCATATGTAAAGTGAGCACAGTGACGCCTGTTTCACAGAGTTGGCGTGAGGCCTGAATGAGCTAGTCAATGCCAGGTGCTTAAAACAGGGCCAGCAAAGAACAGGTGGTAATGATTCACGTTGACAATGACCGTGAGGGTGGTTGCCTCCAGCTGCACAAGAGACCAGAGAGGTCTTCCTTCCTTCCTTTCTTTTTTTTTTTTTAAATTTATTTATTTATGCATACAAGAGCTGGGGCAAAGGCCAGAGTAGCGGGAGGTGAGAGGATTCACCAGACAGAGCGGGGAGCAGAACAGGCAGACCGACTGAAACACACTGCCGAGGGCAGCAGCGGGCACAGCAGGAGAGGTCTGCTGCGCCATGTGGGTCCCCTCCCCAGCTGGGGGCAGGGATCGAACTCGTGCTGTAGCAGCTGCGGTTTGCTTCACAGTGCGTTTCTTAACCCGCTGCGCCACCAGGGAGGCCCAGGTCTTCCTTTCTTGACCCCCAACACACCCCAAGGGGGAGTCACTTTGGCCTGGGGTCTTTGGCGTGAGGGGCTGCCCTGTTGTGGCTTTGGTTTGAGCCATGCTTGTGAGTTAGGGAGAACGCAGACTCTGGAGGTGCTGCTGTGAACAGACCCTTTCATGAGGATCGCTTTATAAGGTTTTTGTTTGGTTTTGGAAGGTTATTCTGAGCCTGAGACATACACGTTTGCAGAAAGGATTTGTCAGGCTTCGCTGGACTGAGGGCTGCGACTGAGAAGTGTGGGGAGAAGGGAAGTCACGTGGGGAGGCATGGAAACCATGCCCACTGGAGAAGGGGCATAATAAGAGCTTCCCAACTGTATCCAAGGACAAGGCGGGAGAAATCAGGAGTGCCAGCGACAGGGTAATTGTCTAGCCAGTCCTCCACATCGCGTTCTTAATTCTGCCGGGGCTGGCGGTGGGGGGGGGTATATACACGTGTGTGCGCACATGTTAGCACACACGTCTGCCTCCCTACCACCGCGTCTCCTCCAAGACACCTTCCTGGCTTACCCGCAGCTGGCCTGGCTCACCCCGGCTCTTCTGGTTTTTGATGTCCGGTCCCAGCTCCTGTTTAATCAAGTGTCCCTGAGTAAGTCATTTCCCCTGCCGGACCTCAGTTTACCTCTCTGGAGAGAGCAATGACCCTCTGACCCTATCTCTGCAAGGAGGCAATGTAAGGAGGCTGCTGCGTGGTCATGGCCTCTAAGGCTGCCTGGGCCCAGATGGGCCCCCTTGGCCTCTGCAGCGCCCCCTGAAGTTTCAAGGCCTTTTACGGCATTTCACGCCTGATTCTCACCTGAGAGGCAGGTGGGTGGCTCAAGTCAGACGAGGATTTATTGGCTCATATAACTGGGATGTTCAGGTTCCAGCTTCAAGTAAGGCTTGATCCAGGAGCCCAGCTGCTGTTGTCAGGACACCGTGTCTCTTGCCATATCTGGAGTCT
Organism: Galemys pyrenaicus; assembly: GCA_019455555.1. Lineage (NCBI taxonomy): Eukaryota > Metazoa > Chordata > Mammalia > Eulipotyphla > Talpidae > Galemys > Galemys pyrenaicus. The sequence goes on along the minus strand of JAGFMF010012255.1, from coordinate 4,992,874 downwards.
ACTTCCCTCTTGGTGTTTCACACGCGCTTTCTCTACGGCAGGAAGGGGCCAGAGTGGCCCACAACTGCAAGATCTGCCAGATCACATGCCCTTTGGAGGGGGCCTGAAATCTCACTTTAAAATACCTCTGAGGGGCCTCCCTGGTGGTGCAGCGGGTTAAGCAGCGCACTATGAAGCAAGCCGCAGCCACTGCAGCATGAGTCTGATCCCTGCCTCCAGCCAGGGAGGGAACCCACATGGCACAGCAGACCTCTCCTGCCTCGCCCGCTGCTCCCCTCAGCAGTGTGTTTCAGTGGATCTGCCTGTTCTGCTCCCCACTCTGTCTCTGGTGACTCCTCTCACCTCCCGTGCCTCTGGCCTGTACCCCAGCTCTTGTGTGCATAAATAAATAAATCTTTAAAAAAATTAAAAAAATAAAATACCTCTGAACCTCAGCTTCTCCATTCAGAAGCCGAGCTGGCTGAGTGCAAAGGAGCAAGAACTTGGGGGTGGGGCACAGGAGGAAATGCTGATGGGCGTCCTGGAGAAGCCACAGGCCAGCTACCCGGCCCCCCATTATTTCCCCTTCCCTCAAGGGAAGGGGCCCGAAGCAGGGAGCCTGGAGCTCCTCTTCTGGCTTCAGATGCCAACTCAGTCTCCTCCCAGCTGGGTGACCTTGGGGAGGCCACACCCCTTCTCTGGGCCCTAAGTGCCTCCCTATAGAAGGGTGGTGGTAAAAGGACCTCCTTGGGTGTCCTCATGAGGACACGGGGTTTGGAACAATCAAACCTTTACTGTTTTCAGTGTCAGCCTGGAGACAGCGCCCCCTAAGGGTATGAGCGGGCTTCTGCAGACAGAGCCACTGGCTGGCCAAGGAGCTGTATTCCTGGAATGGCCCGTGCCTCAGTTTCCCCACCTGTAAAAGGAGAGGACTCACTTCTAAGAGTGAGTCTTCAGTGAGGTAGTCCCAGTAAAGGGCTTAGCGCAGTGCCTAGTCCCTACAGGCCTCTCAAAAGAGCGGCCAGTGGCGTTATTAACGCAGGTGAGTTGCTGTATTAATAAGGCTCTGACGTGTCTTCCTCCAGCTCCAGAATCAGCCTCGGCCACAGCCTGCGGGGCTCAGCTGCGCTCGGTGTGTTTTGGTCCAACCATCCACTTGCCAGGCGCTCGCGCCACGTGAGGCCAGCGCGCTGGAGGGCGCAGGAGGCCTGGGTTCAAGGCCCAGCCCGGCCCTGACTGGGACTGGCCCTGCGCTCGCTGGAGCCTCAGTTTCCAAACTGTGAAGCTTGTTGACGAGGTCTACTTAGCCAGCTGCCAGGACGCTGAAAGGAGAGGCGGGGGGGGGGAGAGAGCGAGCCCAGCGGAGACAGCTGTGCAAACAGCAGGGGCTGGTGGCCCAGGGAACAGCCTGGGGCGCGATCAGAGGGGCTTAGAGCCGGCGACCCCAGGCGAGCCCTGCGAGCCTGGTCTTCACCGGAGCAAAATCAAGGGTTATTTTGTGAGGCGCAAAATGCGAGCTCAGGTGCCAAATTTCCCGCCTGGAGGAGGTGGCGGTCGCTCGGGGCGGGAGCCACAGGACCCAGTGTGGCGGGGACACAGATGTCTCCCCCCCTCCCGCCTCAATGCTCCCTCCTTTCCTGGAGTAATCTCGCCTCTGCTTCTCCGGTCGCTGCTTCTGCGCACCCCATCTTCCCTCGTGGCTGAGGATTAGACTCGCTGCTTGTGTCTGAAGACAGGGACGTGACCTGTTGGGGTCTGCCTGTTTCTCCCCTGCGGGCCTCAGTCCCCAACGCGACTGCCTGCCAGCGCCGCTTCTCCGGCAACGGATGCGCAGACACGGGGTTCCCCTCCTCCCCACCGCGTAGACCCGGGGCTACCCGGGAGGGACTTTCCCTTTTGGTGGGCGCTCCTTGCCCCCTCGTCCCCCGTGCTGGCTATGGTGTCCCCCCTTTTTCGGTGACGTTCAAGATTCTAATTAAGTGGAAAAGGCTTTTTACTCCTTACAATTCTCCAGTTATGAATAATGATACTGGCTCATAAATGAGAATTGCTTTTCTATTTAAATTCTGTGGATTTTTTTGTTGTTTTAAAAAAAGAAGGTATGAAACCAGGGCTCTTGGGTCATTTGCAAGTTATTAATTTCAAGCGGAGCTCTTAGCTAGCTTATTAACGGTGCGGGTATAACAGCCGAGTTAAATGGCTGGGATATTAATTACCTCGCAGGCTTTTATGTGTGGAGAAATGACTTATTTCCATGTTAGTGGGTGGTCCAGGTGGGGACACGTGACTCCCCGTCCGGGAGTCCTCCTGGACGTGGGTCATGTTGCTTTGGTAGATTCTGGGTTCCAAGCATCGCTGCTGGGCCTGTGGGATTCTGGGAGATGCTGTAGCGCCTGGGCTGGGTGTCTCAAAGTCAGACGCAGGTGGAGGGGGTGGGGGTGCCCCTGTCCTCCCCACCTGCAGCTTGCGTGCCCCTTCACCTCCGCGGAGACAAGCCACGTGGTGTGGGGTTGATACCGCCGCAGGGGAGGTTTGGATTCGCTCAGCGTTTCTACAATCTCAGCCATTTCATCTCGGTTTTGGCCAGATCGATGCACCGCCTATTCCGTTATTTACTTACTTTTTTTATTTCCACGGACTCATTTTTTAAAAACTTAAATGTAGTTTAAAGGGAAACTTTATATCACCGCTATAAATGGGAAACCAGCATCCCTGGCCATAAATTCTAAGCAGCATAAAAATGAATGCCTGACTATTAAAATAAAAAATGCCCATTCACTTGCTACCTGCAGAGACGCCCTCCTGGGCAGTGGCGCTTCTACCGCTGGGTGGAAGGCGGGGATCAGGCCCGAAGCAGACTTTCTGAGTGTGTGGCCCCTGGGCTGGCGTTGGAGACATGCAAGGGAGAAGGACAGGCAGGTGGCCCCCACACAAAGTCTCTCCGAGGTGCTTCCAAACAGATGCAGCTGAAGTCAAGAGGCCACTGGGGAAGGGTCAGCCTGAAGAATTTTTTTTTTAATAGAAGATTATTTATGCACATAAGAACTGGGCTGCAGGCCACAGGTGCTGGGGCGGTGAGAGGACTCACCAGAGACAGAGTGGGGAGCAGAACAGCAGATTGACTGAAACACACTGCTGAGGGGAGCAGTGGGCACGGCAGGAGAGGTCTGCTGCGCCATGTGGGTCACCCCCTTGGCAGGGCGCAGGGATCAAACTCATGCTGCAGTGGCTGCGGTTTGCTTCATAGTGCGTGGCTTAACCCACTGCGCCACCAGGGAGGCCCAGAACTGTGGTGTCTTTTGAACTTTAAAGCACATGGAAATGATAGGCAAATTATGTCAGCCAGCATTTCTTCTCATGGACCAATTACTCAGCAGGTGAGGCTGGCATGTGGCTGACCTGCCACTGTTCCTGCTCTCATCTGGTCCCTGGGTTCCCGGGAGCTGTGACTAGAATGAGGGACCCTCCAGGGAGCACTGGCCTGAGTATCAGGAGGGACACAGTTCTGTTGTATGTGACCTCAGACAGTGGGCCTCTCTGAGTTTCTGCTTCTCTTCAAATACATCTGCAGATCCTAGGAAGGTTGGCTTTATATGTCCCTTTCACTAGACCACTGTGTCCAGGTAAGTGGTCAAATGCTATTCTGGATGTTTCTGCGAAGGTTTCTTTGGATAAGATTAGCGTTTAACTAGATAAATTTTAACCAAAGTAGACTGTGCTCCATTAGGTGGGTGGGTCTCATCTAATCAGTTGAAGGCCTTAATGAAGCAAAAGATGGACTCCCCTAAGCAAGGAGAGCTCTGCAGCAGATGCCTCTGGACCTGAACTGGGCTTGAACTGGCTTGTCTCTGGGTCTCTACCCTGCTGCTTCAAACAGCTAGTCCTGCAGATTTCAAGTCTTGCCAGCTTTTATAACCATGGGAGTGACTCCTTAAATAAATCACACACACACACACACACACACACACACACCCTACTGGTTGTCTGTGAACCAGTGGAGAACCCTGACAAATACATATGCCTTTAGCTATTGGACTTGCCTTTGACATTGACCAGAACAGAAAGATGCTCAGGGAGAGGATGGTCTTCATCTCCCTCAGCCTTTTTGCTGCCCTTGCATAAATGCAAGAACTGAGCTCAAAGCAGATAAAACCAAGATCTGTCAGCCTGCTTCACTGGGTGCCTGGCAGTAAGTCAGCCTCTGGCTTGTCTGACTCAGCAGTTTAAAGTGTCGCCAGCTGCCCAATTATTCTCCTGTCTCTCTACTCGTTTGTGTCCTGGTGTTATTTTGACTGGGGCATGACTTCCCGCATGGTGGCAAAAGGGCTGCGCAGTTCCAGCCATGCCTTCTAGGACAGAAGTGAGGTGACTGCCGAGAATTCCCGCAGAAGTCCTTGGGCTTGAGGTGGGCCGACTGGCCCACTACAGAGCCAGTCCTTGAGGCCAGAGCAGTAAGATAGATTGGCTCATACCTGGTTTATCGGAACTGATCGCTAGGGCAAGGGGCTTGTGGTCACTCTGTGGCAGGAGAGGTAGGAGCTAGCGTAGACTAACATCAGGCGGAAGGGTGTGTGATGGCCTGTGCACATGCTGGGACGTGTGGTCCATGCAAGTTCTCTTTCCCTTCTCCCTTCCGCTTTCTTCCCTCCTCTCTTCCTCTAACTTCTCTCCTCTCTGCTTTCTGCCCCTGTGCCAGGCTGTAGCCCTACTCTGGCCATCTGCCGGTCACCCCTGCAGGAACCCGTGGTCATCCTTGTTGTTTGCATGTCCCAGCATCACTGCTTCCTTTTTCTGGTAGCAAAGCCCCCTCCTTTACCACTTACCTGGACACAGTGCTCCAGTCAAATGGACATATAAAGCCAAAGGTTCTTATCATTAAAAAATAATACATAATTCAAATCACATTAAAAATGACCAGATTAAAGCGTACAGTTCAGTGATTTTCAGTATCGTCACTATGTGATGCAACCATCTTCATTATCTGATTCCAGAACATTCCATGTCCCAGATAGAAACCCTTGTGTCCAGTAGCAGTCAGTCCCTATTCTCCCCTGCCCATAGCCCTTGGTAGCCCCTAATCTGCTACCTATCTCTATGGATTTACCTGTTCTGGATGTTTCCTATTAATGGGAGCATGTACTTAACCCTTTATGCCTGGTTTCTTCCAATTAGCATGTTTCCAAATTCATCCACATAGTAGCATGTCAGGATTTCATTCTTTTTCACAGCTGAGTAATATTCCACGTGTGGATGTTGTTGACATATGTTGTCAATCAAAAGGGCTTTTTAGAGGGATGGGTCAGATCTTACCACATCTCTGCCCATGGTCTCTAAAGGCTCCTTCTGCAATGAGAGCAAACCCTACTCCACTGGCTCCTCATCTCTGCTTCTCTGACCTCAATGGACTTTCCTGCCTACCGCCCACCCTGCTGCAGACACCCTGACCCCTATGGCTGCCCTTGAACTGGCCAAACGCTACAGGATCAGGGCCTTAGCCATGGCTGAGAACCTCTACCTAGAAAACTCTCCCCCACCTGCCCCCCTGCCATCCTCATCTGTTAGTTTTCATTTGTTATTATGGAAAATTTTCAGATACAACAGGAAAGTCAATATAATAATGAACCTCCTCTCTATCCATCACTCAGATTCAACAACTATCAATTCCTGACTAATCAATCTTGTTTTATTTATAGCCTCTACTTCCTCCTCTGCATTACTGTGAAGCAAAACCCAGCCATGCTGTCACTTAAGCAGCCAATACTTTAGCATTATCTCTAAAAGAGAAACACTCTCCCACAAGCATAACTACAGTGCTGTTATCACACCCAAGGAATCAACTTGATGCCCTCAATAACACCCACATCGTCAGTGTTCAAACTCCCCCACCCCCGCCATGGTGCGTGCATTTTTTTCAACAACATTTTCACTTATTGAGTTTCCACTAGGAACTCCCTGTGTTTCTGCCTCTCTCCAGATTAGGGCGATTTCCTGATTCTGTTAAGTAGTCTTTGACTTTGTCCTTGACCATGACTTCTGCCCTGTTTTTTTCGGTTTCCTTGGCGAACGCACCTTATGTTTAGGTTCAAGTCTAAAGGATATGCATCATCACATGTTATTCTCCTCCTGGTCTTCTCCTGCACCTTCTCCACTGTCTGGCTTTGGCTAACTTGATTTCCTGCTGTGTCCCCGTCCATCCCCACCTTGGCCCGGCGTCTTTTGTCTCTTTTCCTGGTCATAGGAACATTGTCATTTGTGGTCCGTCTCTGCTTGCAGTTTTCATGGGGACGCTGAACAAGTTCCCTTGTTCTTGGCCCTACAAAGTGGCAGTCAGATCTCGGGGCTTGATGGAGGTCAGGGTTGGGGTTCTGGAGTGAGAGCAGTGAGAGGTGATGTTGTTTGCTCCCAGCCGGCCCAGCACCTTCTCGCCTCTGGTGTTTTGCCACGTGCTTCCTTTTTTTTGAAGATTTATTTATTTATGCATACAAGCGCTGGGGTACAGGCCAGAGTCGTGAGAGGTGAGAGGACTCACCAGAGACAGAGCGGGGAGCAGAACAGGCAGATCCACTGAAACACACTGCTGAGGGGAGCAGCGGACGAGGCAGGAGATGTCTGCTGTGCCATGTGGGTCCCCTCCCTGGCCAGGGATCCAATTTGCGCTGCCGTGCTGTGGATGCTTCACAGTGTGGCGCTCAACCTGCTGTGCCACCAGGGAGGCCCTTGCCACGTGCTTCTAACCCAGCGGTCCTCAGTGCCAGGAGCAGGGCCACCCCCAAAGGACATTTACCAAGGACTGGAGACATCTCGGGCTGCCACAGCCAGGGAGATGCAACAGACGTGAAGTGTGTCTGCGGCTGGAGCTCTGGTCCCACCCATCATAGATCCTTCTGGACTCAACCACGGAGCCCCCCATGGCCCCAGGGTAGGACACATCTTCCTCTTCCTTCCCCTGGAGATACCCCAGTCTCTCCGGTCTTTCTCCAAGTCCCACTTAACCAAGGTAGAGGGCACCCACCTTCGGTTGGCATCCTTCTACTTCATGGGCAGAGGAAGGCAGCAGGTCCTGCCACCTTTACCCAGGAAAGATGCCTGGAGGTGGGGGCTCGGGGTGTCCTTAGCTTCCTCTGGGCAAGGACGTGAGGCTGAGGCCTTCTCCCTGAGCCTCTCTCTGCTGGCCTGTGCTGCACGTGCAGATACTTCCCCAGTGAACTTGCCCTTGACCTGGCTGTTATGCCCACGACTGGGCAGCCCTGCCTCGCCCAGACCCGCAGCTGTCAGCCGGCCAGCTGTGTGGGGGGAAATATTGTAGCCTTTCCCCCTTTCTCGCCATTGAATTGAAAAAGGGAGACCATAAATGTGGCAGGTTCATTAACTAGAAAACACACTCCAAACCACACAAATGAAATGCAACCAGCTGGCAAAGTAACATTTTTTATGGCTTTGCTCTTCATGGGTGAGAGGGAGGTTTTGTCTCTGTCTTTGAGTGTGTCTCCATCCTCGGCCTCGGCCTGTCCCTGGGGCATGTCAGCGCTTCAGGACTCACCTGTGTTTGCAGGGCACCTGGGGAGCAGGACAGGGAAACTGGACCCCAGAGGTTCAGCCCCTTTTCCAAGGTCACACTAGTTCTTTGGGCCTCTGAGCGTTTAAGGCTCCTGTAAAAGTGGCTAAGGCCTTCAAATATTTATTGGCTACAAAATGGGAAAAGAAAATGGAGAAATCGAAATTAATAAATGTTAAATGTCCACAAAATGTAACATTAGGTCAACTGCATTAATTACTGCATTTGGTATTCATAAAAGTGTCATTATGTGGGAAAGCAATTTGTCAGCTACATTTTCTCACTTGGTACGAAATCCCGGGCAGGCAGGGATGGATGATAGGGCATAGCTAAGCGCCAATTAAATCAGTGCCTGGTAGCCAAACAATTTGAAGAGCCAACTTATAAAAATCCTTCTAGAACTATTGGCAAAAAGACTACATCTAATTTGAGCTGTCGGTGCACTCTGCTGCCATCCGCGAGCTCTTCAGAAGCCCTTTGGATCTGGGGCTGGGCCAGCTCTGGGGTCTGTGTTGGCCTTTGCGAAGCCTCAGTCAAGTCTTTCTGGCATCTTTACTGTAGGCCGCCCCACCAGGGTAACCAGGAGGAGGAGGGACATCAGAGGAGACGGAGGGTCCCCTCTTGCCCCTCTGATTCTGCCACTAAGGTCGCCACACTGGTTCTACCTCCCTGTTAAGAAGAGCTCCTTGGAAGCGGGGCACTCAGCCGCGAGCCCACAGCCTGGGCAGTGCTGGAATTAGTCACTAAGTAGGGTCTAGGGTCTGGGGGGACCCCAAGGCTGGCAGAAGTGTCTCAGAACTGGCCCAAGGAAGGAGAGCACTGACCGGTCAACCTCTGGTCCAGCCTCAGATCTAGCCTGTCTGCCACCAGCTGCTGTGTCACCGGAGTGAGACACTTTCCCTCTCTGGGCTCTGTCCTCCCCTGGACAACTGAGGGGAGTTTGAAGTTTGAAGTGCCTTTGAGCAAGAAGAGCTAATGGACTCTCCCCTTCTGACGGCTGAAAAGAATGAAGCTCGGTGATGGAAGGAATGTGTCACACGCAGAGAGGGTGAAGGGAGGCCAGAATCCCCTTCTTGTTCCTGCCATGCCACCCCACCTCCATTCCCATCCGCGCTTCCTCCACGCAGATGCACCCAGCCCCCGTGGGGACCGTGTGTCCAGGGTCTCAGGCCACTGAGAGCAGGAACCTCAAATCACCCCCAGGAGCCTCTGCTTCATGCTTGTTACCTCCTTGAGGGGGCACTGGACTTGGACGTGGAAACCGGACTTCAGACCCTCCCCTCCCCAGGTAACAGGTGTGTGACAGGGTCACGACACTCAGCCACTCTGGTCCTCAGCTTCCCATCAGCAAAATGGAGTCGAGCAGGGCTCTATTGCCCTGTGGGGCTAGTGGGGGCGGCAGTTAAGGGCAGCCGCTTCCCAGGACTTGGGCCCGTCTGTCCACCCACGAGAGCTGTCATTAAGTCTACGATTTTCCGTGTAGAGACAACTCCACCTGCAGAGAAGAGAGCAGGAGGCTGTGGAGGTGACTATCGGGGTGGCAGCAGCTACTCCCCCCAGCCCCCAGCAGGACCCTGTCCCTCTCTCAGGAGCTCAGGGCCACCGTGGGGCATCCAGGGGACTCAGGATCGAGGCAGCAGTTGCTGCTGGTGGTGGCTGACCCAGCTCTGACTCCCACCCTCCTGCCCTACTCCCATCCTCACCCCCCCCTTTGGAGAGGCTGAGGGGTGCAGAATTCCTGATTGGTTCCCAAGACTGGGGTCTTTGCTGGTGTGAGGCCCTGGCTTCCTGCGCTGGGGGCCTGGGCCCTTGGCCACACCTTGTGGGGGGATTTGCAGTGAGCAACAACCTTTTTCTAGCCTTTGGCAAGTTGTTCTGGATAACACTGAGCATTGGCTCCCCTGAGCCAAACAATCTGGGAGGAAATAAATTGGGGATTATTCAGTGGTGAAACCTCTGATCTCTTCCTTCCATCTTTATCTCAGTCTAAAAAAGATGAAATCCTGGTAAATATTGGTATTTCTCCAGTACTCATTATGTGTCAGACACGGCCCTGAGCATTTTACAGACATTATCTGATTTAATCCTCTCCATCGGCCTCTTGGGCAGGCACTATTGATTAGCCCCATTTACAGATGGAGAAACTGAGGCTCAGTGACCTGCACAAGGCCGTGCAGCTGGATTTGAAAGCAGAACGGGGGTGCTAGAGTTGAAGCCCTAACCATGAGGCCTCCCTGTCCTGCCACATTCTGACTGAGGCGCCTCCTGGGGTCCTTGGGACCACCAGCCTCACTCTCTGGGCTCCCTGGTTCCGCTGAACTGGGCCTGACCACAGGGAGGGCTCCCACCGCCTTCCCCTGGGCTGTCTCCCCAAGAGCATCAGCTTTCCGAGGCCTCCATGTCTGGCCCTTGACATGCACCCTAATGTCCTCACTGGCCCAGCCCCAGGGAACCAGGGGTGAGGAGAGGCCAGCAGGGGAGGCCAAATAGGGAGGTGCCAAGAGAGACCCATGGGGTGGATGAAAAATCTGTCCCTGAAAATTCTGGCAGCGACAAGACCACAGTGCTCTTTGCTACAGCACCCAACCCTGCGCCGTTGACTTGATTGGGTGTCACCGATTGGCAAGGGCCTGCAAGCGCCGAGGGGAAGCTGCAGAGCTGTTCTAGGGCTTGCGGGGCTGTGCAGCAGGGTGAAGACTGGCTTGGGTTGGAGCCACAGCTATGGTCCTGGTGGTGTTTTGTACCCTTGTCTGCAGAAGGGAATGAGATGCCTTCCTAGCAGGACTGTGTCGGGGGTTCTGCTTTTGTGGCTCCCTCCTCACCCCCCTGCAAGGCCCACAGGGTAGGTTTCCCTGGGCCCAGCTACCAGACCAGCCCCTTCTTTTTAGATTTCCCTACTGTTTACCAGAACTTACTTCCATTGCTGCTTCTGTTAATCTACCACTTCTCTAGCTTCTCCAGATTTCTGTTTCTAATCACACATTCTCCTGGGCTCAAGTCTTCCTGCCCTTTGGGCATCCGCACCTGGACGGCCACCTGGTCCTCCAGATTCAAAGCTGAACAGGAATCACATTACAACCTTCCCACCACCTGGATTCTCTGTCCAGTTCCCCCATCCTAGCAAATGGCAGAGACACACTTCATAGACACGAGGGCACACATGTGTGATGTAGAGAGCAAGTGATGTCCTGGGAAGAAGTGACCAGCAGTGGTGGGGTGTGGCAGTCAGAGGTGGCTTTTTTTTTAGAAAATGACATTTGACTTGAGAGCTGAGTGATGAGACAGGACTGGTTTTACAGGTGCCTGGGGGAAGAGTTTTGTGGCAGAAGCAGTGAGACTGGCATGTTGGGAAAACAGCAGGAGAAGCAGGGTAGGGTGAATGTGGTGGGCGAGGTGGAATGTTGTGTGGGATGAAGTCAGAGAGGCAAAGGGCTTGGATTTCCTTCTAGGAGTAGTGGGAGCCATTGGAGGATTTTAGGGAAGGGGGAGACATCACCTGGTTTATGTTTTAAAGGGGTCCCTCTCCCTGTGAGCCTGGGGAGGGAAGCTGGAAGCATTTAGGGAGTTGACATGGCAAAGGAATGCAGGGAGGGGTGTATGAAGAAGTACTGGGGTTTATTTTGGAGATAGACTCCAAAGGACTTGCCCGCTGGATGCAGAGGGTGGCAGAGGGTGTAGGATGGTGCCTGGACTTTCAGGCTGAGCAGCTGAGATAGGGAACGAGAGCAGCAGTTACAGAGGGAAATTGAAATTCTTTTGGATTCCCATGCCGGCGAAAACTTCAAGTCGGCGGCTGGATATATGAGCCTGGAGCTCAAGAGAGATGTCAGGGCCGGAGATGGGAATATTAGTTGATAAACCTGAGCCCAACCTCATGACTGTGCGCTCACCTTTGCAGCTAACTTCTCTGCTTCCCATTGGACTGAGAACTCCCCGCAGGAAGATCTGGGTCTTATTGTTGTGATCGTTTCCAGTGTTTTGGTATAGAAACAGCTCAATAAATAGTTGGGGAATGAATAACAGTGTAAGTATCTTTCATGTTTTCATTTAAAGGTGCAGAGCCTTTAATGCTGTGCTTGGCTCTGTCCTAGGTGCTGAAATACAGTTGTGCGTGAGACAAAGCTCTTGCCCTGAGACTTAGACTTCAGTGGATGAAACGAACCATCATGAAACCAATGAATATAATGTAATGAGGGACAGTGACAAGATCTAGGGAGAGAGATTAGGCAAGGAGTACTGGGGATGTTCTTTAGGAGGGTGGTTTGAGGAGGTCTCTTTATGAAGAGACCTATTTGAACATTGTGAATAAAGGGTTGTTTGGACATCTTGGGGGAGAGATAGAGGAAGAAGGAACACCATGTCCAAAGGTCCTGAGATCACAAGACAGATATCCTTGTGCTGGAGGATAATGGCAGCTCTGGGGCTGATGAGAGAAGGTGAATATCTTCCTGTGTCCCAGAGAGAGAGGTCTGAAAATTTACTAGCAGGAACGTTTTCCCTTCCCCCCATTTCTATGTTCCAGAAAGCCACTGAGAAAAGAAGAGCTTCTTTTAGGGAAAGAGAAGAGTTCCACCTTCTCTCAAGCAGGACTCTCATCCCCTCAAGATTTGCTCCAGAACCCCTTTCTATCATTAGGGGAAAGGGGTTGCAGTTAAGTTCATAACACAATGTGCCTTAATGGTAATGCAGTATAATGATTTAATGCCTTCATAGTGCTATTATCTATAATCACAGAAGGTGCCTCAATGCCATGCTGCCTAAGAGTGCTGGAACACCTCCACTCCAGAAAGATTTCACCTGTTTATGTTATTTTAGTCCCACAAAATTCTCACATAGAGGTGGGGGGTGAGCAGGAGGAGCAATTCCATTTTGACAAGGTTGTCTTCAGGGGCTGGAGACAGACCTACAGTCAGAGGTTCCTAACTCCCCTTTCTGGAACTTTCTCCTTTGCCAGCAACTTCCGGGTTTTTTTTTTTTTTTTTTGGTAGGGGTTGGAAATGAAGCCGCTGTCAGTTCTGAGTCTTAATGGAGAAGCCCAGGCTCAAACCCTCCTGAATGCTCTCAGCCACCACCACCCCTGCCTATTTCCCACAACTGGGTTTGGCTGGAGGGACTCTGATTAGACAAAACATCTGGCCAGAAGAACTGGGGTGGGAATTAATGTGCTAGTATCTGGGGATGGACAATAGAGGACATGAACCCCACAACTTCCCAGAAGAAACACTACTTTGTCCTTGGTAACCGTCTGTTTGAAAATGCTGTCCAAACAAGCATGCTTACTTCCCAGAACACACCTCTCCTGTCCCTTGGCCCTTCAATTTCCCCTTCCTGTCCCCAGGCCAGTAATCTTGGGGGACGTGAGTCCCTGGGTTTGCAGAGACTGTTGTCCTAAATGGTGAAATTCACAGCCGGGACAGAGTTCATCTTTAAGTTAGCATGGCCACCACCAGCAACATCATCAATGCTAAGAAAGCATTTGTTACTTGCTGAACACTCTCCACATGCAGTCTCATGACTATTATTATACCCATTTCACAGAGATAGACACTGAGGCCTAGAGAGGTTGGGTGACTTGTTCCAGGCCACACGTTAGGTAAGAGGCAGAGGAGGACATGAGCCCTCATCTAGCTGCTGACACTGCTCCTTCTGTCTGGGCAAGAGCTCCCAGCCTTGTTCCTCAACAGGCACCTTGACTGCTGCCTCTTTTTGGGCCATTGCTGGATGTAGCTGTTCCTTAGGGGTGCCTTGGGTGCTGGTCTTCCCCTAGTGGGCAGGCTGGCCTCTCCCTCCAGGGGGTGGGCTGTTGGCAAGAGAAGCCTGGGTGCCCGGGCAGCAGTGCAGAGCTAGACACTCCTCCCTGGGAGTGACTCCCCTCTCAGCTGTTTCTAGAAACATCTAGAATTGCACGGAGGTAGTTCCTGGAAGGACAACCCTCCTGGAAGGAGCTAGACACTCCTCCCTGGGAGTGACTCCCCTCTCAGCTGTTTCTAGAAACATCTAGAATTGCACGGAGGTAGTTCCTGGAAGGACAACCCTCACTGTCTAGCAAAGCCCCGCTCTGGAGGCCCACCGCTAACAACAGACCCTCTGCTTGCAGGAATGGGATGGGGGTGGGTGGCAAGATGCCCTGGGAACCTGGGGAGGCCCTGGGTCTCTGCTCCTTTCCTATGCCTGCCTCCACCTGCTCCCTCCCTCACATCTCTTTATTTTATTTTTTAAAAATATTTATTTATTTATGCATACAAGAGCTGGGGTACAGGCCAGAGGTGTGTATGTGGGGTGAGAGGATTCACCACAGAGCGCGGGGAGCAGAACAGGCAGATCAACGGAAGTACACTGCTGAGGGGAGCAGCGGGCACAGCAGGAGAGGTCTGCGGCGCCATGTGGGTCCCTCCCCAGCCGGCAGTAGGGATTGAACTCGTGCTGCAGTGGCTGCGGTTTGCTTCATAGTGCGTTGCTTAACCCACTGCGCCACCAGGGAGGCCCCCTCACATCTCTTTAGAGGCTTCAGGTTGTTTAGTCTTCATGTAGGAGGCCAGGAGGTCAGGGAGCAGCTGTGCCTCTGTGGCTTATCATTTCCAGCACCTTCTCACACATCCCCATCTCCCCGTCAATGCCCTAAGTGGGACGAAGATGGGAACATCCACAGCCCATGTGGGAGGGGTCTCAGGCCCCTGAGATACACAGCATGGTGGGGGGTGCAGCACCTGGTGTCCCAGTGATGGAAAGAGAACACTGGCAATGGATTCCACTCCCAGCCTCAGCCTCCCCCAATCTGTCCTGCCTATGATGAAGCCTTTTTCTCCTGGAGGAAAAACAAAAATAACAATACCTAAGATTGGACAAATGGTTGCTAAGCTGCTTATTCTAAAGGATTTTGTGTGTACTGCTAATTCATTTACCTTCATCACAGCCCCGTGTGGTTGACACTGCAATCATCTCTACTTTACAGGTGGGGAAATTGAGGCATGGAGCAATTACTGTCACACAGATAGTGAGTGGCACAGCCAGGGCTGGAACACAGCTGGCCCCCAGAGAACTGCTAGGCTGAAGGTTATGATATTTGAAGGTGAAGAATGGAAAAATATTTATGTGTACAAATGAAATTAATTTACTCATGTTTACACAGTTGTATAATTGCACACAATCGGACCATCTCAGAGCATCTGCTACATAATTTACCTCTACTGGGAAGCTGTGAGGGGCAGTCACAAGCAGGCAGGCTCTGGAGCTGTCAGGAGACCCTGGATTTAAGTCCTGCACCTCCTCCTCTCTAGCTGTGAGCTCTTGGGCAAATGACAGGACTTCTGTGAGCCTATTTCCTCCTTTGTAAGAAGAAGGTAAGAACAGTCTCTACCTCAGGGGGTTGTCAGAAGAATTGAGTGAGAAACCACACTTAAAAAAGAGAAAACACATATAAAATGTTGGCACTTGGCAACTGTCTGCCAAACAGTTATAATTGGACAGATGATAGTTTTTACTGTTTAAAAAAGCCTGCCACTTATTTGTGGCAGCTTGGTGGAGCATGCAGGTGGGGTGGTGAGATTTCTGGGGTCTGTCCTGAGTTATCTCTTGTCCTGTTATCTCTTGCTACAGACAAAACCACTCCAAAACGTAGTGACTTAATCCAACAACACTTTTGTTGCTTAAGGTGTGGACAGGGATGGGAAGGGGGGGCCAGTTTGTGCCTGCTTCACTGGACATCAGGACCAGACACATTCAAGATGGGCTACTCACATGCCCCATGAGCTGGGGCTGGTTGGCAAAGTGGGTGGGTCAAGGCTCCCTTTCTCCCCATGCTGGTCTCGCCTCTGCCTGCTTGGGCTTCCTCATAACATGGCGGGAGGATTCCTTGGAGCATGGGGGCAGGATTCCAAGTGAGATCACGTGAAGAGAACTAGGTGGGGGTCAGCTCACCTTTCATGACCTAGATCTGGGAGCTGCCTAGCGCCTCTCTGTGAGCAGTTAGTTTCAAGAGCCCTCCAGGCTCAAGGAAGGAGACACAGGAGTGTCAGAGGCGCATGGCAGGAGAGCACGCAATGGAGATGTGCTTCCATTCTTCTGGGTCCAACGCCCTCCCATGCTCAGCCCTGAGTTTTACTGGTCAGACTGTGTGAACCTCAGTAACTTAACACCAGAAGCCACGTTTCTTCCTCTGTCGTCCATGTAGGCTGACTGCCCTCCCCCACACAACACCGGGATCCTGTTCCTTCCACTTTAGAACACTGCTGTCTTAAAAGTGTGCCTCTTATGTCTGGGTACAGCAGGGAGAGAACATGTAGATAAAAATACAGGGGGTTTTATGGCCAGACCTAGAAGTGACACCCAAACCTCAGGCTGCATCTCATTGGCCAGAGCCCCATGAGATGGTCCAACTCAAATGCAAGGGTTGCTGGGAAATGTAGTTTTTCTACATATGTAGGGAGAAGAAAATGGGTTTGGTGGGTGTCAAGCTGGGCTCTGCCACACTCATATGCTAAGACCTCACTTCAAAAAGCATGGGGATTGAGGCTGTTCTTTTTTTTTTTTTCACTGCCAAATCCCAGTGTCCATCACTTTACCTGACAGGTAGTAGGAGCTCGGTAAATGTGTCTTAAGTGACTGAATGAACAGGTTGGTGGTGACCTCCATTTTGAACTTGACTTCTGAGCTTTGGAATCAGGTACATGAGGGACAGTCAGGTTTACTCTTGAAAAGGTTTTGGGATTTTGGGAGTGGTGGTTCTCATGGTAGATCTAGAGTTTAAGTTTGATCCCATTTTCATTGATTCACCAAAGCTCTCTTCTGGGGTCTGTGTTGAGGATGTGGTTGGAGTGGTTTCTTGGGACTTGGGGGGCAAGTGACAGGTACTTGCATTAAGCATCTTCAGACTAAGGGTGAATGCTCAGAGGCACAAGTGGGGCACCAACAACTTCTGTCCCAGGTTGGAGGAAGGGAGTTAGGAGGTCCAGGAGGGGTTTAGAAGGGCACCTGCGGGTAAAAGGCCCTCAGAAGGGTGAGAGTTTTGCTCCGAAATAAGAGGTCATGGTTAAAACCAAGTATGAGTTCCACTCGCTGGCCCCCAGTGTAGATGTCTAAGCTGCTTCAAGTCCTATAGACCGCGTGACTAATGTCCAGCACATCCAGCTGGCTGCCACTTGTGGCAAAATGAGAAATGAGGTCTTTTTTGATTTCCAAGTGAGAAATTGGTTTCCTGGAACAGAAAACTGACCAGGCATCATCTCTGGGCTGTCAGGAATCCTGCAGGGCTGTGGATATGGGGTGTCCACCAGTCCTCCTAGGGTTGAAAGCCTGCTCTCTCTAACCCCCATGAACCCCCCCCCCACACACACTGTCCCTTTGTTCATCTCTTAGTGTCCATGAGACATGGACAAACCATGAGAACAGAGCCAACGGGAGAGCTAGGAAGACAGAATGAGCAGCATGGAAAAAAACCAGAGCAGGAAGATTTGGGGAACATAAAGTTTCAGGACCTTGGAGAGCATCCAGCTGCAGACAGTTTACAAAGGAGCAGCAAGGAGATACTTGGTAGATACACTATTGATTGGGGAAAAAATAGAACCTTGTACCACATCCCACATCTCCACTTTTATTAATGATAACAATAAGAGTGAAAATAAAAACAACAGTTACCATTTACTGTGCACCAGGCTCCACCCACTTGTGACTAGTTTATGAACATTTTTCTTTTCTGAATATTTGTTTATATGTATTTTTAATGGAGGTGTAATTGCTACCTAACATCACTTTAGCTTCAGGTGTACCATTTGATGTTGGTAGATGCTGTGAGATCACCCCAGTAAGTCTAGCTGACATCTGTCCTCATGCTTTTTTTTCTTGCCACCAGGACTTTTAAGGTCTATTGTCTTGGCAACTTCTGAATATGCGGTACTGAACATTTTTCTTATTTAGTCTCCTCACTCCAAAAGCACATGGGGGTGTCCCTAGGTGACTTGTGAGTCATAACCTTTGAGGTAATCAGGACTGGAGGAGTGCTGTGTGGGGGGGTGCAGCTGCTGCTTCTCATCAGACCCTGTTTTATCCATCATAGCACTTGTCTCTGAGTCAACCCTCAGGGCTACTGAACTGTCTTTTTTCCCTGCTAAATCCCAAGTCCTGGGAGAGTGAAATCAATCTTTGTTTTTCTCATCACTGTGCCTTTACTGCTCACATGGACCATAATTCATATGTGTTAACAAATGAGTAGAGAAACCAAGAGGTCATTTTCTCCAGGACCTCCCACAGGCTCCCTCAAGCCAGAGGGTGGTGGTTCCTATGGAAAATCTTGAGTTCAAGTTCAACCCACATTGAACTCATAGGAGGGGCCTGAAGACTCTCTTCTCCCATAGCTGTAGCTGTCCAACTGCCCCTTCTCCTTTTGAAAGTCAGTAACACAATGGCCATAAATTGCTGTGTAACAACTGGCCCCCAGTATTCGTCAGCACTTTGCAGAGAAACAGCTGATGGGATATACATTATATATGAAGATTTGTTCTCGGAATCGACTCATGCAATTATAGGGCCGAGCAGTTCCACCCTCTGCTGTCTGCAAGCTGGGGGTATAATCCAGCCTTGTCCAAAGGCCCAAGACTCAGGGGAGAGGATGACGTAGTCCGAGTCCAAAGGACATGGAATTGGGGTGGAGGCAGGGAGAGGGCAGGATGGTGGAAATCCCAGTCTGACTCTGAAGGGCCGAGAAATAGGAGTCCTGATGAGTGAAGCAGAGAGAAGATATCCCACCCAGCTCAAGCAGAGAGCAGATTTGCTTCTTCTGCTTTCTTGTTCTCTTCAACCCTTGAAGAACTGAGTGACGTTCACCCACACGGGTGAGACCATCTTCTCTCCCAGGCCACCGATTCAAGTGCCTAGGTCTCTTGGAAACACACCCTCACGACACACCCAGAAATAGTGTCTCACCTGCTACTGTCACTTGTGGTGTCTCCTGGATGCACTCTTCTCCCTGGAGCTAGGACCTTAGTTAGCCCAGTCCAACTGACATGTAAAATTACCAGCTCACCCTTGGCAACGTGGCACCTACATATTGCCGTAGACCACACTTCATCACCAGATACTGAACATATGGTTCTCACTGTCCTCACCATGATGTGCCTGTGCTGCAGACAGCTGAGAACTCCCCATTCTCCCCAGCAGAGGAAGAAAAGTCCTTGAGTGACATTGATTCTTCTGATATCTGACTTTAAAAAAATGATGTAAAATTAATAATACTCAGAACCTCCCTGGTGGCACAAGGGGTTTAGTCTCAGCACTATGAAGCAGCCGCAGTCACTGCAGCATCAGTTCGATCCCCAGCCAGGGAGGGGACTCACAGGGCACAGCAGACCTCTCCTGCCTCCCCGCTGCTCCCCTCAGCAGTGTGTTTCAGTCAATCTGCCGGTTTTGCTCCCCACTCTGTCTCTGGTGGATCCTCTCACCCCCCACACCTCTGGCCTGCACCCCAGCTCTTGTAGGCATAAATAAATCTTTAAAAAATAATACTTATTCATGTAAAGTCAACACATCCATGCTACACGATGGAATCAATGGTTTTTATAGAGGAAAAATAGGTATTTGTTTAATATTTGTATACAGATACACCAACATCTTCATAGCAAATAGGAGGAAACACTCATGACAATCACAGTCCCCACTTCTGCGTGGTCCCTGAGCGTAGCTGGTGTTGTCATGACCTCGCTCTACTGTCCATTCTGGATCCGTGTCGTGTCCAGCAAGACCCTTGGCTGCTCGTGTTTTTTCCTAAAGGGCCTGAGTCGCTAGTGGTTCTGTCTGGATTACGTGCTTGTAGCTTTCCACGGACTTAGTCTCAGGACAGGGTGATACGAGGCGGTGTCGCGAAGGATGCCTGTATTCCAGACTGTCTTCCTTCCATTGTGGAATAACGGTCCAAGCTCTCCTTGGGTGACAGGGCCGACCACCCCGCCAGCACCATGAATCCATCTTTGTCTGTGGGTTCAGAGGCAGGAGTCGGAAGAGGCCGAGTGGCAGTCTTGCCCTCCAGCTCCCTGGGACTGTGCTGTCTCCCGGATGCTCTTCTCCCCGGAGCTGACACCTCTAGGTCAGCAGAGTGTCACGTTTTGGGAACAGGAAGTAGAGATTTTGTTAGCGCACCCCTAGGGGAATTAGTGCCTGGTGCCACTCCCTTCTCCACCCCTCCACTTCTGGGACATGAATTCTGCTTTTGGGGAAGCAGCACCCTATATTGAACTTCAACTCAGTAGAACCTTCTATAAAACTTTTCCCCAGCCCTGCAAGGTCTTGTCACCTTGCTGAGAGTATGAGTAAGTCTTCAAAAGGGCTATTCTGCTGCTTATGAAGCCAGCTGCTTCAGGATGGTGGGGCAATGAAAAGATCATAAACTCCATGATCTTGGCCCAAGGTCACACCTTTTGTGGAGAAGTGAGTTTTTTGCAGTGCTGCGTGGAATGCTGGGACAGTGGATGAGGCATTCTGGAAGCCCCTGGATGGAGCTTTGGTAGAAGCGCTGCATATAGGAAAGAAGACGCGGTTTGGCTGGTGGGTCTTCGCTCTGCATGTCAGCAGACCCAGGCCCTGGCTCTGCTGGTCATGTGCAGCCAAGTCTCTTGACCTTTCTGGATCTGTTTCCCAAGGTATAAAATGACAGACGTGGACTAGATGATCTTGAAGTTTCCCTGGCACCAACAGACCTGGGCTTGGCTCCCCAAAGCACCAAGCTGGCTCTGTTCTCCAAGTTGAGACCTGGTGGCCAAGAGCTGTTCACCTCCAATTCCCAGAGCCTGTGACCCCCAGTTTGGCCACTAGGCAGAGCACCGAGAATAGCTGGGACTCACTCCAGGTCCTCCGTGTCAGGGAAAAATCGCCCTCCCCAGCCATCGCGAGTTCATTACCATTTAATTTAATCACCAAATGTCATCCAAATGCCATTTATTCTGCCTTCTCACCCGAGATTTACCTATTTATTTTACATTTCAAATGAATAGCTCATTATTCTGTCATTTGGGGCTTTATTTTGTAATTCATTTGGCAAGTTTCGACAAGTTGAAAATGATGCTGTTATTGAGCAGAGAACCTTCTGGGCCCCCTCTCCGAGGTCCCCCCATAAGATCCCTCCACCCCAACATTTCTCTTTGGGAGACAGGCCCCAGGCATGCTCCACCTTTCTGTCTACAGAGACATGAAAAATCCTGCTCTTTGACTATAACCCTGCTTCTGCGAGACTTGGACAGCAACACCCAGGGCTGGGCAGGGAAGAACAAACACTTGGGATGGCTCAGCTGGTCTGGGTTCTGACTTTGCCCTTAGTTACCAGTCTTGGCTCTGAATTCCCTTGGGCCAGTGGCTTAAGGCCTTTGAGCCTCAGTTTCTTCTTCTGTAAAATGGGACGGTAACAGGTATCAGCACACACCCCGGAGTGTTGTGAAGGTGATGCCTCCCATCAGCCTCGCCCAGAAGCAGAAATTCAAGGTCAGAGGGCTTGAGGACTGAACACCAACGGGCATTCCATTGCAGTCTGCAGGGACCTGCCAGGTGGGCGGCTGGCCTGTCCGCTCAGCCCTGCGGGGAGACTCCTGCACAGATGTAGCCCCAGCTTCTCTGCTGCTGCCTGAGACCTGGCTGCTGAGCCAGCAGCCCCAAGGACCATCGATCTAAGAGGATCCTGGCCAGGGCCTGGAGCCAAAGCCCAGTCTCTGTTACAAAGCCCCATTGTGCCCCAGGAGGCTCCTGCCGAGCCAGCCCTTCAGAATAACTGCCCTCCCCCCAGGCCCTGACCCCCTCAGCCTGGGGTGGGCTCCCAGGGACTTAGAACACACCGCCTTCTGTGTCCTCTGGTCCAGAGGCTTCTCGGGCCTCTTGGATCCTTAGGACATTTTATAATTTGTTTTTCTAATTATGAGATTAATACCTGTACAATGCACGAGGCTGGGGGGACACAGGGAAGCCCACCTGGGGAATGCCATCCTACTCCCTGGAAAGCGTGGACATGTTTTTGCTGATTTATTCCCAGCTTCGGTCTTTGTGTCTGTCGCTCAGCGGGACTTACTGCTCAGTACTGTTCACAGGCGCTGGCCTAGCCATGCTCTCAGGAGCAGCCAGTGCCTGTCCTTGTCCCCACCCCCGCTCTGGGGCTGGTTCAGGGCTGTCTTCCCTCACCTGAACCCTCATTCTGAAGCAAAGTCCGAGATTCTTTCTTCCCATCAAGTCACTTCCCCATGCTCCTTCTTTGACTTGTTGCCAGTGTTGGGGAAATGCTACATTCTCTCCCCACCCCCTCCACCTCCCCTTCACATACTCATGTCCTGACCCCAAAACTCAGCCTCTCGCCTCTCCCTGACCCTTGAGTTGCGCCAGCATCTCCGACAGCAGCGTCCGATGGAACTAAAATGCTGCTCGCAAAAGGGATTAAGCTTTTTCCAGCAGCCACGTTCAAGCCGTAAAAGGAGACAGGTGAAATTAACTTTAGTAATATATTTCACTTAATTCAATATATCAAAACTACTATCACTTCAACCCATAATGTGTAATCAATATAAAAGTTATTAATGGGATATTTGGCTTTTTTTTTGGTACCACGTCTAAACTCTGTGTATTTCCCATTTCGAGCATGAGAGTCGCACTGACCCATCGTAGGTGCTGAGACCCAGAGGCCCAGCCCAAGCACCTCTTTTCAGGGGACCCTGAGAGCTTGTTTGGAGGTGCCAGTGGGGGAGTGCCGCTGCTCCCAGCCTCTTGACAGGCCAGGAAAGGGCTTCCTCTTCCTCCCAGCTCGCAGCTTGGGGGGATGCACAGGCAGCGGTGGGGGGGAGGGGGGTGTCCCCCTAGCCAGTTAGGCCAGCTGAGTCCTCCCTGGTGATCACTGTGGCGACAGATGTGGCAGCTCGCCCTCCCGTCCAGCTGCGTCCAGGAAGCCATTCGGAGCCTCCGGCGCGGCCGCCTCTGATGTGTACCCCCATGGTGCAGCGCCACGCCTGGAACCTCGCTCTCTCACTGTGCCAGTGGTGCACGATGCACGTTCATTCTGGAACAGGTGCAGCGTTCAGATACAGCGCACTAGATTTTGAAAAAAGGTCTTTGAGACTCTCTCCAAGCAGGCCCCTGTAGGTGAGCTGTCAAGTCCGGGGACCCTGCGTTGGAAGTAGTCGCGGCCACAGCCCCAGGCATAGGCACCATTGGGGCTTTTGGGACCCAAAGGGAAGGCCCCGAGGAAGCTGGGTTTGGGTTTTTGTGCCATAAAAATGGATGGGGCAGAGAGGAAGAAAGAGCCCGGTCCTGGCTCCCCTCGGGCAGCGAAATGGGATGACGTCAGAGCAGAGACAGGGACCTGCTGCTGTTTCGTCAGGGCTGAAGGCCTGGACAGCTGTTCCGGGAGCCAGACCCTCCGACAGTCGGGCCGCAGACGTCCGTCACCAGCCAGAAGCCACTCTGGGGTGGGCTGCCCACCCACACTGTCCCCGCCACCACCTCGCCAGCATCTGCGTCAGCAAGCTCGGCCCGGACCATCGACTCCAGCCGCTCGGAACTCGCTGCAGCTGGGCTACCACCACAAGCAGCAGCCGCGGGAACCAAAGCAGGCCAGCGGCTGAGGGCACAAGTTTGCCCTTAAGAGGGAGCAAGGAACTGGACTGCAGGGTCTGCTTGCTCTGGGGAGACCGCTCAGGCTGCCGCAGCAAACACAGGGCGGGGGTTTCAAACACACGCATCTCCGCCTCGCTGTTTTGGAAGCTGGCACGTCCGCGGTCAAGGTGCCGGGGGATTCATGTCCCGTGGGAGCCTGCTCCCCGGCTGGTCCTCACAGAAGACAGAGTACCCCAGAGCAAAGTGTCCGCTATCTCTTCCCTCAAGGCCTCGTTGGGGAGCCCAGAATCACAACTCATCCACCGGATCCCCTCCCAAAGACCCCAACCCCAAATACTCTCGGGGGTTAGGCCTTGAACATCTGGCTCTGGGGGACGCAGTTCAACCGCAGCAGCATTGAAAAACAGCAACATGGCCGAGGTGACTGAACAGCAAGGGAGTCTGGGAGATTCAGTGGGGTTCCTTTGGGCTGGCCAAGCTCTGCAGGGGGTACGTGAGGGAGGTGTGGGGTAAGTGAATTGCTCAGGCTTTTACGCCGTTGACTGATGCGGCCGTCACCTGCGGCCTTGAATGCAGAAGGCGCTAGGGAGCGTGGGTGGGGCCGCACACCTGATGGTGCACACCTGGGGTGTGGTGTGGGCATGCGCAGGTGGGTTCACCTGAGCCTGGAGCTGAGGCTATAAGGGCGGTGTCACTGAGAGGCAAGAACGGCTATAGCAGAACAGCAACCAGAGACAGGTGATCACAGAGAGGCAGGCACGAGAGGACACCAGAGAGAGCCCAAAGAGATTCACTGGGAGGGAGCTGGGGTCCAGCCAGCTCCCACCCCCCAACCCCCCTGCCTTGCCAGTCTGTGGGTTCGCCCCACAACAGTGGACATAGAGAGAACATTAAAGCCTGAAAAAGCCACTGAGGCCTCCGGGACTCTCCTCTATCTGTTTGTGTGAATCGATAGGCAACCTGCCCTGTGCTTGGGGCACCATGGGAGGGTTGGGGTGTCGGCACTGTCTGGGGGAAGCGTTAGGGGCCAGGAGGAAGCGATCTCCCCAGCCACAGGCATCCTCTCCCCCATCATCAAGGGGAACCCCCACTGACACTGTGTAGCTATTCTTGCAGACTTCTAATCAATAGCTGTTAAAAACCAGGCAAAACAATTTAGCTCCCACTCAGCATATGGGTCCACGACTCGTTTTCCCATTTGTGATGTGGTCAGATCTTTCCTGGTGCCCACAAACATTCGTACCACTCATTTCAACAGCTCCCCGACAGTTCACCATCTGATTAAAACCATTATTTATTTAGCCAAATGCCTATTGTTGGAATTTTTAAGAACAACCGTCAGTGGTTTCCAATCTCCCCCTATTAGGAACAAAACCCATGAAGATTTTCAGAAACAAAATCAAATGATAAATAACCGAGAACAAAATTGCTCAAAACCGTGAACGCTACAGACTTTGAGCGAGCGTTCTCAAATTGCCCTCCAGAAAAACATCAAGTTACACGCACGAGTGTGCTTGTGACTGCTTGTTTCCGCACGTCTTCAGCACCACTGGGTGTGATCGTTAACACACAGCTCAATTTGACAGTGAAAATTCTCTCACCGTCCCCGCCCCTCACCTCTCTGCGGTGTCTCTTCGTGGTTCTTTGTTGGCGAGTCCCCTGGTCTTGGACACTCAGCAGCCTGCCCACCCCTTTTCTTTTCTTCTGACATGCCCTTCTAAGTTTGACAGAAACCAGTCTCTCCAGCGTCTCTCCAGCTGACACCCACAAAAAGCCCCCAGCATGTTCCAGCCTCTCTAGCCCCAGATAAGTATGTGCTAAGTAAACAAAGAGCCAGCTCTGTGAGTTAAGACTTCCAGCCAGACATCAGTGCACTGCCCTCAGAAATTATTGAGATCTCAGTGACCCCCGGGGCAGACTACTCCTGCTGTGTAGCGTTTCAGCTTCCCCAGCAAGAACAAAACAAGAGGCCTATCTTCAAGAAGGAGCTTGAAAGTGCCTTCCTGCCGCTTCCGGGAGCACAGGACGGATGAGGGCAGAACTAGACTGGAGTTCTTAGAAACCACATGCCCCAAAGATGGAGGAAAGCTTAATGCAGATCTTGTATCACGATCTCCTGCCACACAGCACTTTGGGGTTCTGCCTAGTTCAAACCGAAACAGAAACTGCAATGGGAAATCCCTGACCTTTGCATGAAGTGGGGAGATTGTTGGGGGAGAGGGGAGGCAGTAGTTCTGCCCCAGATCTGCCCTGTGCTCCTGGAAGCAGCAGGAAGGCACTTTCTTTCCACCCCCAAAGAGGGGCTCAACAACTTATTTCTGCTTCGAGAAATCTTTGGAAAATGAAAACAACAGAGCCTTACCCCATCTCTGCAGGTGACCCCACTGTAACCTTGTCTTCTCGCTCCAACTGTGCTCTGAGCACCACCGGGAAGTCCTGTGGGGCCTCACACACTGACACTCTTCCCCAGTCTCCTTGCGATTTCAGTAGCTGGAGCTGGTGAGCTGTCTCAGGCTGTGTTTTCCCAGCAGGCGAAGGGACAGGCACAAGTGCAGAGAGTTGATCTGGGAGCTGCCCCTGGGGCTGCTGGCGGGAGAAGCGAGGCTGGGAGGAAGCAGTGCAGCTGTGTTCTGGAGCAGGCAACCCCTCGGGCCAGGAGAGCCATGCTCCCGAGGCCTCTGGGAGACTTTGCAGCGGGGATGCAAAGGTGCCCAGGTCAGGTCAAAGAAACCGGGTATTTATCCTTCTGCTCTTGTCCATCATCCCTGTGAGAGCCGAAAGCTGATGATGTGCAAGGAGCTGGAGAGACTGCAACAGGAAGTCCTTGGCTTTTGCACGAAGCGGAGAGACTGTTGGGGGTGAAAGGGCACAGTGGGCGTGGAGGGGTGCTCACAGCACCCACTTTGAGAGCATCTTTGGCTCCAGGCATTTGCACACACCATCCAGCCTAGTCACCGCAACAGCCCAGGAGGTAGAGACTCCTGCCTCCTATTTGCAGATGGGGAAGCCCAGGCTGGAGAGGTTGGCATGTGGGCTCAGGGTCGCACTCACCCAGGAGGTGAGAAAGCTGGCTTGGGCCTGCATCTCCTGTCCTGAATCCCATTGTGTGGCTGCCGGCCCACCCTCGTGCCGGCCTGCCCTCGTGCCGGCCTGCCCTCGTGCCGGCCCACTCCTTCAAGGGCAGCACCTGGTGAAGAAATAGGAGGCAGAGCGACTCCAGGAGCTTATTTACCTCCTGGGCTGTGTTTCCTTAAATCACAGGGTTCTTGCAATTTTCTAAGCTGTCGGTCCCCGACTTGGCGGGATTTTAGATTCGGGGGGAGTTCTGCCCTCACTTTCCTGCAGAGGGAAAATGAACCAGGGCAGCTCTGGGAGACTCGGTAATCACATTAGCTTGATTTTGATTAAAGCAAACGTGGGCGCACGTGTGATATGTTAGAATACTTTTTTTTCCCCTTGCTGGAAGACAACCATTTCCTTGTGCTTTGAATGATATGTTCTAAAGAGGTTCCTCTTCTGTCTACAGGGTTCAAAACCTCGGCTAAGCACAGGGAAAGAAGAATATTTTCTTGCTGGATTTCCTTCAGCTCTTCACTCTGCTGTTCCCTTTAATATAATAACGATAATAATAACAACCATAATGGCAGAAGCGCTAACAGTAATTGCAGCGATCATGACAGGCGGCTTTCTGAGTGTGTAAAATCATATACAAATGTGCCACGCTGCATATGTGTTACATAGAAATAGAGTCTATTTCTACTATCATGTCTAAATATCTAAATGTAAATATTATCGCGTCTCAATAAACTTGGGACATATAAGTATCCCCATTTTGCAGACTGAAAGTGAAGCTCAGAGAGGGTAAGCAACTTGCCCAAGTCTGCCCAGCCAGGAAGGGGTGGGGCTGAGTATGGCTGCTGACTCCCATACCAAGCCCTCCCCCAGCCTCCCTCTCAGGGCTCCTGCATCCTCCTCTTCCCGGGTGTGGCTGCCTCTGCATATTCAGGCTCCAGCTGCTTATTCCATTTTCCAGATGAGACCTAAGTGGGAGTCTGTCCTGTGTCTGCGCTGGCCCATCTGGCCCACTGGCAGTGAGTCCGGGGCCCCATGGGGGCCCTGCAAGCCGGTCCTCTGCCCCGCAGCCCTGGAACCACTGCCTACAGCTTCTGCCCAGACCTCACATCAGAAATAAATATGTCACAGCGTGATTTGTGGCGGGTGTTGGGACTCTGGTGACATTTTTTACCTTCTGTTTCGATTTCCATTATTCTTGTTAGAGGGCAGGGGCAAGGAAAAATAAGTATCACAGCATTTGTCTTCTCCTCCCTCTCCTCTCTCCTGGCTGTTCCTTCTGTCCTTTCTCTTCCTGTGCCTTGGCTTGGGCATGAGCGACGCTTCACCTGCCCTGGCGTGGCACGGAGCAGCCCCAACCCTGGCGCCCACTGCGCTTCTCTCTCCGACAGCCAACGGGCACGCCAAGAACACCCAGGTGGAAACAGCTCTGGAAAGAGGTTTAAACACCCAACCGGCCCCCAAACAACAGGCAGGAGACCCACATCCTGTGTCGCCCACGGAGCTCTGCCACGGGCCCCTGCCCGTCGCCGTCCCGGGGAGCCGAAGAGGGACTGAGCTGAGCACGACTTCCCTCCCTCCAGGCTCTGCCATCATTCACTCACTCAACAAACACTCGCCAAGACCTGCTGTGTCCTGGGCAGTTTTAGGCACAGCTCCTGTCTTCATGGGGCTTGGGTTCTAGTGCAGACAAAATCGGACACAGTAGATAAGTACACGGGAAATGATAACGGTTTGTGAGAAACGCACAGTTTGCAGATGAGGAAACAGAGGCACAGAGAGGGCTAGCCGCTTACCTAGGGCCACAGAGCAGCACAGCAAGGAAGGCTCAAACACAGGAACCCTTGCTCCGGAATGCACCGCTTCCTGCCTCCCCGCTCCTGCCTCTGGCATCGAGTAAGACCGCAGGCTGGGGCTCCTGGCCCCCAGGGGAACCACTTCTCAGTGTCCTTCTGCCGCCCTCAGCCCCTGGCCACAGGGCTCTGCACCTCGGGCCGCACGGCAGCCGGGAGTGTGAACAGCGTGGGGATAAAAGGGGGGCGCTGGGACCTGAGCTGTCAGCAGGGGTGTGTGTGTGTGTGTGTGTGTGTTGCCCGCCACTGTGGAGGGGATGGCCGTGTCACGTGAGCCTCTCTTTAAGGTGTGTTGATGCCTACAGCTTTGCACTTGTCCCATGACGAGAACAGAGGGGCTGTTCACACATCAACAAACAAAAGGTCCAGGGTCACCCAACCGCCCCTCCCCCGGCCTTGCTCGCCTCTTTCTACTCCACCCGGGGGCACCCTGGGCCGTTGGGGGTTCTCCCTTCTTCAGGGCTGCATGTGACTGATGAAAGCAAGCCCTGGAGCTCCTGGACGGTCAGGTCCCAGACGAAAGCCCCAGAAGGGAGGGCACGGCTGCCAGCGCGCTCGAGGACGCACATCCGGGACGCTGAGGCCCGCACGGGTCATCGGCCGGATCACACCGCACCGACGGGAGGCCGCGGCCCCGCTTCACCGGCTGTCAGGGAAACGCGAACCGGGGGCCCGAGAAGAGCCCCCAGCAGAGACCACGGGCGCTCCCCACATGTGACCCCACGTGGTCCCACCACACCGAGGAAAGTGGGCGGGGTGGCCGGAACTGAGCGTGGTTGACCAGCAGCCCCTTCCGGGCGCCAGCCTGCGCCTACCGTCCGCGGGTCTGGGCCGATGTATTCTTGCAGGGTTCTTATCTACGGAATGCTGTAACATGACAAACTACTTTATTAAGCAGCTGTTGTACAGCTCATGGGCCCGGGGAGGCGGAGCGAGTTATGATGAAGATTTAGGAGCGGGCAGAGCAGGCGGCGGGCGTGTTTGTCTGTAGCGCGGCCTGTCCCTCCGGCCGGTGGCATTCCTGACAGCGGTGAGGCTCCAGCCCCTGTTTGGTGCCAGAGACACTCTCTTCTGTTCTTTATCATCAAAGAGCCACTCCGGGCCCGTTTGACTCCCCCGCCGTGCGCTGCTGCCGCTGCTGCTCTCCAGGCGGCTGTCTGCACCCGGTTGCTATCGAAACAGTACAGGTCTGCTCGGTCCGCGGCTCCCTGCGGCCTCGTCCCGCGCTGCTCACAGCACAGCGCACGGTGTGGGGCGCGGTGGACGCCTGAGCCCTGACCCCCGAGGGCCCGTGTCGGCGGGCACTGGGCTCCGAGACGGGGACCAACCCCGCGGTGCTGAGGATGCGCCCCCGGAAATGCCAGGTCTGCTGTGTGGACGCCTGGAGTGTACCACGCACGCCCTCCCTCTGTGTCTTCGCTGGAATTTTTTTTAAAAAGATGTATTTGTGGGTACAAGAACTGGGGTACAGGGGGTGAGAGGCTCCACCAGAGATAGAGTGGGGAACAGAACAGGCAGATGGACTGAAACACACTGCCAAGGGGAGCAGCGGGCGAGGCAGGAGAGGTCTGCTGTGCCATGTGGGTCCCCTCCCTGGCCGGCAGCAGGGATGAACTCGTGCTGCAGTGGCTGCAGTCTGCTTCATAGTGCGCTGCTTAACCCACTGCATCGCCAGGGAGGACCCCATTTGCTGGAATTTGGGGGCACGATCAGTCTCTTTTGAGGGTAGCGTGGCAGGCAGAGTGAGCAGGGACCAGGGGCCGAGCGAGAAGAGGGACCGTTCATGGACCGAGCACTTGTCCTTTCTCCAGCGTGACCTGTGGGCCCTCGAGCACAGTTCCCTTGTTGCGAAGACAGTGGGAAGGCAACAACGAGAAGGGCCACAGCCCTGGGGCGCGGGGGCCTCAGACGCCCTGGGAGCAGGTGGGGCAGCCTCTGCAGCCCGGCCTGACGGTCCCTGGGGGGCAGTGGCCAGCTGGGTGCCGGGCCGGAGGGACACACGTCAATACACTGGGAGCTGCTGCAGAACAGAGGCGGCACTGCAGCCAGACCGGACTTGGCAGGCGGGTCAAGTCCAAGGGTGGCCAGTGGCCAGTGCGACCCAGTGTTCAGAGCGAGGAGCAGCCCGGATCCGCACGCCGGCCGTGTTCTGTGTCCTGGTCGTGCACGATCGCTCGAGAGAAGCGCCACGCGGGCCGGTCCCTCCGAGGGCTGTGGGCGCAGCAGCCGCTCCAGGTTGTTCTCCTTGGCTTGCAGAAGTGTCTTCTCCCTGTGTCTGCAGAGGGCCACGGGCATGCTGCTGCAAACAACAATCAGCCACTTGCAAAGTGCAAGACGGGCCACACATTTCACTGGGTCACGTGAGCGCTGGGCCGGGGTGTGACCAGCTGTGTGGCCCTAAGCCAGCCACTCAGCCTGAATGTCGTTCCGTGAGGGCGGGGTCCTGTTCCCTGGAGTCTGGTAGGGGGGCTTTCCGTCAGCAGTCGCTGAATGGATGACCAGGGAGATGGGCGTGCGTATTTCGTCTTGATAGAAACGTAATAAGAAACGGAGGCTCAGAGTGGGTTGGTAATTTGCCCAGTGTCACACAGCTCAAAGAGAGCAGAAATGAGAGCCAAACACAGGCTCGTAGGTGCCACTCTGCTCTCACCTGGTTCTCAGCTGGGCTGAGACTAAGGATGAGGAGGTGGAGCTGAACCCACATTCCCCACCTGCTCCCCAAACACACGTGGCTTCTCGGGGGAGGGCGGCAGCTGCTGAGCTGGGTTCCTGGATCGCTCAGTCTGTGTCTGGCTGAGCTGCCTCGCTTCCCATGGCCACTGCTTCAGACAGCGTGTTCTGGTCACGGGCCCCTGAGGCGGAGCCCCGGCACCCCGTGTACTTATACACTGGCCTGTCCCCCACGCAGGCCGTTTCCACAGAACAAGCTGAAATGTCCTCACTTCTGCTTTCATTAAGCAAGATTGGCAGCTCCTCCTCTCAGGGATTCAGGGAAGAGCACATGTCGTTTCTTAAAGGAGGCGGAGAGCTGGCTGCATGGGGATGAGTCACACCGAGCCTCCCTCAGAGAGGAGTCCCTGTTCTCTACCGCCCCCCCCTTTCCATGTGCTCTCTCCCACTCTCCCTTCCCGCTGCCCCTCTCCCCCCCCAGACCGCCCAGAATGCCCCAAATCCTTGTCCTTCCGCTGTCACCTTTATCACCTCCTCTTCGATGGCTCATTTTCCTCCTGGACCGTGAGGATGGTGACTCCAGATACCGTGTTGACAACTGTTTCCTCAGCACTAACTCAGAGTTCTTTGTGCAAATTCAGCAAAGGAGCTCCTTCCTCAGGACAGCTACTGCTCCCTGACAGTCATCCTGATCACATCCAAATCTAGGAGCACCAAGTCTCAGCAGCAGCCCCTAGATTTGTGCAGTGCACAAACCACACAACTGGACATGGCAACCATGGTAAGCCGTGTATTTGTGAATTAATTTTAATCAAAAGGAAAATGTAACTCAAATACTCAAATAGATAAACTAAACAATTTAAATAACAAACTGAGTGCCTGCTCGGGGCTGAAGAGAGCCCAACCTTTGGAGCACAGCAAAGAAAACTGGGTCGGTAATAAATAGATAACCGCAAAGAGGCTGTTTAGAAAGGCAAGACACAGAAGTGGGTCAGGGCTCGGTCCTGTGCAAATTAGTGACTGTTTACTTAGCAACTTTTCTCCCTTCTGTGTGGCTGCATGGTTGGAGACTTAACTCATTTGGGGATTTGGTTTCAATAGAACAACAAAATTCCTTTACAAAAATAGCTCCCCATTCTCAAAGTAAAACACTTTCCGTGAAGCTGAGGCAGGGGCTCAGCAGAATCGGCGCTGGCATGGAGTGGACAAAACGGGGCAGAGCAGAAACCTTTGTCTTGATTTCCTAATGACCTGGCATGAATAAAGTGCCCAGCCTACCCCGCCCCCACCTGGCATCCAGATCCAGAGGACAGGAGCAGGGGAGGCTCCGGTGCTCGGGCAGAGGGCGTTGTAGTGCAAGGCCCCTGTGGGGTGAAGATGGAGAGAGGCGGGGGCAGAACGCAGTCACCTCTACTGAGCTGGCCATCTTTGGGGTCCGGCTGGGCTTGTTGGGAGGAGCTCATCACCCCGAGAGCGAGCTTGCCACTGCCTCTACTGAACAAAGATGAGAAACCCCAAGCTCAGGGTCAGCAACATTTTCCTGTAAAAAGCAAGACCGCGAGGCCCTCCCTGGTGGCATGAGGGGTTAAGGCACAGCCCGATGAAGCATCCGCAGCCACCGCAGCAGGAGTTTGATCCCCGGCCCACATGGCTGACCCACATGGCGCAGCAGACCTCTCCTGTCTCCCCTGTCCCCTCAGCTGTGGATTTCAGTGGATCTGCCTGTCCTGCTCCCCACTCTGTCTCTGGTGAATCCTCTCACCACACCCCACACCTCTGGCCTGTACCCCAGCTCTTGTATGCATAAAAAAATAAATCTTTTTTTTAAAGCCAGATAGTGAGTAGTTTGAGACTTTGGGGGTACTCATCTCTGCTACAGGTCCTTCAGTCCACCGCTGGAGCCGGAAGCAGCCACCCGGGGGTGCAAATAAGCAGATGTGGCCACGTTCCTGGAATGTCTGTCAGCCCTCACCTAGCCTCGTCCCCCATGGGTTCTTGGAAATGGTGACTTTAAGGGACAAGATCTATGATGATGTGATTAACGCAGGAGAATGGTCGTTTTCTCCCATGCCAGATGGGGTCTTCCCCCAACCCCCTATTGCTATAGTGAAATGACATTGAGAAAGGCTGTTTTTCTTTCTTTTCTTTTTTAAATATTTAGTTACGCACACAAGAGCTGGGGTGCAGGCCAGAGGCGCAGGGGGTGAGAGGATTCACTGGAGACAGAGCAGGGAGCAGAACAGGCGGATCGACTGAAGCACACTGCTGAGGGGAGCAGTGGGCGAGGCAGGAGAGGTCTGCTGCGCCGTGTGGGACCCTCCCTGGCCGGAGCTCTAACTCGCGCTGCTGTGAGGCGGATGCTTCTCAGTGCAGCACTCAAGCCGCTGCGCCCCCAGGGAGGCCCCAAAGGGTGTTTCTCAAGGGGCGCTGGTGCTTGCACAAACAGGCTGGGGTTGGGTCTGCTGCCTGGATGGTTGGGATGAGTAACTTGAAGTTGGAGGGAGCAGCGCAGGGAACAAGAACGAGCGGTGGGCGTCGGGCAGGCCTCTGACCACACAGCCCAGCTGCCCCCCAAATGGAGGGAAGCCTCCTTTCCTGCCCCTTGAGCAGTGCCTGCCAAGACTTGGGGGACTTCCTGTTCACTGGTCCCTGAAAGAGGCAGGGGGCAGGGGGCAGGGGCAGGGAGCATGGCAGGAAAGCACCCCAGCCTCGGGGCCACTCACCCGAGCCCCCCACCCCATAATCTGTCCCCCAACTCCCATCCTTCTGTTGAGCCCTCTGGCTTAGCTCGTTTCTCCTGGGAGCACGGGAGGGCGGCGTGCGGGGTCTGACCTCCCAGACCTGCTCCCACGTCCTCTCCTCCTCACCACCCTGGCCGGAGGCCCTCCCAGCAGAAGCAGCTGGAAAGGGGCAGCCCCCAGCTGCAGCTGTGTCGTTCTGCTGTTCGCAGGCGGCTACGCTCGGGGCAACTGCAAGACGAGGCTTTGTGGGGCAAAGCACGAGGGAGCGCTGAGGCCCAGCCACGCACGCATGGCGCCATTAGCACAGGAGGAGGAAGCACCCAAGGAGGGCTAGTGGCGCCGTCCTGGAGCGCCCACTACTACAGCCCACATATTTCTGCCTACGAGAGTTTTTATACAGCGAGGCGCTTGCCCAGCAGGCCGCTGCGGCGTACGACGGGGTTTTAAAGGAATGTCTGCTGCGGGTCTATAAAGCCAACATTAGCCGAGCCAATTTACGAGCATAATTTCTGGTTGATTTAGAGCCGGCGCTGCCCTGGCTGGCCAGAAGCTGCAGGTGTCCAGAGGGCACTAAGGGAGCGCTTGTGTCTGCCATTTGGCAAGATGCCGTTCCTGGGAGGTAGTAACAGAGGTGCCCCCAGTCCGGGCATGCGCCGTGGTGCAAAGAAACCACTGATCTTCAAGGCCTGACAATAACCCTGGGGGCAGCTTCGAGCTGCTCTTGCATTTGTAAATGAGGAAGCTGAAGGTCAGAGACACTGAGTGCTCGTGTGGCCTCCCACGGCCCACGCGCGGTGGAGCTACAGGCTGAGTCTGTGCCGTAGCTCAGTCCCTGGCGCTGTGGGGGAGCCCAGCGATGGCAGGCCTGGGCCCCGTTCCCAGCCTCACCGACCACTGCTGAGCGACGTTGGGACAGTTACTTGTCCACTCTGACCTCATTTCCCTTCCTGTCAGATGGGGATGGGAGCAGGGTCCAGCTAATCAAACAAATGAGGGGTGTCCCGGGTGAGCCACGTGCTCGTTCCAAGGCTGCCGGTAAGTGACCGGTGGCTCGGACAGGGAGAATTTACTGTTCTGGACGCCAGAAGTCCAGACTCACGGGTCAACGGTTGTTTTTTCCTGGAGGTCCTGGGGAGACTCTGATTCCCGTCTCTCTCCTGACTTTTGGTGAGTAGATTTAGTCTTATTTTAAAAAATAAAGTTTGTTCACTGATTCCAAGAACACCTGCACCCCTATGTTTATCGCAGCTCTCTTTACAATAGGGAAGACCTGGAAACAACCTAAATGCCCAAAAACAGATGAGTGGATCGGGAAGCTGTGGGACAACTACTCAATGGAATACTATGCAGCGATCAAAAGAGATGAACGAGAGTCATTTATAGAAACACGGATGGAGCTAGAAGGGATGATGCTCAGCGAAATACGTCAGGAGGCAAAAGGAAAATACCGGATGGTTCCCCCCAGGAGGAATATAAGGGAACCAAATAAGCGACCAAGGAAAAGAATAATGACAATAAAAAACAAAACACGACAAAACCAAAAAGACAAGGACACATCAGAAACACTGTGTGTGGGGGAGGGACTGGGATGAGGGCGGAAAGAGCACAGGGACTGAGGTGCTGGTGCAGGGGTGACATGGTGCTGGGAACTCCACGGGGACCACAGCTGTTGTCAAATATATAGAAATAAAGAAAAATAAAGTTTGTTGCTGCAGTTACGGAGCAACCTTTGGTATGGAGTCTGGGTAAGCAGAGGGCAGGAACAGAGCCCACGCCGTGCCCAGCTGCACCCCCGCCGACGGGCTCCCTCCTGCAGACCCGCGACGGCACCTGTCTGTCCGGCGTTTGTCCTGTCTACACCGACGAGAGAAAGAGAACCCACGGACGCTGAAGGAGCCCGTGCCCGCCAGTGCTCGAGGGTCCTCTTGCGTTGCGCGTGGGCTGGCTCCAAGTGCCCACGTCCAAGAGCCTGCCGCCGACGCTGGGTGAGGCCCTGTGTTTCCTGCAGCCCCGCTCCGAGTGAGCCCACAGGCCCGGTGTGCTCTGGGCTTTGCGGCTTGCATTCCCCACTCACGTCACAGCCAGTTCCTTGGAAATCTCCTCGGAGGGCCCACGCGCCATTCCCCCAGCGGATCTCTCGCAGGACACCTCGGTGGCTTCTGGGATGTGAGTGACCATGGAGCCGGCTGGCTGGGCTGTGGGCGGAGCTGTCAGCTCTGCAGCTGGGCTGGATGGAGGCTGGTGGTGAGGAGCCTGGCTGAGCAAGCGGTCACCAGCTGGGCGCCTGCAGGGGCCCGCAGGAGCCTCTGTCACCATGGTCAGACCTGCCCCTCTCCACGCCGCTTCATCTCCGCTTCTGACGGATCTGCAGCAGCCTGGCCCTGACACTCCTCTGTATGTCTCCAGCTCCTGGAGTCCTCTGTCAAGCAGCTAATGGACTGTAAACAGACACTCCAGCGCTCTGGGGAGCCCTCCGAGGATCTCTCGACGCTGTGTCTGTACAGCGGCCATCTTCAGGGAGGCGGATAATGCTCGTCCCCATCAGCCCCGCTCAGGGCCAAAGACTGGACGTGCCTGCACCTGCTTCTCTGTGGAGGGGCGTGGAGGGTGCCTCAGATGCCCCAGCCTGTGCTCAGGGCGTCCCTGTTCCGCTTCGTTCCTTGCCATCCTCCCAGCCCCACTGTCTCCTAATCTGGCTCAGGACTAGACTCAATGGGAGAATTTTTGGCCAATGCAGACTCCCAGCTTCCCTGTTCTGAAGGGTGGGACTCAGCAGGGTAAGGGGGGCCTCATGTGACTAGATGATTGGGTTGCTTTGGGAACTGTGGGGTGAGGCTGGATGGAGATACCCCCAAACCGGGCTCAGAAGGGCCCTCCTCTGGGTGGAGGTGCCCCTCCTCATTTTGAGCTGGGAGCTTCTGGGGTACCAAGGAGCCACCAAGACCCTTCCCTCTGGGAGGGGCTTGTCCTTTAAACCTGCTCTTGAAAATTACGATGGGGGCCTCCCCTGGTGGCGCAGTGGGTTAAGCAACGCACTACGAAGCAAACCGCAGCCACTGCAGCACAAGTTCGATCCCTGCTGCCAGCCAGGGGGG
>JAGFMF010012255.1:4803134-4956254 GCA_019455555.1 Galemys pyrenaicus | reverse complement strand
CCCGCTCTCTGTGGTGAATCCTCTCACCCCCCTACACCTCTGGCCTGTACCCCAGCGCTTGTATGCATAAATAAATAAATCTTTAAAAAAAAAAAAGAAAATTACGATGGATCCGATTCCTTTACTTGACGACGAGTGGGCAAAATCCAGAGGAGGAAGCAACCCGCCCCAGGTCAGCAGCACAGAGCTGACCCAGAACAGGGCTCCCTGTTCCTTGTCTGTGACCCACGTCCCTGGAGCGCCACGGCCCCCACGCCTGTCCCGGCTTCCGCAGCTCTGGTTCAGCTGTTTCAGGCCGGGGCTCCCGTAGGCTCCCACCCACCTTCCCCCCATTTCGCGGACACCCCGTTCTCCTGCCCATCCACAGCCAAGCTAATAAAGTCCTGCAGTTGCCGTAGACTCCTGGGCCCACCAAGCCATCCAGCTGCTTTAGTTTCCAGCTGTTTCTGCAAAGAGGAAGAAGAACGGCAACCACCGGTCAGTGCTGGCGGAGGGAGGAAATGATAGCAGCTCGCGTTACCTCTGAGGGCCTTTTCACGCCTGAAAATCCCAGATCTTGTCCTCGATGGGCTGCTGGAACCCGAGATGGGTCAGCCCTTGCCCGTGCTGACTCGCTGCGAGACCAGGTTTGTGGCCAGCACAGGACACGGGACCGCTGGGGAGGGGGGGCGGGCAGGGGAGTCTGAGCCATCGTCGCTGTGTGAGGGGTGCGGGGAAGGGGCTCTGGGCAAGGGGGCTGCAGCTCCAGGTCTGCATCTCCCCCTTGTCCCTTCCGGGGCCTTCTCCGAGCAGGCGGGTGTGAAATGGGTCCCCGGAAGGAGGGGGAAGCAGCTGCGGGAGCTGAGTGCCTGGATGAGCCTTTTTCATCCCAGGAAATTGGTACCTGGGCCTGCAGGGGGCCCAGGTCTAACTCAAGAACGGCCACCTTCGGTGACCCCCACTCCCTCACCGCTGCTCTCACTTTGGGAGGTCCTGGGAGCTGGGGTGGGCTGGGGACCTCGCGAGGCCGGGTCCTGGTGCAGGGGGTTGGCTTATTTTTGCCCTGAGCAAGGGGCAGGAAGCCGCTGTATCAACACATGGGCCCTTTTCATTCCCACAGGGCCGGGCTGGCCCTGCCCCATCTGCTGCCTCCCTACAAGGTGCCTGCGAATCGGGCCCACCCAGGACCAGTCAGTCACGTGGGTGAAAGACTCTGATTCAGTCCCTTCTGACCTTGCCGAGGCTCGGTGAGTAATGATCTACAGTGACCTTTGAACTGTAGCGGCACCTATTCATTCAACCTTTATTATTTTTAAAAAATATTTGTTTATTCATTTATGCATACAAGAACTGGGGTGCAGGCCAGAGGCGCAGGGGGTGAGAGGATTCACCAGAGACAGAGTGGGGAGCAGAACAGGCAGATGGACTGAAACACACTGCTGAGGGGAGCAGCGGGCGAGGCAGGGAGGTCTGCTGCGCCGTGTGGGTCCCCTCCCTGGCCGGGGATCGAACTCGTGCTGCGGTGGCTGCGGATAGCTTGACAGTGCTGAGCCTTAACCCCTTGCGCCACCAGGGAGGCCCCTCATTCAGCATTTATTTATTCAGCATCTGCCTGAAGTCAGACAAAGCGCCTGTGGCCAAAAGCTCACACCCCGAGGTCATTGCTCTCAAGGATGTCTCAGAGGCAATTTCTTAAACAGAAGAAGTGAGCTGAACGGTGGGCAGGTGCATCGAGCTGGGGGCTTCTGTGTAGGAGGGAGGCTCACAAAGTTTTCCTCGTTTGACCAGCACATGGGTCCAGGCCAGGCAGGGCCGGCAGGTGAGCCCGTCACTCACGCCAGTTTGCACCTGGAGTTGGTGGCCGGGCCGCGTCCCAGCTGCGGGTGGAGGTGAGAAGCCCCCTTGGGTTTGCCAGTGTTCTGGGCGAGGCCAGAACAGGCGGCCCGGGAGCCCAAAGCCTTCTCCCTCCGTGCCCTCCCGGCCCCCAGCCCTGTGACTTGCTGCAGTCCCGGCGGATTAGAGTCGGGTGATGTCTGATCAATGTCAAGCTCGGGATGCTGCTGGGCAGAGGAGACACGGCCGCGCGTCCTGGTCCTCACACTGGTGGGGTGTGGCAGAGCCCAAGGGCCGACCCGGGCTGTCCCGGCCTGGCACGGCCTGCTCTGCTCGCCAAGAGGATCCCGGCGCAGTCTGCTCAGCTTCTTCTCCCCACTTTGGTTCCCATCCACCTCCCGGGAGAGCCCTAGGGGTGCCAGATTGGGGCCCTTGGCTTTGGGGAGTGTGGAACAAGGGAGATGGAGCAGGGCGGCTGGAAAAGCTGCAGTTCAGGGTTGGAACTGGGCTGCCGGGTAGGGAGAAGGGGAGGTGGGAGAGACAAAGAATCTAGGAAGCTTTCTGACTAGTCCCCTTCAAAAGACTTGAGAGGCCTCCCTGGTGGTGCAATGGGTTAAGCAATGCACTATGAAGCCAATGCAGCCACTGCAGCACGAGTTCGATCCCCGGCCAGGGAGGGGAACTACATGACACAGCAGACCTCTCCTGCCTCCCTGCTGCTCCCCTCAGCAGTGTGTTTCAGTTAGTCTGCCTGTTCTACTCCCCACTCTGTCTCTGGTGGATCCTCTCACCCCCCACACCTCTGGCTTGTACCTCAGTGCTTGTATGCATAAATAAATAAATCTTTAAAAAATAAATAAAATTTAAAAGACTTGAGATTGCCATCGAGGAATTTGAAATAATTTAAAGTAACTTTTGGTGACCGAGCTGTGTGGCTTCCATCTTGGCGATACTGACCAGTGGGGTGCTGGTTTGGGGAGGGGGATGTCATGTGTGTTTGGATAAAGATTAAAAGCAAAGCCTAACTTACTGTCGTTATGCGATGTGTATGAATGACAATTATCAAAGTAGCCACATGTCCTCGAATAACACTGTTTTGCCCTTTTCTCCTTCATTGTAAATTTTGGCCTCCTCCAACCTGCATTTTCTTCACCTTCATGCTGACTATGAGAAGCCAACACTAAGACTTCAAGCTGGAGTTCCTTCTAAGTGCTGGTGAAAGAAATCTCAGCTAGATAAGATGCAAAAGAACATTTCCACTTTCCCTGCAGCTATAGCAAGGCAGAGTCTAGTCTGCATCAAAAATCCACCCTTGCAAATGTTATTTCCAACAAAAGACTCTTACAAGCCAGCCTGGCTTTGGAGACAGCCGCGACA
Source organism: Galemys pyrenaicus (assembly GCA_019455555.1). Taxonomy (NCBI): domain Eukaryota; kingdom Metazoa; phylum Chordata; class Mammalia; order Eulipotyphla; family Talpidae; genus Galemys; species Galemys pyrenaicus. The sequence goes on along the minus strand of JAGFMF010012255.1, from coordinate 4,953,065 downwards.
CTCTGCAGTGAGCAGTTTTCACCCTTAAAGAAAGCCCCATCATTCTGCTCGCCTGGTTGTCTGACTCAATAATTGGCTCCTCTGATAATAATGCTTAAATGGATTGTATGTTTTCTGAAAGGTGTAAGTGCTTGTGATTGTTTGTAAAACCAGAAAAGGGTGCTGGGTGCTGCCTCTTCTCCCCCTGAGGAGGTGAATTAACCTGGGGCTGATGGAATTCTTGTTTAAACAAGGAGCCTGAGAGTCTTTATCTCATGTCAATGAACAGGAGCCAAGTGTAGATCTTCACCTGGTGATCTTGTCTCGTCCTCATCACAGCCCAGCAGATGGGCCTGTCTGCTGTCTATCACACATAGGACGGGGCGGGGGGTGCAGGGGACAGACTAATGCACCCAGGGACACACAGCCGGCAGGTGGTGGAGGCATAGGAGGGGGGGGGCAGACTAATGCACCCAGGGACACACAGCCGGCAGGTGGTGGAGGCGGGAGTTCAAACCAGGTGGCTGATGTAGAGCTTATTCTTAGCCTCCAGCTGTGACACCTGGGAAAGCAGGATCGCTTCTCCCTGGGGTGTGATGGCTCCTGGGAGCAGAGGATGGGGACATAGGGGCCTTTGAAAGCCTACACATTCAGGAAAACTTCAGAGGCAGGGCAGCTGGGGAGCCTGGGAGGAAAGAACAAGCAGAAGAGGAGCAGAATATAAAGACAGCCCCTGAGTCAGGACCCAGGAGGCTGCCGGGGAGCAGGGGCTGAGAGGAGCCTAGGGAAGAGCTGCAGGGGCTGCTGGCCTGAGTCTGGTGGGTGAGCGCCCGGGAATTCAAGGTATAGCTGACGTGGTATAGTTCGGGGGGCACCATTTACAAAGGAGATGAGGTGAGTGGTAAGTCCTAGACCGGGCGTCATGGAGAGCCTGCCTGGGGATGCCCTGCTTAGAGGGGCAGCCAGCTCACTGAGAAGTGGGAGCATGCAGCAGAGCCAACGGGTGCTTTCATGCTCTGCAGAGCTAACCGGGCAGTGCGAGGCTCTGTGCCTGGAACAGACTGACCAGGACGCTGCCCGGGAGGCGCAAGCACACCTCCCGGTAGTGAAGCTGGCATGTTAGAATGTGATGGCCACGTGGGCAATTCTTGATGTGATATGGTGCTTGTTTAACATGCTTTTTCCATCCTCCCTTCCCTAATTCCTATGGGAAACTACTGCCCCGAAGCGATACACACACACGAGTTCCAGCTAGCTTTTGCTGCATGAGCCATTACTCTCGAACTTAGCAGCTCAGAACAGCCAATAGATTGTGCTCGCAGAGTCCATGGGTCACTTGGGAAGGGCGCGGAGGGGACACCTGGTCACTGCTGACACGATGCGTGGTGGGCCTCGCGCAGCGGGACTTGGTCCAGGGGCAAGAATCAACTTGCAGCAATGTCAGCCGCCTGTCTGGCAGGGGATCTTTACTGTCCACTTGAACCTCAACTCGGCTGTCCGTCAGAACCCCTGCTCTTGTTCTTCTCCCCAGGAACTGTCCAGGGTTTTCAAGTTTCCAACACAACCGAAGGAATTCTTAACAGCAGGAGGATGGTTGTACACAAACATGGGGAAAGGATTTTGTGCCCCAGAAGGAGCAGAACACTTTCCAGGGGAGAAATAGTGAGAAGCAGAGCTGGGGCTCCTTGTCTCCCAGCAGGTGTGTCCCCCCCTTCATCTACTCATATCATGGTTTTCTCCTCCCACGAGCCCCAGAATCTTGGAGATGACCTTTAGACTGGCGAGCTCCCACGATATTGAGCAAGTCACTGACGTCTCTCTTAGCTTCAGTCTGCGCATCCGAAATGTGGAGGACGCAAGGTCACGGTGAGGATGAAGTGGGATGGTACATAGCAAATGCTTGACGACCGGAAATGGCTATGTGAGCTCTTTGGGTGGGCGAGATTCCTCTGTTGTTAGCACAAAGATGTCAGCAACTCCGAAATAACCTCAGCACTGCCCAGGCTTCTCTCTCGTGCAGCCTGTGGAACTATTAGAGATGACAAGAGTCTCTCTTGCAGATTTATATGTATGGGTGAGTGGTAATTTCCATAACAAACACAGGTGCACACAGGCAGGAAGCAGATTCCTCCCAGGCCCAGGAACAGCAAAGGGAACACCTACTAAATCAGGACTGGTGAATAAGCCCACAGTGTCCTCCTTCCCTCTCCATGCTAATGAGCTGACGGGTTTCAATTATGAGCCTAGCGGAAGGACCTGATGATGATGGGATTTGCCAGTGGCCTTGAAACTGAAATAGCAGTGTGTACCGAGGAGCTCCACGGAGCGCAGGCCTCTTGGTAGTCCCAGCCCAACTCCTGATAACCAGAGAGGCTGCAGTGAAGCCAAAATGCACAGTAGAGGCTTGAAGGGGTTGGGAAGAGGGGAAGAGAACAACTAGCAAGTCAGGTAAGCGAGACCTTGTGCAGTGTGTTGCTGTCAGCTACCTCTGGAAGTTGGGATTTGGGTGCGTTGTTATGGAATCTAAGTCCCTTATATCTCAGTTTGAAAACTCATCAGTAGTTCTTGTGACCTTGGGTCTCAGTTTTCCATCCTGAAAAATGGGTACAATAATACAAGTTTCCCATACTTTTCAGGGGTTTGGGAAGGACCAGAGGCGACACAAAAGGAATGTGGGAAATGAAAGTCAGGGCCACTTACACACTGAGGCAGAGGATAGTGGAATTCAAAGGAATCCCCTCATTGTACAGGTAAGGATGAGGTCCAGGGAGAGGAATGGCTATACCTGATATCCTTGAGTGAGTTAGTGAATGAGATATCAAGTACCAGGCACCCCGATACTGTGGTCTTTGTTTCCCACCCCACCCCCCATTCTGGTGGTCATATGGGTGCAAAGTCCTAAGGCATCTCTGACTTGTGAGCCTAATTGGGTACTCACTATATACTTGTGGTCTGGGAAGTCATATTGCTTTTGTATTGATACTTTTAACACCATATGAGCCTGTGTTTTCCATTGGCTGTGACGATGGCTATGTCTAAGGTGGTGAGCCATGAGGAGTAGATTAAGTGTACCCCATGTCCTTCCCCTCAAGTGATCCATGATTAAAGCGTTTGAAAATGGGCATAAGAGCGGCCAGTTATTCTATTTCTGAATTCACCATTTATTCTTTCGACAGTAAATAAGCCATGCTGTTGGCTCTATGCATGGTCTCTTATAATGTCTCACAAATGGATGGTGTTGGTTACAAGAGAAGGAGGAAGCAAGCTAGATGACTCAGAGAAGTGCATCTTTAATTTTCGACATAAAATTGCATGTCACAGGAGGCAAGGAGGTGTCATCACCACCATCTCTCAGTGGACTTTTGCATCAGCTTAACTTGGTCTCCTAACTTCCCCAGTCCCTTCTCCACATAACAGCTAAACAAGCAGGTTGTTTTAAACATAAATTAGATCATAACACTCCCATGCTTAAGATCCAAACTCTTTATATGACTTACAGGCCCATGTGATCAGGTCCCTTTGCACGTCTCTGATTTTATTTCCTCCATGTCTTCCCATTACACACTGTCCCCCATTCACCCTGGACTCCTTTCCAGCCTTTGAACTTACTATGCTTGTTTCCACCTCAGCACCTTTGCTGAGAATCTCAACATCTGTTCTCAGTAACTGCACGCTTGTCCTGAAATGCATTTTTATTAGACCTTCACAAACCTGGCTCCTCATCATTCAAGTCTCTACTCAAACATCTCTCCAGAGAGGTCTTCCCTGACCTCCTCACTGAATAGATCTCCCCCAGTCACACTATAGCCTGTTACTATGCTTAGCTTCTTCATATAACTCACAATGAACTGAAATTATCCAAACTATCGATATGTTGATATGCTGATATGTCTTTCCCTCCCATCCCCAAGCATTTCCACATGAGCAGGGAATACATTTGACCCTGCACAATATAAGTACTATATTTCCAGTACTTAACACAAGACCTGGCACACAAATGGCTTTAAATAAATATTTGCTGAATGAATTACTTGATGGTGTACATATTTTAAAGGAAAGATTTTTAAGTAACATTTTCCACTCTCAGATGGGAAGATATTCTTGCATCTAGGTTCAAAAAGGGAAATAGTGTGGGTCCCAGGGGTCCTGTTCTTCCACCCATGTACCTAATGACAATTTTAAATGTGAAAAACCCCTCTTACCTGGGTATTCCCTGAAGTATATGTCCCTTGGGAAACACCTGCACTGGAGGTGGAGGGGAGGTAAATGTTGGGTGTTTTCCAAACCAATCTTCTCATCATACATACATTTTTAATGCTGTCAGAATTTAATTTGTTATACAAAGCTGGAAGCAATAGCGTTGTGTGTAAATAGCAAACCGTGGGAAGATTGCTTCCCGCAAATAAGGTTTGCCAACCCAGTCTATTTCCATACCTATTTAATGCATGGGCCACTGTCCCCGGTGCTGAAATAATAGGCCCAGCCGGACCCGGGGTTTTGTCACCTCTGTCCAAGGTGCTGAAACAGCCCCTGGCAGCGTGTGGTCACAGTGCCCTGACACCGCTGGGTTGCACTGCAATGATAGCAGCTGGCAATCACAAGTCTGGACTGTAATTCAATTCTCATCTGGCATTACCTGAATCTTTTCCAGGGGTGCTGTTGCAGATTTTCCATTCTGCTCTAGGGAAAGTGGCAGAACTACTGGATGATGAGCCACTTTGGCATCTCTGCAGGGTGTGTCCAGCATCTGGTGCTGTGAATCACATCAATAGTGCCATGAGAAAAGGCAGAGGTGCCACATATCAGAGTTCACAGTCTGAACTCACCTTGACACCTGCCAGTCCAGCCTTGAACAAGATGGTTTGTAATGGTGCCACAGCCAGACGATCCTGTGACTCGGTATCCTCATTTGCACAATAGACAGATACGTTTCCTTTTATCTCAAGATGAAAAAGCCCAAGCTCTGTGAATCTTATAGCCTTTGAGAAGCAAATAGCAGATGATGACAAATTTTGGAATAGGGGCCTCTTTGGTGGTGCAATGGGTTAAGCAACGTACTATGAAGCAAACCACAGCCACTGTAGCACGAGTTTGATCCCTGCCACCTGCCAGAGAGGCAGACCTCTCCTGCCTGGCCCACTACTCCTCTCAGCAGTGTATTTCAGCCGGTCTGCCTGTTCTGTTCCCCACTCTGTCTCTTACCACCAGCACCTCTGGCCTGTACCCTAGTGCTTGTATGCATAACAAATAAATCTTTTTTAAAAATTTGGAGTAATGGAGTTATCCTCTAACATCATTTGTTAAGAAAATTAAGGTGTAGGGCCTCCCTGGTGGTGCAGTGGGTTAAGCAACACACTATGAAGCAAACTGCAGCCACTGCAGCATGAGTTCTATTCCTGCCACAGGCCAGGGAGGGGACGCACATGGTGTAGCAGACCTCTCCTGCCTCACCCGCTGCTGCCCTCAACAGTGTGTTTCAGTCAGTCTGCCTGATGTGCTCCCCACTCTGTCTCTGGTGAATCCTCTCACCTCCCAGGACTCTGGCCTGTACCCCAGCTCTTGTATGCATACATAAAATCTTTAAAAATAAAATTAAGGTGTAATATATAAAAAGTATACAAATATGAGAGTGCAGTGTAACATCCACATAAAACATATATAACATTCCAAGCACCCTCTTCTTGTTCCATTTCCTACCAAGATTAACCACTTTTCTGTCATCACCATAGATAAGTTTTTATTGTCCTTGAACTTCATATAAATGGGAACATTCAGTATGCACTCTTCTATATCTGACTTATTTCAGCCAACATTACATCCTGCAATTCATTCATGTGGTTGTATATCTGTAGTTCATTCTTTTTTATTGTTGTATAATACTCTTTTGTGTAAATAAAGCACAGTGTATTGATTCATTACATCTGGGTTGTCTCCATCTGAGAATACTACGAAGAAAGCTGACACCCGTGTGCATGCTTTTTGATGATACACACTTGTTTATGTTGGGTGTATAACCAGGAGAGGAACTGCTAGTCACTGTGAATACATATGTGTTCAAAGTGGATGTATCAACTTAGGCTTTTTAAAAAAAAATTCCCCACTCTGATTTTATGTTTTCCACATTCTCTTGGTCAACAGAGAAGACATTCTTCAGGAAGACCCTGTTTAAATAACATGGCTTTAGGTTTTATCGATCAGTATTGATGAGTATTCTAATCTCTTCCTAGAAACCAGAGATGTTCTTTTTTTTAAGACCTTTTCTTTCCATGGTTATCACTATGACCAATTCCTGTAATAGAATCTAATGAGATGAGGTGGAGTTTAGAATAAATAACCTTTCCTTCTTCCTCCTTACCCTAGATTAAAATGTATATGAGAGAAGAATTCAACCAAGGTATTAACTCCAAGCACCATGGGATAATTCTGGGTGCTCCACACATTCAAAGGCCAATTAAATATCTGCGAGGAGCTTTATGCTCCAAGAACAAGAGGGGCACAGGCAGCAGAGGAAAAAGCAAAATCCTTCTCCTTTGTTCTCCTTTCTTGCCTTTCCCCCAAGTTCATGAGATTTCAGAACATTATATCTACTCACATTGTTCAGAACATTTTAGGGTTCAAATTTGTATTATATTATAGGCAGTTTAACAATCTCAAGGGCACACATGGAGTACATTACAGATTGTTCCAAACATTGATCCATTCATTAGGAGACCCAGTGCCCAGTCTGTCTCACCCTCCTGGCTGTTCTTTGTGACAGTGGGGTCATGAAGATTTCCCATTACACACTTACTCTTCTGTAAAATCAATCTCTCTCTCTCTCTCCTTTCTAAACATTAGTTCTCTGTTACTCTCCTCGCTCCTTTCCTCTGTACCTCTCTTTCTCCCTCTCCGTTTCTCCCACTTCTACTTGTCTAATACACTCTTTAGAGAAAACATATTTGGATGCAGAATGCCAAAACAACTGGTAAAGAATAAAATGATCCTCTGATGTTCTCTTGAGATGGAGCCAAATTTATAGCCCCTTTAGAGACAGCAATAGAGATGGGTAATGTGCTTCATAAAATAAGAGCAATCAGGGCTAGTGCCAGCAAGAACCAAAGAGCTTCGACACTGTCTTTCTGAGTTGGGATGGAGGAGCGCCTGCTGGGCTCAAAAACTAGGATAAGGAGGGAGAAGAGAAAGCATCTGTGGTATATCTTTGATTCCCTTTACCCGAAGAGTTGGGGGTCAGCTTAGCATGGTGGGACAAACGGGGTACGGTGTTGACCCTGGGACTCTTGCAGGGACATATAGGTCCTGACATTTCTTTAGGACGTCCCTGCAGGACAGGAGTGAATGCTCTGCCTGCCTCAAGGTTATTTAGCTTCCCATCAGCCATCAAGTCTACCTGCAGGTCACCCAGGAAGTGATCTCCAAGTCTGCCACAGCTGCAGGATTCTCCCCAGGCCCACCCCGCCCATCTGGCCTGAAGATGGTCACTGTCAGCACTTTCTGTCTCTCTGTGGATCAATAGGGCCCTTGGATATGACCTCAAGTTCAATTACGGCTTCAATTATGGAATAAAGAAGCCGTTACTGCACACCTACCTCTTATTAAAAACACTGCTCTGGGGGCTGGCTGAAACTGGACCTGGGGGAAATCATTAGCCCACTAATTTGAAATCAATTTAAAGTGCATTTGCTTAATGGTATGAGCATTGTGAATTATCTTTGAATTGTTAATTTAGTTGAATGTCACACCAAATTTTCATTTTACAAATTGCGTTTTTGGGTTGGCAAAGTTGAGCATGTGTGCCCTTCCTCGGCCCTCCACTCTGGCTCCTAGCTTTTTCTAAGACCGAGCTTGGTGATCTCATCCCTGGCCCAAGCCTGCAGTGCTCAGGTACAGGACGCTACAAAGAGCGCACATCCCTGCGGTCCATCACGCGTCAGCAGAGTGCGGAGAAGGGCACGGAGCCGGCAGGGGCCTGAAGGGCTGACCTGCCTCTGGGCCAGCTCTGCCTGACTCGCAGTGGGAAGGGACCATGCCCTCTCCTCTGTGGGTCACCGCCTCTGTCTGGACCCGGAGATGGGAGCGTGTGCCCAAGAAGCAAGCAAGCAAGTGTGAGTGAGCTCAGCCTCTGAGCAGCTTCTGTGTTCTCCATAGCAACTGCCATGGGAACAAAGCCGCCGGCTTAAGCAGCAGCGTTCTCCTGCAGACTGGGCACTTCCAGCTGTGAAGTGGCGTTGGGTGGGCCCTTTCAGGCAGACAGGGCTCTCCATGCCCAAACAGTTGGGGTTCACTAGACTCCGTTCCTAAACTTCTGTTCCGGCCAGCATTATGCTAAACACCGAGGCTCAACTGTGAATAAAAACCGTCCTCAAAAAGATCTAGTTGATAGACTATCATCTGCATTATGGAATTCTTTATGTCCTGCTCCAAACTTAAGTGCTTTAGCTACGTGGTCTCATCAAGTCGCCACTGGACACTGAGTTAAGATATCTCTGCTCCCGGCTGGCGCATGACGTAACTGAGCGTGGTTTGCAGACAGTCACAACGATCCCCCCGTGTCCCCATCGCTTTGCAACGTGAGTCCCAGGTCCTCCACCAAGAGGTAGGACCCATTTCCCACAACCTGAAACTGTGCTACCCCATGACTGTCTTTGCCAGTAGAATGCAGCAGAGATGCGTAGCCCAGCCCCAGCGCTAGACCTCAGGAGGCAGTGTGGCCTCCGGGCCACCACCCAGGCAAAGCACAACTGGGGGCTTAAGTCACAGACACTTATCATCTCACAGTTCTGGAGGCCACAAGTCCAAAATCAAGGTGTCGGCAGGCTCTTGTCGCTCTAAAGCCCGAAGGGGAAGACCCGCCCCGCCTGGTCCCAGCGCCTGATGGCTTGTGTAGGGTAAAGGCTGATCAGGTCTTTCCACCCTCCCACCACTGATGATGGATACCCGCGGTGCTGCGAGCATTCCAGGGTGGGCATGCGCAAGTGGGCGCACCTGAGTTGGACACGGGCTCAAATGGGCGGCGTCATGAGGACGCCAGAACTGCGAGGACTGACCGACCGACAGTACTGACGAGCAGCAGCAGCAGCAGAGAGAGAGAAGCAGCAGCCGAGAGGGTGAGATGCGCCGGGGGCTGGGCGGCCTGCCAGCCTCCCGGCCCCCCGGCACCCCTGCCTGCCATGTACCTGGCCACCTCTACTAAATAAAGCATTAAAAGCCACCGAGGGCTCCAAGACTCTCCTTCCTTGACCCGTCTGCCCAGAACCATCCTGAACCTTGCTCCTCTCCTGCCGCTACAGCTTGCCAACCATCTCTGGCTTCCCGTGTCCTGAGGGTGCATCGTTGCTCCTCCATCGTCACCTGCTGATCTCTGTCTTCACATCATCTTTCCTCTGCACTCTGTGCCCTGGGCTCTGCTTACAGAACACCGTAGCAGCCTCATCTTAACGGAATCACCACTTCCAAGGCCCTAGTTCTGAGTACAGGGCTCCAGTGTGATTTGGAGAGGGGGCAATCTCCCCACTTGTGCACATCTGTTCTTCTCCAGGAACCCTGGCTCTGGGCTAGCCTGCGAGGTGGTGGGTGACACATGGCCCTGGGGACACTTTCCCCCAGCCTGACAGTTGGCCAAGCCCCCAACTAAACCCCTCAGCCAACCTACTAACCTACAGCCGGCTGCAGACTCACGTGGGAGCCCGCTAGGATCAGAAGAACCACCTGGATGAGCTCAACTTAATTTAATTAGCTCACAGAAGCATGAGCTAAACAAATGGTTGTCTTAAGCCGGTAGATTTTGAAGTGGTTTGTTAGGCAGCAATAAATAACAGAGGGCTGGAGACCACGTGACTTGCAAGGTTCTCGGTAAAGCCAGTGACGGCTGGATGTCACAGCAGGTGGTCAGGTGTGCCTGACAGCATCGCAGAAGTCTCCCTGGGACAAGCACCCCAGAGCCCCTGGGTGGAACTCTGGGATTCGGGGACCCAGGGATCAAGGTGGGGGAAACTCACCCTGGCTTCACCTTTCGCTGTGGGACCTGGGGCCCGTTCTCTGTGCCTGCTGAACTCTGGTTTTCTCTTCTGTAAAATGGGCTGTAGTGAGTCCGCTTTGCAAGGTACGGAGGAACTTGTGAGGATCTGAACTTGCGAGAGGCCATGACAGCCTCTTGGGACTTGCTGGACACACCTTAGCAGCCTCTCCTGCTATCACACTGTCGCTAATGCGCTCTGCCCCGATCCCATCTGCAGCACCGGGGCTAGTCCCCTCTGGGGGCAGTGGCATGTGGGGGAGCCAGACTTGGAGCCAGCCACCTGCCTTCTCACCTATAGCAGCAGGATGGGAGCGCAGGAGCAGGTTCGGGATGGTTCTGGGCAGACGGGTCAAGGAAGGAGAGTCTTGGAGCCCTCGGTGGCTTTTCATGCTTTATTTAGAGGTGGCCAGGTACATGGCAGGCAGGGGTGCCAGGGGGCCGGGGGGCCGGGAGGCTGGCAGGCCTCCCAGCCCCCGGCGCATCTCACCCTCTCGGCTGCTGCTTCTCTCTCTCTGCTGCTGCTGCTGCTCTCATCAGTACTGTCGGTCCTGTTGGTTCTGTCTGTCGATCCTCACAGTTCTGGCGTCCTCCTGACACCGCCCATTTGAGCCCGTGTCCAACTCAGGTGCGCCCACTTGCGCATGCCCGCCCTGGCACGCTCGCAGCACCGCAGGTGTCCATCATCAGTGGTGGGAGGGTGGAAAGACCTGATCAGCCTTTACCCTACATCACCCCACCGCTGGCTGCAGACAAGAGTCATGCTCTCCTTTGAAAGTGGGGCTCCCCCGTCCTTCCAGGGCAGTGGTGCCTGCTGGGTTTCTGTCTTGCAGCGGCAGGAGGGCACGGGGCAGGTCCTCTATCATCCAGGCAGACAGACCAAGGAGGAGGCCTGGAGCCCTCGGTGGCTTTTTCAGGTTTTTGTTGATCTTCCTGCTTCAGAGGCGACCAGGTCCACGGCAGGCAGTGGGCTCGGGGGGCCAGGAGGGTGGCAGGCTCCCAGCCCCCGGCAAATCCTCACTCTCTGGGCTGCTGCTTCTACTGCTCGCTCTGCTCCTGGCACCCCCGTGACGCCGCCCAATACGCCCGTGTCTCGGCCCAGGTGCGCCCACCTGCGCAAGCGCATGGCCTCCTGCGGTGCCGCCCTCTGGCACGCGCGCAGGACGGCAGGTGGCCGTCATCACACCACGGAGGGAGGTGGAAAAGCCTGGTAACTTTCATTTACCCTCCAGCCCACTCTCCGCAGGGCAGCTCAGCCCTGTCGGAAGCTCTTTTCCCCACAGAAGGCAGGTGAGGCACAACCATCCAGGCCAGGCTGGTTCACGGTTGATTTGTGCTAACAGAGGATCTTGGAGGCTCCGAGATACTTGACAGGCCTTTAATGCTGAAGCGGGAACTCGATACACAGGTCAACCGGGAGGCAGGGAGGCTGGCGTGAGGGAGGCTGGGGGCAGGCAGGAACAGAGCCCCAGCCCCACGAGCTCTGCACTCCCTTTTCAATCTCTCTGGCTCCTCTCCTCCGCCTGGGTTTCTGTACCCACAGGTATGCACGCCCCGTGCTCGCAGCTTCTCAACCTGGGTGTCTAATTACAGGCACGTGTGCCCTGTGCACATGCACCTCCGCCCAGGTGTGCGCATTTATAGGTGTGCGTGCCCTGTGCTCACGCTCTAAGCACTTTCTTACAATCACACGATTTCGCCTGTGCGCAATGAAACAGGCGGTAAACAAGGCTACAGGTGACGGCCACAGAGACTAGAGGTGGGAGGTGAGAAAGCCTGAGGGACTCCACGCTCCTTACACCAGGAAAGGCCAGGTGGCACCAGCACGTAGACTCCTGCAGAAGTTTCTGCTGATCTCTTGCTGACAGTCTGTGCCCCTCCTTGAGTCCCTTAGAGAGAAGAGCTGGGGAGGGGCTGAGGGAGAGGAGGAGATGCCATTTGCTGGGGAGTAGACGGAGCCTGCTTCCTCCCACCTCTGCAGTGAAGCGAGGCCAAGGCTGCATCCTGCCCAGCTAGGGGTTCCTTCCCCCTTGGCAGGTGGGTGGTGGAGACTTGCAAGGGTGGGGAATTTTCAGTCACCTACGATGAACACACTGCGAGCCAGGAACTGGGGACACCCAGGCTTCATACCCATGGGACGGGCCCTCGTGGGGGGACCAGTGGGTGGGCCGTACAGGCGCTGGGGGTCATAGTCCAGGACAACTGACCCAGATGCGGGCCCCAGTGGAGGCTTCCTGGAGGAAGCTGAGCCTGAAGAATAAGGAGGAGCCCACAGGCGATGGGGCGGGGCGAGGAGGTGTGTTCCAGGCTGGGGACCAGGCGCTGTGAAGGCAGGAAGTGAGCCACAGCCTGCACGGATCAGCTACGGAAAGATGTTTGGTTCGACTGGAGAGGGAGCCGCAAGAAAGCGGAGGCAGTGGCGGGAGATAAAAATGGGACGTTGTCAGCGAGATCCTCGAGGGCCTGCAGGCTGGAGCCACCAGCTTCTGGAAGCAACGAGAATGCTCTTGCCAGTGGTTACTGCGGGGACCCACGCCGGAAGCCTCTGCAGACTCAGCAGCTTAAAACCAGTCCTTCCTGGTCAGCTGGGGGCCGGGTTGTGTGACCAGGACCGGCTGGGCTCGGCTCCAGCTTTGGTCAATCTGTTCCATGCGTCTCTTGAACCCCTGGAAGCAGCGGGGTTCCTGGGACATGTCCTTCCCACAGAGAGGCAGGGACTCAGTGGCAAATCCCCTGGACGGGCACCTGTCAAGCGTAGCAGGTGTCCTCTGGCCAGAGCTTAGCATGCACGATCTCGTAGAAAGCAGCCAGGCAGGTTGGCTATTGTTCCGTTTACTGGACGGGCAGGCGACCTGCCCAAGTTCGCATGGTTAGAAGATGCCAGCCCTGACTCCCACAGGACAGCCAGTCTGACCAGCCGCTTCCTATTAGCCTCTTCCAGGCAGTCTCCCTGCACATCAGGCTATGCCACTTGCCTTTGGAGTTGCTGAAGGCTCTGATGGTGACTCCAGCTCCAGAGTGGGTGATGCCACGCCCTCCCCCGTCTCTGCTCTGGGAGGGTTCAGAGCACTTCAGCGGAGTCCCTGGAGGCAGCGCATCTGTCCTGTCCTCTCCATCTGCATCGAATCCTGCCAACTCACGCCACAGCGGTGGCAAGCCTGCAGGCAGGACAGGTTGGCAGACAGTCAGGCAGGCCGAAAGAGAGCGTTGGAGCTCTCAACACATTTTACAGGCCTTTAATGCTGAAGCAGGAACCGGGCACATCGGCACAGCAGCAGGAAGGCTACGCCAGTCCCCCCGACTCCTGCAGTGCCAGGGTTCAGAGCAGGGAATGGGGCACATCAGCACAGCAGCGGGTAGGCAGGGCAGGGTCTGGGGAGCAGGCAGCCACTGAGCCCCCAAGCCCTGTGAGTTCCCACACTCGCGCTCTCTCCCGCTGCTCTCTGGCACGCTCTCCCGGCCTCCTTCTCAGCCTCGGCTGTCTCCTCCCCTCTGGTACGTACGCGTGCCCGTGCTCGCTGGCATCTTGGCCCAGCTGTCTGCAATCACAGGTGTGCATGCCCTGTGCGCACGCTCCTGAGAGCTATTTGCACCATCACGTGTGGGCAATGAAACCGGAGGCAAACAAGGTGGCAGGTGGTAGCCACAGAGGCCAGCGGCAGGAAGGAGGGAAAAAGCCTGAGCCACTCCATTTTCCCTACAGCACCTTTGCCCTTCCTCACTGCTCTCCCTAACCCTTCTTCCACCCACCCGCTTCCATCCACGCTCACCCCTGCAGCCAGAGTGGGCTTCAAGGAGCAAGTGAACAGCTCTCTTCTGCTGTAAAAAAAAAATCCAGGGTCTCCTTGGTGGCGCAAGGGGCTAAGTCTCAGCACTATGAAGCTACCTATAGCCACTGCAGCACGAGTTCGATCCCCGGCCAGGGAGGGGACCCACATGGCGCAGCAGACCTCTCCTGCCTCCCCGCTGCTCCCCGCAGCAGTGTGTTTCAGTAGATCTGCCTGTCTGTTCCCCACTGTGTCTCTGGTGAATCCCCTTACTCCCTGCCTCTGGCCTGTACCCCAGCTCTTGTGTGCATAAGTAAGTAAAATCTTTAAAAATATCATCCAGATAACACATTCCTGCAGGCAAAAAGCCCAAGATTTATGAGCACGTCTTCCTCCTCTTCCCTGCCGTCTGCCTAGAACCCCACCTCTTCACAATCTGAGCTTCTTTTGTATTTCCTTCAACTTCTTCGTACATGTACAAATAAAAATGAGTACACAGCCTCTTGCCCATTTTTCAACCCATAAGCTGGCATATTTTACACATAGTTTTTCAACTCCTCCACCCACATTTAATATAGCTTGGGAGTTTTTGGCAGATCAGCATTTAGAAAGCTTCCCCATTCTTTCCTACCGTCCACAGAGCACCTTACTGCCTCGGTCCCTGTGCTGATGAATGTGCAGCGGCTCCCAGTCCATCGTGATTCCAGACAAGGCTTCGTGAATAACTACTACACTTGACCAGTGTATCTGCAGGATACGTTCTTAGAAGTAGGATGGCTGAATCAAAAGGGTGCTGTGGGTGTGATTCTGAGTTATTCCAGAGTCACCATCCACAAAGGCTGAGCCAGTTTACACTCCCACCAGCAAAGAATAGGCAGGACTGTTACCCCACAGCCTCATCAAGGAAGGTCATCGAATTGTTGGGTTTCCACCAAATGGACAGGGATAAAATGGCTCCCTACTTAAAAAATGTCTCATTGTGCCCCTGCTCCCCTCAGATAAAGTCCAGCTTCCTCGGGCCTTTGTGGGGGTGGGCACACCCCGTCCTCTCTCAAGGGCTCACTGCGGAAGTGGATGTGGACACAGCTCACTATACTGTGGGACTCGGTGTTCCAGCAAAGAGCCCTGAACGAAGAGGACGCCTGTAGGGGACAGGGTCGTGAACCGCGCCTAAAAGATGGCGCCGACTTCCGCTTCTGACGGGGATGGCTGGAACAAACATCTCCTTATTAGGTTGGCGGTTTAGTCTGGGGTGCGTTCTGCCTTTGTAGGCAAATTGGCATTCACCACGTGGCTTCCTCGGGTTGGTGACACAGAAACCTGAAAAACTGGGGACGGGGCTCCGGGGAGGGGGGATGGAGCAGAAACGCATGAAAGATAGACAACAGAGAATTCCTGAATAAACTGACTAAGGAAGAGTCACAGAGTTGTGATCCTTTCTCACGGGACGAGATAGTCGCAACAGACGCCTTCATGGAGGAGGTGACATCTGAGCTGAGACTTGAGGAACCGATAGGCATCTGGCATGTTAGTTGGGGGCAGTGAGGTATGCCTGTGTGCACCGAGGGGATGGGAACACTCTGGGGAAGGTGAGGGGCCCAGAGAGAATGGAGGACTCAGGAGAAATGTCTGGATGGGGGAGGGGTTTGGACCCAGGGCACAAGGAACCTTGAATGCCCTATGAAAGAGCTGAGGATTTAAATAACTGAAACACAGGGAAGCTATTTAAGGGGTGTGTGAAGTTGGGGAGGACTTTTGATTTAAAGGGAGACTAAACTTTACTCAAAGTGGTTTAAGGAGGGGCCTCCCCTGGTGGCGCAGTGGGTTAAGCAGCGCACTATGAAACAAACCGCAGCCACTTGCAGCATGAGTTTGATCACTGCTGCCGGCCAGGGAGGGGACCCACATGGTGCAGCAGACCTCTCCTGCTGTGCCCGCTGCTCCCCTCAGCAGTGTACTTCTGTTATCTGCCTGTTCTGCTTCCCGCTTTGTCTGTGGTGAATCCTCTCGCCCCCCGACACATCTGGTCTGTGCCCCATTGCTTGAATGCATAAATAAATAAATCTTTAAAAAAAATGGTTTAAGGAAACAGGAAATTCACTGACTTTGTTTTAGAAAAAAAAAAACAAAACAAAACAAAACCTAGGGGTGTGAGCTTCAGGCATGGCTGGATCCAGGGGCTTAAGTGATGGCATCTGAAATCTCTCTACCTTGACTCTGCTTTCCGCCCTGTCGGTCTCATTCCCACGCAGGCTGCAGGCTGGCGCTGGAGAGTGCTTAGCCCAACAAGTCCAAGTCCCCAGAGGCCTTCAGGAGCCTGATTTGGGTCAGGTGTGCACCAGTCCCGCACCGACAGCTGCGAGCGGGAAGAGGGAACACACTGACTGGCCAGACCCGGGTCACTTGTCTACCGCCTGGTGGGAGGGTAGGAGGAGTGTGTGTGTGGGGTGCCCCAGCTTCACCTGCCTCCAAGGCCTGGGGTGGGGGAAGATCCTCAAAGGAAAACCAAGCTTCAGTGACCAGGACAGAGGAACAGGCTGTAGAGGGGACAGGTTAAAGTGGGGCGGGATCAGAGAGAAGACCTTGAAGCTCAGGGAAACTGAGCAGAGGAAACCGGCAGAGGCTCCTTTGAGGTCCTCGCCTGAACCTGTGGTGCGGGGGCCTGAGCGCCTCCTAGTGGCCAGGAGGCAAACTCCACCCGCTGCTGCATCCAGGCTCACAAGAGAGGGCAGGGGAGAGAGGGTAAGGCAAGGGCCGCGCTGGGCCCCATCAGGCGAATCCAGGCGGCCTTAGAGAACAGGGCCGGACGGAGAAGTCAGTGCTTTTGCCAGCCTGAGACCCGCGGCTCGCGGTGTGAGGATTCCAGGGCCCGGGCTGCTGGGCTCATATTTTAAACCCGTTTGGATTAGCTGACGTTTTACAGGCCTCTGCTGAGCTTTGGGTGCCGAAGGCAACGGTATTTAGCTTGCTGGAGCCCGTGCAAACCACTCCCAACGCCCGGAGGCCCCGGGAGGGAGGGAGAGATTCTTCCTGGGCACCTTCCCGCAGTGCTCTTGGGGCTGATCTGAGAATCCTGCTCAGGGCTGCCCCCCTGCTCTGCTGGTGTCTCCATTCACTTGGGGGGGGGGTGGTTGTCCTCTGTCAACCCTTTCCCTGCCCACCGTCCCAGGAAGCCCCAGCCCTGTCCCCAGAGGATATGACAAGTCCCTGCTCTTACGCCTTAACACCAATCACTGGAGGTTTCCATTGGCTCAAGCTGATCCGCTCCCCAGGGCAAGAATCGGTCCCCATCCTGCAAATCCCAGTGAGAAGCCCCTTCCCCGGGGGCCCCTTGGCCGCCCCCATAGTTTCATGCTCTACTCTCCCTCCCCCTCACAACCCTTTGTGTGCAGTTATGTTTGAGGGGTCCTTCAATCAGAGCGGTTTCCCCCACCACAGGAGGCCGGGGTCTGGGTCTCTGCACCCCGGGGATCAGGGCCCGGAGCGGTGCTGCACGCAGCAGGTGCTCAGCGCATGGCTGGCTGATGCATGAACAGATGACAGCCCTGGGGCGATCTGTCCAGTGGCGTGCCCAGCGAGGATGAGGCCTGCAGGAGACAGATGCCAGTGACGGTGCGCACGGGAGCTCGGCTGCAGGAGACTCGTCCTGGCAGCTCAGCCGTGGAAGGAACCAGAGCTCTGAACACTGTTTGTCCCCGGCCCCGTTTTCTGGAGGACTTAATGTTCAGTGACGTGCTTGAGATCGCCCCGCAGGGCTGGGGCTGACCCAGGCCCTTGCTCCTTCCCCCCTGCCCCCTGGCTCCAGCGAGGGCAGGACGCTTACCGCCCCTGGCCAGGCGGTCAGTCCGGCTGAGTGCTGAGGCACCGGCTGGGGTGGGAAGCCCAGGCCCACCTCCCACGGCTCTGGGCTGCAGTTTCTTCAATGAAACAAGACTGCACACGCCCTCTGAGGATTCCAGGGTGCACGGCGACGGCCTGGGCCAGGGTAAGCACCCCCAGAGCTGGCTCATGCTGTCTCCTGGCCTCCAAGGGACGAGAGAGGAACAGAGGCTCAGAGAAGCTTGGCAGGTTCTGGGCTCCTCTTGCCCTCTGCCCCTCCTTGGCTCACGGCACGGCTGCATGTTCTCGCAGACCCCGGACTTGCTGCTGCGCCCCAGCTAACGAAGGGCACCTCATTAACGCTCAGGAAAGCTCATTAAGAGCGTGAGCTGCACCAGTGGCAGAGGAAGGTCAGGTTCTCTGCTGGGCAGTGCCTCTGGGACCCCGTGGCGCCAATGTTCACAAACAAGACACAGGGGGCTTCTGGCTAGGTGAGCTGGCAGCGTGTGGTCGTTTCCCTCCCCAGCCCCACTCCTGGGAGGGACCGCACAGACCACACAGGGCCGAGAGGAACCAGGGCCTATTAGTTTCGATCGGGAGAGAGAGGCCTGAACTGCGGACACCACCTGCACAGGGTGACAGGCAGGGAGCCCGGGGGGGGGGTGGGGGAGGGCAGGGCCCCAGGCCAGGAGCGGCTGCTGGTTGGTGCTATGTGCACCTGTCTGCCCCAGCCCGGGCCCCAGGGTCTTCAGCTGTCAGTTGGGAACTCAGCTCACGGGGGCCAGAGAGAGGGCCAGAGAGACGCACCGACAACAGGAGAGCCCTGGTCGCCCGGGGGAGAGGTGCCAGCGCCTCCTCCGTCCTTGACGTGCTGTCCAGCATCTCCCCCCAACACCGAAGAGAGAGGCCAAGGGGATGAAAGAGGAACTGTTTCTTAAAAGCAAGAAAGTGAGCTAAATGAGGGTTTCTTTACAAAAGGGCATTATTTGGACCACATGCAAATGATATGCAAATGACCCACTATCACATTAAATGAGCTTGATGGGGCGGTCTCAGGACAAGAACTTAGTGATGATCGTCCTGCCCTGAGCGCCTTCTGGGTGTCCTGTCAACTTGTCAGCCTCTCCCCCACCCCTCCCCTGCTTGGCTCCCATGAGCTTGCTCCCACCCCAGCGGTCACTGAAGGAGAGCAAACCTGCAGTCTCGCCCTCCCCCGACACGGGCCGAGGCGCTCCTGCACTGCCCGAATCGCCGTGGGCGCCTTCAGAGCGTGCGGGCCTGGGCACCGCCCTGACCCTCAGACAGAGCGCCTCGGGTGCAGGGGTCACCCGGGGCTGACGGGAAGTGCTTTACAAATCCCTAAGAATAGGCTCCTTTACTTGCCCACCAGCCTGAAACTCCCCCAGGCCTCCCCAGCTTCCGTGGCCTCTCCGAGGCTGGCGCCCTGGCACAGCTGGGCGTCGCATCCATGGCTATGCGGCAGTGTCCCGGAGCCTTGTCCCATGTGTGGGACGCCGTGACACACCCACTCGAGGGAGCAGCGCGTGCTGCGCACCTGTGGGGCAGCCGGATCCCCTCCCTCAGGAGTCCTAGCCCCGACGCCTGCCGCAGTGCACGTATCTGGAAATCGCACCTCTGCAGACCGTCAGGTCGAGCTGAGGCCACTCGGTGGGCCCCCAGCCCTTGAGCTCAGCAGGTGCCGCGAACTGCATGCCTGGTCTCTGCCTTTCCCACCCACTGTGGGGTGCAAAGGTCTGCTGTTCCCTCAACAAGCAGTGAGCACCCAGTGGGTGCCAGGCACATGCTAGGGAGGGACGTGGTGTTATGGCACCTGCCTGCACGCCAGCCCCACCGGTGTTTGCAGGTGACCAGGGAGATGGCCTGGAGAGGGCGAGGGGATTCCGCCCAGCTGTCTGTGCCCAGTGTCCTAAGGCCCAGGGACAACGCTGGCCCAGAGCAGTCCATGCCTAATGCACGGTCTAGACTTTCACAGGCACAAAGGGGCTAACTCCACTTGGTCTGACGTTACCTGAGTCAAGGTCAGGCACAAAGGAACTCAAAAACGTCCCAGGTGGGCAGCCAGCTGTGCAGACAGAGGTGAGTCCATCCAGCTCACTCCCACGGAGTCCCAGGCTCACCTGGGCCAGCTGGGCATCCTTGACCTTGTGCTCCCCCGGGCCCAGCACTTTCTACCCACCATCATCTCCCTCCGGGCCCATTCCTAGTGCCAGGTGCTGGCTGGGCAGCACGCGGACACTCAGTTATCTCGGTTTTAAGAACGTGGTAGAGCCAGTGGTGCTTAAAATGCTCGTGTTGATGGCAGTGGCCTGCAGTTTCGTCTCACGGTCACGGGACCCACCTGCCACAGGCAGGCTGCGGGCTTGGCCAGCTACCCCAGGAACCGCACCCTCTCCCAACTTCCACCTCCAGAGCAGGGCGGGGACCAGGGCTTGGATGTGTGAAGAGGGCTGTGCCAGGCCCCTTGTCCCCAGGGAGGGTCTTAGAGGCTGGGGCTGGGGGTAGTGCATGCAGAACCCCAGCCCAGGCTCCATCCCAGGTGGCCAGGACTGACAGGCCTGGGGGGACACAGGACCGCCCAGCACTGGCCATCACAAAGCTGAAGGGGAGGAGAGGGCAGAGGGTGCAAAGCCCCTGCCCTTGAACCCGCCGTGCTCTTCCTGCAAAGCCCCCCAGGCCGGAGTGGGGATCCCAAAGCAGCTTCTGTGGGCACTGACCCAGTTGCAGGTCAGTCACTGCCTCTCGGTGCCCACGTTTTCACGTCTGTAGAAAGCGGGTCCTGTGACAGCCACATCAGAGAGCTGTGGGCACTGAATGGGAGCGGGAGACCCCCTGAAAAATAACCTGACTCCGGCAGTGACCGGGAACGGGAGGAAGGTGGTCTGTTCCACCGCCCGGGAGCCCAGCGCAGATGCAGGGGCCCGGGGGCAGGCGCGGCTCCGCCAGGCGCTGAAGGTGGTGGAGCCCACACAGGTGCGGCGCCCACAGGTGCCCAGGCCTGGGCGCACAGCTAGCTGAGCCAAAGGGAACAAGCGCGTCTGGGGTCAGAGGACACCTCTCGTGCCCACCTGTGGCCAACATGTGCAGAGTCAGGCCCAGGGGCCAGGGCTATAGGGAGGTCCCGTCGGGCAGGGGGATCTTGTACCCGCTGCGCAGAAGCACGAGGCAGGCGCCCAGCCCCAGGGCCCCCGCCAGCAGCACGGCGCCCAGGGCCTTGAGGAAGGAAGTCCTGGTCCGCGTGAAGGAGCCGGGCGCCATGATGCCGAGCAGGGCTGTGCTCACGGTGAGCGTGTAGAGGATGGAGACGCCCGTGTTGAGAGCGACGATCTTGCCGAATTTGGCAAACGGGGCGATGATGCAGAAGAAGAGGGGCACCGTGGCGATGACCGTGGTGAGGGCACTGGAGACGATGGCCACGCCCACGTGCCGCACGGCCTCCAGCGTCCGCCACTGGCGCTGCGAGTGCGCGTCCTGCGTGCGGGGTGAGAACCAAGCGGGGGTGCCCGGACAGCGGCAGTGGGAGCCCTCCCAGGGGCGATCGATACCCCCGCAGCTGACCCCGCTCAGACGTGCCCCGGAGGGCCCACTCCGCCTCCTTAAATGGGCTAAGGAAACGGGGTGGGGTGGGGCTGAATCGGCCCCCTCCAGCAGCTCCAGCAACGGCCTTCCACTGCTGCTGTGGCCGCCGGGGCGCGGGCTGTGTCCTAGGAGGGCCTCACAAACAGAGCGCTGATTGGAACTGGTTTCCCTCTTTGACCAAAAGCAGCCAATTGCACAACCGATTTAATTTACGTATACAGAAGTATTTTCACACCGGTACTCCCCGAAGTAGGAAAAAACAAAACTTTCACGACGCCCAAAGCCACTACGGGACCGAGCGCTGTAACAGAAATCGCGAAGCCCCAGATGCTGGGCTGGGGTGTCGGGGTCACCAGAAGGGCCCGCCCTGTCCCCAACACCCCCATCCGCAGAACAAGACCCAGACTCAGCAAACCCAGAAGCAGGAGGGGCCCTTGATGTCACCTGTTCCCACCCCCACCCCCACGCTCACCTAGGGAGATAGTGGCTGCAGGACGGGGACCCCCGCCCCTCCAGATTCGGCAGGCCTGGCCTCTGAACCTGAGTCCTGGGCATGGAGGTCAGCAGTGCAAACTGCCGCCCCCAGAACACGGTCTGGCCGGGGTCAGGCTCCAGGCGTGTCCAGCTGCCCTCGAGGGGCACGGGGGTGGGACAGACTCCGAGGGAGGAGAAGGCTGGCAGGGCGCTTACCTCGGCCTGGTGGGGGGGCAGGTTCTCTCCGGCCAGCAGGTAGCCCTCGACCAGGTGGACGCAGTAATCCACAGAGGAGCCAACCAGGATGGACAGGGAGATGGCTTCCACGGCACCCATCTCCCAGCCGCTCCAGTACATGATGGTCACCACCAGGCAGACGATGCCTGCGGGCGGGGGCGAGGTTGTGACCCAGCTGGGGCACAGCCCTGGAGCAGGGTGGGCGCTTTCTGAGGTCCAGGGGGCGGGTGAAGTCTAGGGTAGAACCGGTGGGGGACGCACCAGGGGCAGGGCCAGAGGGAATGGTGTGCACGTGCACCGGCTACCCCGGGACGTCCGGCTCCCCTTGGGGAATACACAGAAGGAGGGACAGTCAGAGCCCGCGCCCAGCAGTCTGGGGTGAGCAGAAGCCTCCGTGGGGATGTACCCATTGAGGGTGGAGAGAAACCTCAGCTCCAAGGTCATTGGCAGGCCACGCCCCCTGCCCTGCCTACCCAGGATGCTCAGCAAGCCCCGCCCCCTGCCTACCCAGGATGCTCAGCAAGCCCCGCCCCTGCCCCTCCCCCCGCCTACCCAGGATGCTCAGCAGCACCGGCAGCAGCAGCAGCACGTGGGTGGTGAACACGGCCACTGCGGCCACGCAGATGAGCAGGGAGAGGGCCAGGCCGTACAGGGCACTCTGCACCCCTGGAGGGCGAGAGGAGAGAGTCTTCAGCTAGGGGCCACAGCCTCTCAGCCCACAGCTCGGAGCTTCCTGGGGCCACACGGATGGGCAGTGACCACACGCTGGCGGGGTCACCCTGGGTAGCTGCTGGACCTCCCCGAGCCTCCATTTCCTCATCTGTAACATGGGGCCCTAACAGCATCTTCTCCCACAGGCGGCAGCTGTGGTTTCAGGAGCTACCAGGTCAGGCCCGTGATGCAGAAGCTGCGTCAGTGAGTCCATTACTTCCAGGTGGCCAAACGCAGGCTCCGCGGATGTCGGGCTCCGGCCTCCGGCCTCCAAGGGGTGTTCCCAGCCACTGTGTCATCATCGCGGCTTCTCCAGGACCGGGAAGGTGACCTGCTGTGGCTCAGGTCGGCCTGGCCGGACCCTCCCTGCCCCAGGTTTCCCCCTGTCCCCTGCCAGCACCCCAGGGGGAGGTCTTGGCAGCCACTCACCTATGATCTCCATGAAGATCTGCTTCCAGTGCTCGCAGGTCTGGAAGCCTCGGCGCAGGGCTGAGCCCTCCGGGAAGGTCTGGAGCTGGCGCTGCAGGAAGCTCTCCCAGCGCAGGTAGTCTGAGTACGTCTGGAAGGAGGACTTGCCCTTGTAGGTGGTCTGTGGAGGCGGGAGCCAGTGAGAAGGGAGCTCTAGCCCCATAGCCCTTTCCAGGGTCGCCGGCTGGCCAGCCTTGTCCACCGAACACAGAGTGTGTTGTATGGGGGGAAGGGGGACCTGAGCCAAGGTTACGGCCCACTGGCCCCAGGTCCCTCCCCACCAGCTCCCAGGGCCCCCCATGCGCTCCTGCCCCACTTTCTGCACGTGCTGCTCCCTCTGCCTGCACAGCTAGTTCCAGTCATCCTTCAAGGCCCCCTCCTCCAGGAAGCCTTCCTTGATGTCCCAAGATGGGCTTTCCCTAGACTCTGCAAGCCTGCAGGGCCTCCATCGTGGTTCTTGTCTCCGTCTGCATGCTTCCTGTGACCCTGGCTGGACCGTGAGTGTCCAGGAATGTGGAGAGTGGCCCATCGGGTTCCCAGGCACAGCTCTGAGGAACCGTCCAGGGAGATGGAGGAGGGGAGGGCCAGGCCACAGGCTGCTCTGGGTCCACCATAAAGTTCTCCACTGGCCAGTTCTGCTCTCCCTGCACCCGACTGCTGGCTAGTGTCTGTGTGCGCAGGTGTGTCTGAGTTGCTGGGGCAGTTGGAAGCGGTGCCCTGCTGCGGAGGGGCCTGAGGGGGGTCTCCCTCAAGAGGGCTTCAGCCTTCAAAAGGAAGGAAGTTCCACATCATGAACCGGGAGCACATGACGCTCAGGGGGATGAACCCGTCGCAAAGGACAAGCCCTGCATGACCCCACTTCTGAGGCGCGTGGTCAATGCAGGCAGAAGGGCGGGTGCCAGGGGCAGAGCCGGGGCACAGGGAGGTCATGTTTAATGGGGCCGAGGTTTCAGCTGTGCAGGAAAGAACTGCAGAGGGAGACGGCGGCAAGGTGTGCCCGACAAGTTACTGTGACTGAACCGTGTGCCGAGAGATGCGCCGGGGTCTGACTTATTTTGTACGTTTTATCCCAATTTTATAAATCTGCCTGTGGCTTGGAACCGGTGTCGGCACTAGCCTGGGCTCTCTGAGGGCAGGAGGGTCTCTGCTGCTGGTGGGGGTGAGCTGGGCTGGTGACAAGTGACATAGATGGCGGGAGGACAGCTGGGCTGGGCCAGGAATAGGCCTTGCCTCTGGCAGGTAACCTCGTCTTCATTATTCTTATTCCCAAACTTCCACGCTCTCCCTGCTGCTTCTCGTGCCTGCCAGCCAGAGGGAAGGGCTCTGGAACCTTCTTTAGAGGAGGAGCTTAAGCAGGAGTGGATGCGTGATTTGCTCAAGGACAAAGCACACAGGGCTGGCGCTAGGACCATACCCACCTCCACCCAGAGGCTCACGCGGAGGGCTCAGGGCCCAGCGTGACAGTCGGAGTAGATGCCCAGGAAGGGGGAGGCGTGTGCCTCCTTGGGTGGAGTCCAGGGGTGCTGGGCCGAGAGGGAGCGGGGAGGTGTGGCTGCTTCTCCCTTGGCTTCCACGCTCTCCTGGAAGGCCAGCACTGGGGTCCGTGGCCAGGCCCCCACAGTGGCAGAGCGGGGTCCAGGTGGACTTTGACCAGCCCCACCTGCACTGGCCTGGCCGGCCCAGAGGCTGCAGAATCACCCAGGTTGGTGGGCACAGGGTGGTGGGAGCGGCAGGCAGCTGCATGGGGCAAAGGGCAGAGGTCTGCGGCCGGACACCAAGCCCTCAGGGAAGCACTCTCGCCTCTGCACCTCAGTCCACCCCTCTGAGAGTGACCCCTCTGCTCTGGCTGAGGTAGCAGAGGTGACACATTCCAGGAGACACCGTGTGTGGCCGGTGGGGCTTCTGGGGGCTCACCGACTCAAAGGCCATGGAGATCCACTGCACGCGGCCCTCCTTGACGCCCACCGCCCCGTGCGACAGCTGCCCCGGGAGCAGGTTGGGCTCAGGTAGCTCCTTGCACTCCGGGTGCAGCATCTGCAGGAAGGAGGAGATGCTGTAGCCTGTGGGGGCAGGGAGAGAGGAGGGTGAGGGTGGCCCAGGGAAGAGCGGCGCCTGGCTGGGGCCTACCTGCGCATGCGCCCTCCGGGCACGTACAGAACACGCCCTTCCCCGAACCTCCCAGGCTTCAAGTGTCTGTAACCCCAGCACCACCAGGGAGAGACCTACAACGTGCGTTTGACATCCTGCACCTTTCAGGGGAGCCCGGCATGACCTCACCCGGGTTATCTGTGCCCCCAGATAACTGGGATATCTGAACCCCCAGTTCCCAATTTTGGAAAAACTACTCTTGCAGGTGTGCCCCCCACGCACTGCGCACATCGCACACACACGTCACACTCCCTGCCGCGTGCGCTTCTGCTCATTCACCTTCGAGCACCATCTACTCTCATCTGGAAGACAACAGGACATCCCCAGCCCTTGTGGGTGCATAGATGCACGTGTGCAGTGACACCCCACGCCAGGCTCGAGTGTCCCCGGAGCCTCCACCTGGGATGGCAGCCCCCACCCGTGAGCCCTCCCTCTGAGGGGCGGGCTCTCCCCGCGTACCTGAAGGCAGGCACTGGGCCCCGCCCGGCTTCACCAGCTCCAGGTTCCCCGCGATGGCCTTACAGAGGCGACAGAGGTGCCCGATCTCTTTGAAGAGGTCAAAGCTGCTGTCGTAGATGACGCTGCCCTTTCCCAAGGAGACACAAGGTGGTGCGGGCTGCTCAGTGAGTGGGGATGTGGCCCAGGGGCCCCGCTCTGGAAGAGTCTCTGGCAGGCACCCCAGCTGCAGCTCCTCCCCGCCCAGACCCCCGAGAGCCCAGCTCTGAGCTGGCACAGGGAGAAGGGCAGCCCCGAGGGCAGCAGGGGCCGTGGGGTGCGGGGGTCCTGCAGAAGGGAGCAAGGCGCCTTTACACCCTGCTGCTCTCCTCCCCCTTCCTACCCGTAATGTTGCGGGGCAGTCAGCTCAGGCCCCCAGGTGTACCCAGATGGGTGATTCTAAGAGCTCAACCCCGGCGGGTCTTCAAGAGGAAGGGGCTGGGGCTGGGGCTTGTGCCCGGGCTGGGCGAGCTGTCAAAGCCAAGTGGCACGTGGGGAGCTGGTGCTCGTAAGTCTGGACTAGCCCAGCACCTGCGGGGGGCGCTCGCATACCGGGTCTCCGATGACGTGGTTGTCCACCTGCCGTGTGCGGTTGATGCCAACGATGCCAAAGACCACGAAGACCATGGCCCCCGTGTCCACCAGCGGCCGCACCGCGGGCTTCCCGCAGCCTGTGTTCACGCAGGGGTTGAAGCCGAAGGTGGCCGAGAGTCGGGGCTTGGGTGCTACAGGAGGAGACACGCGTGTAGGGCTGGGGCTCAGCTGTCCGAGGCCCGCTGCGGTCTCCCCGCATTACCTTTCTCACTGGGCACGTAGAAGAAGCCTTTGGTGGGCCCGTCGGGGCTGGAGCTGAGCAGGCAGCCAGGGGGTGCCGCACACACGCGCCCGTGGAAGGGGGGCTTGTGGGACTGTGCAAAGTACAGCTTCCTGTGAAGGTGAGGGGGCCAGCGTGAGGGCCAGAGGGCCAGAGCCAGGGCGCCAATGCAGGCGACCAGCTCAGGCGCCCCCAGCACTGGGGTTTGGGCTTAGGTGGGGGCCGGGTCTGGTCCTGCAGCTGCAAGGACCCCCCCACCCCAATCCAACTCTTTGTCTCCACCCAACTCCCTGTCTGAGGCTCAAGACAGGGAGCCCGGCAGCTCTACAACTGTCCTCCAGGGGGTGCAAGAGTTCACAGAGAGGCCCAGGGGTCGCCCCTGGGGGGCCCTGCTCAGCCGCCTCCTGCCCCCCATCTGAACAGCCTTTTGAGAAAGGGCTCCACGGGCTGTGTCCTCACACTAGACCTGCTGTAGCTCTTTCTGGTCACTATTGGGTATGTGCAGAGGGAGCCCGGCCCGAGGCTCGGGGGCTGCAAGTGGAGGGACCCCAGCCCTTCAAGGTGCACCAGGCTGGAAGGGCCTGTCTGGTCATCCCCTCCCGCAGCACCCCTCCACTCCGGTGGAATCGGCCAGGCACAGGTGCCGGGCCCCAGCACCTGCGAGTTAGAGACCAGCCTCCATGCGCCTCCCGCAGATGCCGCCTGCCTCAGACCCCGCGGCTGCCTGGCTCCCGCAGAGCGGCGCCGGAGTTGGGATGGCGCTGCGGGTGACTGGCCACTGCCAGTCTCTGTGAGATGGCCCGAGGGTAGGAGCCACAGCTGTCTCGTTTGTTACAGTGCCGGGGCTAGCACGGCGCTGACAGGCAGTTGGTGCTCCGTGTTTAGGAAATGAAGAGACAGGGCACGGAGTGGACGCTCAGCTGCTGCAGCCTCAGTGGTAATGAATGTCGGGCCCTGGCCAGAACACAGACCTTTCCCCCCGACTTCTGACAGGCAGGACCCGAGACGCAGAGTGCGGTCCCTTGCTAAGTTTCGGGGGCACTTATTTCAGGCCAGGCTCTAGGTAGGGCCTCTGTATGTGTTTGGTAAACAGTCATCTCTCCTATCTCCGCAGCCTAGGGGAGGGATCAGTAATGAAGCTTTTGAATAAATTATATGCGCCGAGTGACGTGGCAAGGAAGTGCAGCACGGACTCTCGTTCAGCAGGTGTTAACTGAGCACGTGCCAAGGGCCAGACTCAGTACAAGGTGCTGGGCCGGGGCCTCCCTGGTGGCGCAGGGATTAAAGAGAGCGCGATCAACCTACTGCCAGCCACTGGGGCCTGAGTCTGATCCCCGGCCAGGGAGGGGACCCACAGGGCGCGACAGACCTCTCCTGTCTCCCTGAGGCTCCCCTCAGCAGTGTATCTCAGTAGATCCGCCTGTTCTGCTCCCCACTCTGTCTCTGGAGCATCCTCTCACCCCCTGCACCTCTGGCCTACACCCCAGTTCTTATATGCATAAATAAATCAATCTTTAAAAAAAAAAGGTGTGGGGTCATTATAGGGAGCAATGGTCAAGGTGACCCCGCAGAGGTGCCCCCAGGAGACAGGTGATACGGAAGGTAAGCAGGATCCAGGTGTGAAGGGGGTCAGAAAGGAGCGGAGTGATGAGTGGAGACCAGGCGTGGCTACTGTAGGTGAGTGGAGGGAGTTCTGGTGAGGACAGCCTGTCCTGGGGGGACATCTAAGTAGAGACCTGAATCTTAAAGTCAACCCCCCAGGAGCTGGGGAGGAGCAGTGTAGGCAGGCAGGGGGGGCGAGGCACAGGCCCCGAGGTGGGGATGGCCTGGCCTGGCATGCTCGAGGGGCAGGGAGAGGGTGCCCTCTGGGCCGTCAGAGAGAGAGCAGAGAGGGGAGCAGACCGTGGGCCTGCCAGCTTTGCCGGGGCGCTCCAGCTCCCAGTCCTGGGCAGAGAAATGACTGCTCTTCAGCAGGTGACTGGACAGAGATACTGGAGCACAGACTCAATGGAATATTACGCAGCTGTAAAGAAGAATGAAATAGTGGCCCTTGGGACAAAGTGGATGGACCTTGAAGTGATATGCTACGTGAAACCAGTCCGGAAATGCAAGATTTAAGGTGGTTTCACTCATCTGCAGGATATGAATACCCAAACCCAATCCTACTCAAACAACAGCAGGAATAAAACTTGAACTCGGCAAGGAGTCAATGGCTACCAGAGGGAGAGGAGGAAGAGTGGAGGGGTGGGGAAGAGAGACAGGTGGGTAAAGGCAGCAGTGGCTCGGTGGAGGGGAACGTGATTACAGAAATACGCAATGAAAATCAAAGGCAAAGAAAGCAAATGTCTGAACAGCTGAGTGGAAATGAATGCGTCTCTTAAACATGTCGTCTCCCACGTCCGGTGTGTTAGCGTGTGCCTGAGGACGCGTGTGCGCGCGCGAGGCTGAGCGTGCGTGACTGTGTGTGCGTGCGGGGCGGGCGCGGACGAGGACGCCAGGGCCGGGGCGTCTCTGCCGGGCTCTGACCGGGTGTGCTGCTGCTCCTTGGCGGCCGCGTAGAAGCTGAAGTCGCGCTTCCAGCCCCGCTTGGCGTCGCAGGCCAAGGCCGTCAGCATCCACTTGCGGGAGGGGCGCGCCGCCTGGAGCAGCCCTACTGTAGACATACAAGCGGTCAGCTTCTTGGTGAAGTTACCGAGAGGCGCTCTATACACCTGAGCAGTGGGTCGACAGAGACAAGACACGTGACTCCGGAGGCTGCTTCGCCGGCCTCGCCTGCCCCGCCCTGCCCGCCCGGCAGGGGGCGCCCCGGGCAGGGGCTCAGGCGGCCTGGGTTCGAGTCTGCCAAGTGGGCCGGCCTTCTCCCCTCGGAGCCTCAGTCCTTCCCTCAGCTGCGCAGCCGCAGGGGCAGCCCCAGAGGGCGGCCGGGGGCCGAAGCCAGAGCTGTGCTGCCCGGGCTTCTGGCACCAAGGGCTGTGAGGCGAGTGGTCAGGAGCCCCCACACGGGGTGACTGACGGCCTGGCAGGAGGTGAGGAGGCCCCTGGAGACCTGCTGAGGAGGGAGCAGGCCAGGCCCGAGACGCCCCGGGCCAGGAGGAGCAGGCAGGCCTCTGGGGCTTTTCCTTTTCAATGGACTCTAAATCCCGAACAAAGCGGACTCATAAAACGGTCACTCCATCACATGCTTCCAGCAGGGAAACCTGGAGGCCTGGGGTGATGCCGGGAGGCTGTTTTCTGGGGTGCTGGAACAGCTGCCCAAAGAAACAAGGCAGATCCGCAGATAACACTTCTTGTTGATGCTGAGGAGAAAACGGGCCCAGCCCAAGCCGAACGGAGGGACTCTCTGAGGACCTGCCTTTGTCACGTAGGTTTGCTTAAGTCACAGTCTCCAAGCCGAGGCGCACTGAGGACGCCCTGACCCCCGGCGGCTCCCCTTGACCGAGCTCTCCTCGCACCCTAATGTTAGCCCGTAGGCCTTACCTCGATGCTGAGACCACCTGAGTGGGGACTTCCAAATACCTGTTTCACAGGTGAGGGAACTGAGGCTCAGAGAGCTGAAGTCACCGGCCCAAATAGAGTTTACGAGCGGCAGAGTGGACTCGAACCCAGGCCTGGCTGAGGCGAAGCCCGTCTCTCACCACGCACAGGCCCAGCCGCAGCCTGCCTGTGGGCGGGAGGGGCCTCGCTGCCCGGGGCAGCTCCTCCTCACAGGCCCTGCCCCCACCTTCATGGCCGGCACCCCCTGGTGCGTCCCTGGGGCCCCTCCCCCGGCTCACCTGGAAGGACGGCAGGTCCCCGTCCCCGGGAGACACGGCTTGCCATGGGACGGGCAGGCTGGCGTTGAGGGAGAACCTGTAGACTGCCGGGTGGCCTTTGCTCTTCACCTTGGAGATGTACACAGTGCCAGGGCCATCTAGAGGACGAAGAGGGCGGAGGGGTGAGGGGTGGCCATCCCCCACGCCTCCTGACCTGGAGCAGCTACCCTCTGCTCTGCCGACCGAGGGGCTCATTTCTGAATCTGACTCTGTCGGCTCTCCTGACGCCCGGGGCAGTGGTGGAGGCAGGGGTGTGGCAGATACCAGGGCGGGTGGCTGACGGGTGCAGGGGAGGTGGTGGCGGTCCCGTCCGTGCATGGCGTGGTGGAGGGCGTGACAGCAAAGGGGAATCGTGGCGACATGGAAGGGCAGCGGCAGCGATGACAATGTTGGGGAGCACTGCACGAACGGGGGTGCCAGTGATGACAACGGATGGCAGAGAGGGGAACCTCGTCTGGTGACAGGACACACACAACTGCCTTTGGTGGTGGCGGGGTGGGGGGCGTGCACAGGTCCCTGCACCCCACCTCTGCTGCAGGCTCCAGCAGGGGTCGGCCAGGGCGCCTGCCCTCCTGCACACACAAGGTGGTTTAGAGTGAGGGTGGATTCCCGGGGCACCACAGCCAGGAGGAGTCCTACAGTTCTTACTGGGGAGCTGTCAGCACCCGCGTTCACCGCTCCTCCTCAAGCACCCCCCTCCCCCCACGCTGAGCCCAGAACACAGGCTGCTGTCCACACAGGGACGCCAGGAGAAGGACTGCCGTCCCTCAGGGCTCGAGCCCAGGTCACCTGGCCCCCACCCCAGCCAGACCACCCTCCCCACTGACCCTGCAGAGTGGCCTCCGGCCGGCCGGCCCAGGGCACACCCGAGCCCCGCTGCTTCTTCTCCAGGGAGGTCCGGATGTTGCTCTGCAGGCTGCGGGGCTTCTCCTGGAACAGACCTGCCCGCCCGGTGCAGCGTCAGGGCATCAGTGGGGCGGAGGCCGGGGTCGGTGGGGCCCCGGGGACAAGGGCGCCCAGGGACAAGGGTACCCCAGGGCCCTCAGCTTGGGGGGATGTCAGGGGTCTGAAAGAAACTAGATGGAACTGAAAAAAATCATACATTGGACCACAGGATTCTCGACAAAGAAAGGCCCAGCCGGAGGAAGATGCCCAGTTGACCCCCAACTCATTCTCGGCTGCCTGCCGCTCCCTGCTATGCCAAACCAGCTGACGGGGTGCCTCCAGGGTACAGCCAGGGCTAGTGGGGTACCTCCGGGGTACAGCCAGGGCTGGTGGGGTGCCTCAGGGTACAGCCAGGGCTAGTGGGGTGCCTTGGGGTACATCCAGGGCTGGTGGGGTGCCTCCGAAGCGCTGGCTGTGGCTCAAGAACAGGAGCCACTGGACGCAGACCAGGGACCCCCCTTTACCCCACACATGGTGGGTTAGTTTTTGGTTCTGTGTTTTCTAAAGTGAAAACAACTTTATTGCTGTGATTTGAGAGACGCAAGCAGGAGGCAGGGAGTCTACACGGCCTGCCCCGGAAGTACATGGCCTGCCGCAGAAGTGAGCATCGTGCCTTGAGGTCTGGTCTTAGGCCCTAAAGCCAAAACGCCCCAGGAAATGACGGGGCCCCTGCACCAGGAGTTTCAGAGTTAGAGAGGCAAGTGGCTGGGGGCTGGACACTGCCTGGGGTTCTGGCTCTGCTCCAGACGTTTCCAGGAAACTGGGGACCATCTCGGGTTAGTCCGTCTGTGAAATGGGCCCCGAGGGACGGCTGACGGCTGGGAGCAGCAAAAATAATGGAACAGAGTTCTAGGGCGCAGGCAGGGCAGGCTCTGATTTGGAGGGGCTCTTTGGGCACCCCTCTGAGCTGCAGTCAACTATCATGCATTTGGCTGTGCCGTGACCAAGGGCAAGGCCGGGTCGTCTGCACACCGCCCTAATTAAACGAAGGCAATTACGGCCGTGGCGAATCTTCTCCCCGGAGCCGACGTGCTCGCGTGCTCTTCTTGCTGCCCGGGCACAGCTACATGACCTTGGTGGACCCCCCTGCTCCTGACTCTGACCTCCAGTGACCCTCAGCTCTGAGAAGGGCCTGGGCCAGAGCAGCTCTAAGCAAAGACGTGTCTTACTAGCCCTGTCATCCCACTCTGTCACCCCACTCACTAGCTCTTGTCACCAAGTCCTGTGGGCTTCCCCTCCCAAGAGTTTCTCCACCTCGTGGTCACCTTTGGCCCACTGGCCATTCCGCCCCTTCTCTGGCAGGCCGTTCCACCCCGGCCCTCCACTCCAGCTCCACAGGGTGGTGGCGGGGGCTGCTTCACCAAACCTCCAACCAGCTCCAGTGACAGCTGCGGTAAAACCCAGGTCCTCCCCGCACCACCTGCAGGGGCTGCCACGGGCCCATCAACCATCTCTCAACCTCAGCCCTGGTCTTGCTCACGTCTGGGGCTCTTCTCTGCTAGGTCCCCCACTCCCCTCCAGGCTAACCCCCACCCCTCCCAGCCGGGCTAACCCTTCTCATCTTCGGTCTCAGCCTAGACAATGCCCCCCCCAGGTAGCCTTCCATGATGCTGAGCTCCAGGCTCCCTGCAGCTCCCATCACAGCTCAGCCCCATCACGCTGGTCTGCCGCCCCTGCCCATCCCTGCCGCAGGGTTCCCGAGCGCAGCAGCCTGCCCCGCCTGCCCACCTCGGTCTCCAGCGCCAGCTCGCGGCGCTCTGGGGCACTTGTTGGGTGAAACAGGTAAAGCGGAGGTAAGGTGTGTGAGGCCCCAGTGTGGGGGAGACCGGGTCTGGCCTCTCTCAGGCCAGCTGGCTTAGGACTTGGGATCCAAAGAGGGTCAGGGATGGTGGCCGGAAACGCTCACCTGAGCAGGTGATGCAGGAGATGCCCTCGGCGCTCAGGTTGTACTTGAGGTCAAGCAGCACCTGGATGTTGGTGTCGGGCCGGAAGAGCAGCGGGGCCCGGCTGGCGGGGCGGAGCCGGCTGGCGAACACCAGGGACAGGACGAGGATGGTGACAAAGAGGCCTGCGGCAGAGGACACCGCGCGGCTGGGTGGGCCCGGCAGCGCACTCCCAGCCGGGCCTTCAGAGCCCCCTACCCGCTGTGTGTGGGGCCGGCCGAGGCGGGGGCCGGGCCAGCTGCCAGCCTGCGGGTCAGGGTCACCGGGGCCAGCTCCAGGGGACATGGGCACTGGCCCGTATACAGCACTTGGGGGTCAGTCACAAACTCCCACTCCTGGGCAGGCAGCAGCCGCTGTCTTGGGGTGCCCAGCCCTTACGGAGGCGTGGCTCACCCCTGACTGTCACCACGCCGACAGCACCCAGCGCTACACAGCACGGGCAGCACGCCCGCATGGGCTCAGCGTGCATGGCCCTAGCGTGCTCCGCAGCTGCCTGTGGACAGGCCCCTTCTCGCCTCAGCTGCGTGAGAAACTGAGGCACCAACTGGCTGCATCAGAGAAGGCCACGTAGCACATGGCAGAATTAGGATCCCCACTCAGCTGACTCGGTTAATGCCCGGGCCCAGGAGTCCCGCTCTGTCTACCCCAGTTTGATGCATACAGCAGGCGCTCAAAAGTAACAGCTCCCGGTGGGACCAGCTCATTCTCCATAGGAGGAGGCGAGGCTTAGCGGGAGAGAGCCAGGCCTCTGGCTCGGGCTCACCGGCGGGAGGTGGGCAGGCTCCCAGTGCCTGCGTGTTCTGTGGGGGCGGCCATCCCCCAGTGCAGGCGTTGGGGAGCGGTGAGGGCAGGTGGAGTCCACTTACCCGTAATCACCCAGCGGCTCTTGACGGCTGACCACACAGCCCAGTGGTGCAGCAGCTCCTGCAGCTGAGCGATGAGCTGGCCCCGGCTGCCCCCGTCCGGGCTGGGCTGCAGGCCCTCGGGGGGCACAGACACCAGGGACACATCCCCCAGCTCCAGCGACACTGCCGGGCAGAAGGTGGCCGTCAGGGGCCCGGCCACACCACTCGGACGCCCCCTCATCCAGCCCCTGCCTCAGGCCAGCGCTCGAAAGCCAGTTCGCTGAGGGCCGCTGCCCCGGCAGAGGCGGCCCCTGGGTCCCACCTGGGCCACGCTCACCTGGGTCCTCCTCCACGTCCAGCAAGGGGATGTCGTCGTCCAGGTAGGGCACAGGGCCCTGGGCAGGGCCGCCCCCCGCCCGCTCGGGGGCGGCGAACACGTCCCCGGGGAAGTGCAGGGCGCTCTTGCGGCCACAGTTCTGGTGGCAGCTGTGGAGAGAGCGGAGGGTGAGGCCGGGGCCTCTCAGGCGTCACCCTGCGGCCGGCGCCTCCCACGCCCGCTCCACACGGCATCGTCGAGGACCTCCAGGCGGCCCCCAAGGGCCTCGGTGCCACTGCCCCTCTGGGATGACGAGTGGCGGCAGTCGTCACTGCCCAGGAGAGGGGATGACAGCACAGCCGCCCGTGCACGGCGGCCCCAGCAGGGGAAGCGTGCACTGCGCCTGCAGCCCCAGCTCCCAGGGAGGAGGGGGAGCAAGACGGTGAGCGTGGGCGGTGCGGCTAAGGCCTCGGCTGAGCGAGTGGGGCAGCGAGGCTCGCCCCAGGGTGGGGGCCCGACTGGCACACAGAGGCTGCCCGGTGCTGTGGGGCGGGTTCTCAGCTCCACGGGGATCCTGCATGGGACCACAGGCACCCGACTGACTGGAAGCTCAGTCTCCAGAAGGCCACGCAAGCTGCCCAAGGCTCCAGAGCTGCCGCACAGGGGCCACCGCCCAGCCTGGAGTGGGGGCGCGTGAGGCTTAGTTGGCTTCTCTGCAGACACTTCGCTTCCGTGGCAAAACTGTCACAGGAACAGTTCAGTCGGAACGTCAGAGCACCCTTGGCGGCGCCCGCACCACCACGCGTGGCGGTCCTGAGGGGGAGGGCGAGGGGAGAGCTGCGGCGTCCTCCCTCCCCGGCCTGAGCTCCTCGGTGGGTTCACGTCTGACTTCTGCCCTCCTCCACTCGCCAAAGGCAGGTGGACGTCGTCACGGATCTGGCATTCCTGCCTTTGTGGGCCTGGGCAGCCTCGGTCATGCCTCAGTCCTCCCAACCCACACAGACCGCAGGCCGGCCTTCCCTGGACCACGGCGCCTTCTCTCCCGCCCTCCCCAGCCACTCTCCCACAGCCCCTGGCCTCCAGCACCACTACGCACGAGCCCGTCCATTCTGCACATGGCTCTCGGGATCTAAATACCGTTTCTCCACTGAGATGAGCATCCTGAGGACATTAACATTGACATCAACATTCTGTCAGGCAGCCACGCCCATGGGAGCAGAGCCCGACTTTCTTGGGATTAATCTCGGCTCTACTGTGTCCTAGATGGCTGGACCATTGCCCAGTCTCCCCGAGTCCAGTTTCCTCATCTCTAAAATGGACCAAATAAGAGGACCCAGCACCCAGGGCCCGTGGAGGGGAGCAGTAAGATCATGCCCGAAAGCACTTTGCCTCTTCCTGGCACAGAAGGTAGCTGCCAGGGAGATTCTCTTCTCCTCTTACCCCCAAGTTGTACCCGGCCTAGGACTGGGCAAACAGAAGGTGCTCAATAGAGAATCACAGGGCTCTGGACGAGAGGACGCTGAGCTGAGAACCCCCAGGCCCGTCACAGACACTTGTGAGAAGAGGACGGCCCCTCCACCCACCTGCCAGCTCACCTGGTCTGGCAGGCGCTCTCCAGCGGCGCCATGTACAGGCTCCAGAGGCCCAGGGCGGCAGGCATGGTGAAGAGCACGGCCAGCCAGCAGCACGACACAATGAGGGACATGAACAGGCCAAAGTCGTGGACGGCCGGGATCTGGGGAGGGAGAGGCGGGGGGGCTGGCGAGACCTGGAGCACGGGGAGCCGGGGACGCTGCAGCAAGGCCCTCAGGACCCAGGCCACTCCCAGCCTGAGACAGGGTGAGGCCCAGGGGCCAGAACGACAGCCCAGCGCAGGAGAACATCAGGGCCAAGGGCTGGGGCCTCGTGTGTGAACCGCAGCCCGCCCCTCGGCGCAGGGCGGCACAGGGCTAGTGCTGCGCCTGCCCCCGTAGAATGACAGAGGCCAGGTGACGGCCCAGCACAACAGGCCATGTGTTGGCAAGGGGGTGGGGACAGCATGCCCGGGGCAAGACAGGGAGGCGGGGCCCGGAGCAGCGGGGTGCTCTGGGGCATCCCAGGGCCTGCGCGGGGGTGCGGCGACAGAAGGGGACTGAACCAAGCAGCAGACAGGCCTTAAGACAGTGTGTGAAACACTTTCACAACCATCTCCCATTCCAGTAACTGAGCAGTCCAGACGTGTAGGAAATGAGGTTCAGAGAGGTCAAGCCATCCGGCTAAGATCACACAGCAGTAAAGAGACTTGAATCCTGGCATTGCCTACTTCCTGGATGTGGGTCTCCAGGAAGGCAGGATAACCCCAAAGCATCTGCTGGCTTTCCTCAAACACTCAGGCCTGCGCCCTACCTCCCAGATCCGGCCAGCAGCAAGGACCTGCCCCAGACTCACCCCTCCTTCTGCGCCCAACTGAGGCCGGAAGCAGCCTGGGAGCAGGCGGAGGAAGGTCAGTGTGAGAGGTGGCGGCAGTGCGGAGCCAGCAGGTGGGAAGCACGCTGAACGGGGCTCAGGATGTTTGACCCTCTCGCCACGCCCCAGCTGTGTGACCTTGGGGAAGTCACCTAACCTCTCTGGACCTCAGTTTCTGGATTAGGAAAATAGGGATGATAATTATACTTTCATCTAAGTATGTCATAAGGAACAAATGTGAGTTTTGCAAACTGCCAAATGCCCTCGGGGGAGGCTTGGTTACTATTACTGAGCATCAGTAGCAAATGCGTTTACGTTATTATCACATCCCAGTGAAGCTCTCCCTGAAGCGAGGCTCCGTTAGACTCTACGGACGCTACAAGTGCTTGGCCCAAGGCTGCGTGGCCACAGAGCAGGGACAGGTGGGAAGAGCAGAGGCTGGGGCCAGGTGTGCGTGGGGGTGGGTGGGGGAGGGCGGCAGGGCAGGGCTGGGAGGTGTGGTCTCCCACCTGGGAGAAGACGTTAGCTGCGTAGGCCGCAGCGGTGGTGAGGGAGGTGAAGAAGGTGGCCTTGCCTGCCGTCTGGATGGTGTGGATCATCCGCAGCTGCGGGTCCTCCAGGTGGGAGGCCTGGCGGTAGGTGTTGATGAACACAAAGACGTCGTCCACACCTATGCGAGGGGCCCAGGGCAGCAGGGTCACTCTGCTGTCTCCAGGATCACGCCCAACCTGGGCCCCTACACAAACCCTGAGGGCGCCCGAGCGGTCGGGCTCCAGACGGTCCTGTTTCTCAGCCTGGAGTCTGGAAATAACCACGAGACCCTGGATCTGCCCACCTAAAGTCCAAGCTTCACCAGCACCCACTCCACTATCTGCTCCCCTCTGCCCCCAATATTGGCCCTTTCCTCCAAATTTAGCCTCCTATACACATTTTCCACCTCCACCTGGCCTAGCTGCTCACCTGCCATACCTGCCTGCTGCTGGCATACCTCCTGGCCTATCTGCCCACCTGGCATACCTGCCTGCTGCTGGCATACCTGCCCACCTAGCATACCTGCCTGCTCCTGCGGGGGCTCCACCCACCATATGCCAAGGATCCACCCACCACTCTACCCTCCAAAGCTCCAGGGTCTGAAAGGGGACATTCTGGAAGCCAGGCTTTGCATCCTCGGAGGAGATACATTTGGGGCCAGAGTTCCCAAGGGGGAGGCCCATTACCTGGGCAACAGAGGCAACTCACCAATGCCCACTATCACGAAGGCAGCCACCCCATTGAGGATACCCAAATACTGGATACCGAAGACCACGTGGTACAGGAAGAGTGCCACCAGGCAGCTGAGGCCGATGCTGGCAATCCCGAAGAAGGACAGGAACACTGGGCGGGGCGAGAGGCACAGGGGTAAGGTGGTGGTGGTGCTGGGGTGCACCTAGCAGAACATATCGCCCAATGTTCCCAACCCAGCTAGGTCCTGCCTAACACCAGCACCCTCTTTCACTCCCCATTGGGGTGCCCCTCACCGCCCTGTCTGCTCCCGCAGTCTCCATGCTCAGAGGCAGAGCCAGGAAGCAGCCCTGATCTTTACAGAACTTCCCTCAGTGCTAATAGGGGAATAATAAACATTAGATATCTAACATCTGTTACCCCAGTAGAGAGCGATTCCATGGGGGCAGGAAGCGCATCTGTGATATTTACCCCTGGATCCCTGGCATCTTACAGCATCTGGCGCATAATTGGCGTCTAATTAATATTTGTTAGATGAATTACTCTTTTCCATTTTTGAGGGTATTACCGATCTTTTGTTCCTTTGGGAATTTTAGAGCAGTAAGAAGCAGGTAGGGTGCACGGGAAGGTGGAAAAGTGAACTAGGGCACAAAAAGGAAGCTTAACGGGAACGGCATAGCAGACCACAGAGAAATCCGTAAGAAGGGTCCAACACTCCAGACTCCCCAAAATAAGGTTATCAGCAGAAAAAGATGGCTCAAGACCAAAAGGTTCAAAGACCTGGAGGTGGGGCTCTTGGGGGTGCCCAGCCTGCCACTGCACTTGCCTGGAGCTGAAAAGTAATTTCTGAGCATTCCACCCACAGCAGTTCTGACATGCTGGACCCGAGACTCCTGACATTCATGGGAGGGAAAGGTTTAGCCGGACAGAGCACCCTGAGAGGGAAGGAAGGGCTGGCTCCATGCCAGGCTTTGGAGAAGCCCTACCTGAACAGGAGGTGAGAATGTAGACGAGGGCAGCAATGCAGCTGCTGCTGATGAAGGCCAGGAGCATGTCATTGTTGAAGGTTCTACGCACCTCGTAATCAAAGAGGTCTGTCCCCCCATATAAAACCTGGACTTTGCTGGGGGAAGGAAGGCCATGGAGAGAGGGAAAGAGAAAAGTGGGTTAGAGATGGTCATTAACACCTCTAGGTGAGCCAGGGACTAGCCACCTAACCAGTGGTGCTTTACGTGGGCTGTACGTTACAACCACCCAAGGACTTCCTGATGTCCGGGTCACACTCTGAGTCAGAATTTCTGTGGTGGGACTGAATCATCAGCGTGGTTCAAATCTATGGCCAAGGTTGAGCCTACTCTAGACAGATAATTATCAGTTATAGTCAGCTCTGTCATCCCCTCAATTCTCAATTACTCATAGCAAATTTTTCATCCTAATTCAGCTTCCAGATTTTCAGTTTTACACAGTTATATTGTGCTTAACACAGGCTATTCTTAATTAAAAAAAAAAAGCAAACAGGCTGTTCAAACAGAGTTTTAATATACAAACAGGAGTAACATCTGCTTCTGGCCAAGAAATCCCAATTTAGCCTTGCAGTGAAACTAACAAAAAAAGAGAGAGAGAGAAAATATATAAAACAAGATCCTGGAAATAAGAATGATGTTGATAAAAGATGGAAAACAAAGTCAGTCCTGTGGTTACCCTAACTTACTGCCATGAGAGTGTCCCCAGACATCAACGTCTAAAATATGGTTTCTGGACTCCCCCAAGGAGGATGAAAAATCTTCAGATATTATAAAACCCATAAATCCACTGATACATTGATCACTGAAGCTTGAGCAATGAATTCCAAGCACTGAAAACTAAGAATGAATTTACAAGAATGCACATCACAAATTGCTCAAAACCAATGACTAAGAGAAAATCTTAAAAGCAGCCTGAGAAAAAAGAGACATTACAACACTCAAAAGAATAAAGATAAGGATGACAGCAGACTTCTCACTGGAAAAAAAATGCAAGTGACAGAACAGTGGAATAACAGCGTGTTCCCATGGGGGGACAAACAATGCAAAATAAAGGCTTTTTCAAATATCCAAAACATGAAAGTATTGATCGCCAGTACACCTGTACTACAGAGGTGTTAGAGGTTAAGTCCTTTAGGGAGAATAAAAGTGAGAAGAGATGGAAATATAGATCAACACAAAGGAATAAGAATTGGAAATGGGGCCTCCCTGGTGGCGCAGTGGGCTAAGCAACGCACTATGAAACAAACCGCAGCCACTGCAGCACGAGTTCGATCCCTGCTGCCCGCCAGGGCCAGGACCCACATGGTGCGGGAGGCCTCTCCTGCTGTGCCCGCTGCTCCCCTCAGCAGTGTACTTCTGTTGATCTGCCT
Organism: Galemys pyrenaicus; assembly: GCA_019455555.1. Lineage (NCBI taxonomy): Eukaryota > Metazoa > Chordata > Mammalia > Eulipotyphla > Talpidae > Galemys > Galemys pyrenaicus. The sequence continues at coordinate 4,912,622 of JAGFMF010012255.1, read as the reverse complement.
GTTCTGCTACCTGCTCTCTGTGGTGAATCCTCTCACCCCCCCCCACCTCTGGCCTGTACCCCAGTGCTTGTATGCATAAATAAATAAATCTTTAAAAAAAAAAAGAATTGGAAATGGTAACAACATGAATATGTAAAATTTCCTTATTACTTATTTCATTAAGTTCAAAAGATAATGGACCACTTAAAGAAGAACAATAACAATGTAGATACGAAAATAAAATGTGTGACAACAATAGCATAAAGACCAGGAGGAACAAAATGACAGCACAGTACTAGAAGGTTCTTACATGATGCAGGAGGTGATGTGACATCATTTGAAGCTGCACTGTGATCATTTAAGAATGTATTATATAGTTCCTAAAGCAACCAATAAAATAAATATAAAAAGTTACAACTAAAATTAAAATGGAACAATAAAAAATATTCAAAAGAAGGCAAACAAAGAGGAAAATAGGAATAAACAACATTGGGGAGAAAATAGGAACAAATAATATTTGGGAGAAATAGAATAAAATAAGATATGCTTAAGTGTAACCATATTAATAATTACATTAATTGTGCACGGTGTAAACATATCAATTACAAGACAGAGACAGTCATATTAGATAAAATCAAGACCCAGTCGCCTACAAGAAACCCACTTTACATATGAAACAAACAGGTTAGGAGCAAAAGGCTAGAAAAAAAGACATCCTACACTAACAGGAATGAAAAAAAAGATGGTGAGGTCCTAGTAATAACAAATGAAGTAAGTTTTAGAACAAATAATATTACTAGAGACAAAGAAGATAATTTAAAAATAATAAAGGATTTAATTCATCAAGAGCATGAATATAACAATCCTAAATATTTTTGTACCAAGTAACAGAGCTTTAAAATGAGGCAAAAATCCAGAGAAATAAAAAAGAAATAGAAAACTCCACAACTATATCTAGACATTAAAAAAAAAAACTTTCTCAATAATTGCTAGAACAATTAGACAGGAAAATCAGTGAGTATATGAAATACTTGAACAGCACAAAGAACCAACTTGACTTAGTTGACATTTATAAAACACCCAAGCATCAAAAGCATTATTTGCAAGTAGAAGGAACATTTAGCAAGATAGAGCATATTCTGGATCAAAAACAAGACTCAAGAAATTGAAAAGAACTTAAGTGATACAAAGTATGTCCCCTGATCACTGCAGAATTAAATAAAACCAGCAACAAGAATATCTGGAAAATTCCCAAATATTTGGAAATTAACACATTTTAAAGTAACACATGCATCGAGGAAGAGATCACAAAGGAAAATAAAAAGTATTTTTGAATTGAATGAAAATGAAAGTATAACACATCAAAATAGGTCAGATGTGCTAAAATACTACTGAAGGAATTTTACAGCAATAAACACCCATATCAGAAAAGAAGAAAGGTTTCAAATCAGTGACCTCAGTTTCTACTGTAAGAAAGTAGAACAAAAGAAAATTACATATAAAGTAAGCATAAGAAAGAAAATAATGACGATCAGAGAAGAAATCAATGAGACAGAAAATAGAAAGACAATAGAGAAAAATCAATGAAACCAAAAGCTAGCTCTTTGAGAAGATCAATAAAATTGATAAACCTCTAGCCAGGCTGGTCATGAAAAAAAAAAAAAAAGGTACAGGACACACTCAAAAGAGGTGACATTGCTATGGTTTGTACAAATATTAAAAAGATAATAAGGAAATATTATGGATCACTTTATATCAACACATTCGACACTTGAAATTGACAAATTTCTGAAAGAGTCAAACTACCAAAATTCACGGGCGAAGAAACAGGTAACTTTAATAGCCTTATATTTATTTTCGAAATTGAATTTGTAGTTAAAACCTTCCCATAAAGAAAACTCTAGACCCAGACAGTTTCATTGGTGAATTCTCTCAAACATTAAAGGAAGAAATAACACCAGTTCTATACAGACTCTCCAATCTGAAGAGAGATTACTCTCCAATTCATTCTCGAAGACCAGAATTGCTCTCATATCAAAATCAGACAATTACAAAAAAAAATCAATGGCCCAGTATTTATTATGCCCATTAACAAAGGTATTAGTGAGGTAAAGTAGGTTTGCATCTTTGTACCTGCTGCAGAGTAATAGATTCAAACATCTGTAAGTGTATACTTTTCTGTTCACTATCTTAATTGTAGTGACAATTTCATGGTGCATGCACGTGTCAAAACTAATCAAGTTGTAAACGTAAGTATGTGTAGTGAGTTTTATGTCAATTATACCTCAATAAAACTGTTTTAAAGAACCAAGCAGGACATTTGAAAGTCAATTAGAAAAGATCTTTGGATTATCTACTGTGTTGAATTAAATGGACTAATTGATCTTTCATTAGAGCAGAAAACTGGAAGTTCAATTGTTCATTCATTCATTCATTTTTACAATATTTACAGACTCTTTTTTGGTTCAAGGTTCTATATAAATTTCTGACCATAAAAAGACACAAGCCCAAATTTTCACTCTTAAGTAGAAAGGAACAGCTCATTAGAGAACATTCCTGGCCAGAACTACTAAAAAGTTAGATAAAATTCAGAAATAATCTACTTGCTGGCAGAGTTCCCAAAGCAATGAGAAGCAGAGGGTCAAGACTCTGGCCAGGGAAGAACCTAGAAAAGCCAAGCTCTCCTTCTACAGCCATTTTCTCCCGGAGGCATTTGCTGATGCTGAACATAGGCAGAAGCTGAAAACCTGGCTTGGAGTCAGAGAAGCTTCCAGAGCTGCAGCCAAACTTGCAGACCTTCAGAGCATATGGTCATTTCCTCCTCAGCACTTCTGTCGAATAATGGAGTAACAAAAGGAAAGAGACTAAAATAAAATAAAATGATAGTTTTTTTGTGTTTAGCAGGGTTTTTTTTTTAAAGATTTCTTTATTTATGCATACAAGAGCTGGGGTGCAGGTCAGAGATATGGGGGTGAGAGGATTCACCAGAGACAGAGTGGGGAGCAGAACAGGCAGATCGACTGAAGTACACTGCTGAGGGGAGCAGTGGGCAAGGCAGGAGAGGTCTGTTGTGCCATGTGGGTCAGCTCCCTGGCTGGGGATCGAACTGGCACTGTTGTGCAGCAGATGCTTCACAGTGCAGCGCTCAACCCGCTGCGCCACCATGCTAAGCATGGAGACCCTGCTTAGCAGTTTTTTAGAGACAAGGATTAGAGTTTGGAACCTGCCAGGCAAAGGGGCTCTGCAGACTACATCAAGCTCTCAGTTGAAAATCCTGGAGAATGAAGGCAACCTTGAGGTAGACTGAGATTTTTCAGGGCTGCAAACCAGCTTGTTTCATTGTAATTCCTGACTGTCTAAGGTTGTCAACTACAACCCCCTCTGCTTAGTGGAGGGAAAGGCTAAACTTTCTCTTAAGGAAGCAACATCCTCTGTGCCTCTGCTTTTTTATACACAATTCATTACTCAATAAAAGTTACCAAGCAGGGCCATAAGACCAAACACCAAATGAAAGAACAGACTACAGAAACAAATCCAGAGGTGATCCATATATTGATAGTTAGCTGATGTGAACTTTCAAATAACTTAATAGATTTAAGAATGTAGTGGATAACATAAAAAAAATAAAGTGAGGAAGAATTTCATCAGGGATTTAGACCTATGGCAAAGTATATATGGAAATTCTCAACAGAAAAAAACCGTAATATTATCATGAAAGTCTCTATACACATTAAATGCATTTTAGCTACAGCAGAAGTGAACTGAAATATCTAAATTGAAATAGAAAAAAAGTAGCAGAGAAGACCTAGCAAAAAAGCACTGAAAACACAAAGGACTCAGTTTCAGATGCAACATTTGTGTAATTAGAATCCTAAAAGGAGAAGGGACAGAGAATGAAGTAGAAGCAATATTTGAAGAGATAATAGGAAATTCCTGAAACTGATGAAGGTCATCAACCCAAGATTCAAGAAGCTGCGTGCATTCCCATTAGAACAAATACAAAGAAACCCACACTGACATATACCACAGGAGACTGGTACAACCAAAGACAAGGAGAGATCTTAAAAAGAGTCAGAGGAGAAAATGACAACAGTTCAAAGGGTCCCCCCCAAAAAAGAGAGAGCGAGAGACTCACGACTGACTTTCCCACAGAAAGGGGCAGTCAGAACAGAATGATTGACATATTTGAAGAATTAAAAGAAAATAACTGCCAATTTATAATTCTACATCAGTAAAAATAAACTTCGAACATGAAAGTGAAATAAAGATGCTTTCCAGGCAAACAAAACAGAGAATTTATCACCAGTGAAACTGCATTAAGGAAATACTAAAGAGAATTCTTCAGACACAAGGAAAATGATCCCAGAGGGAAAGATGAAAATTGTAGGAAGTAATGAAGAGCAACAGAAAAGGTAAATATGGGAGTAAACATAAATGAATACTGATTTAGTAAAATAATAATGTAATGTCTTAGGGGGGTTAAAATGTATATAGAATAAAATGCAGGCAACCAAAATGTATAAATGCAGTGACTGTGTTCTAAGATTCTAGTATTATCAGGGAGGTAGTAAAAGTGATGATTTGTATTACTCTGTAATAAGGCCAGATGTATGTTGTCATCTCTTGGGTAACCAGTACCAGAATAATAATAATAAAAAAGATTGTATTAACCCCAAAGAAGGTACTAAACTCAAGCCAACAGCACCCTTGGACGTTAGCACTCTGTAGCAGCAGGAAAGTTGGCACGGGCAGGTTCAGGATGGTTCCAGGCAGACGGGTCAAGGAAGGAGAGTCTTGGAGCCCTCGGTGGCTTTTCATGCTTTTATGAGTAGAGGTGGCCAGGTACATGGCAGGCAGGGGTGCCGGGGGGCCGGGAGGCTGGCAGGCCGCCCAGCCCCTGGCGCATCTCACCCTCTAGGCTGCTATTTACTACTGCTGCTTGTCAGTCCTGTCGGTCCTGGCATCCTCATGACGCCGCCCATTTAAGCCCGTGTCAAACTCGGGTGCGCCCACTTGCACATGCGCACCCTGGAATGCTCGCAGCACCGCAGGTGTCCATCATCAGTGGTGGGAGGGTGGAAAGACCTGATTTCTCTAACCCTACAGTCCACTCCCTCAGGTTTTTCCACCATACGAATTATACATAAAGCAATGAAGCAAAATATAATATAATACAAATGAACTTAGGCAGGGCACCAACCCAGGGGCAAAAGACAAGATTATTGGCACCAGCAGATGATCCACCATATTTGCTGCCAAAGGCACTGAACATGTGAGGCAGGAACCACTCACAGCATCTGCTGTCTCATGCCAGGAACCGTCAGGCTTCCTGGCCTTCTCTGGCTGTGGTCTCAGCCACAAGCCAGACACCTCACCCACCCCCAGGATGCTCTCACTCTCTCTCAGGATTGGCGATTCTATGCTCTTTGGGGGTAATCATCCAATCCCCAGGTGTAGGGTAAAGGTTGATCAGGTCTTTCCACCCTCCCACCACTGATGATGGACACCTGCGGTGCTGCGAGCATTCCAGGGTGGGCATGCGCAAGTGGGCGCACCTGAGTTGGACACGGGCATAAATGGGCGGCGTCATGAGGACAGAGAGAACTGCGAGGACCAACAGACAGGACCGTCCGACAGTACTGAAGAGCAGTAGCCGAGAGGGTGAGACGCGCTGGGGGCTGGGCGGCCTGCCAGCCTCCCGGCCCCCCGGCACCCCTGCCTGCCATGCACCTGGCCACCTCTACTCATAAAAGCATGAAAAGCCACCGAGGGCTCCAAGACTCTCCTTCCTTGACCCGTCTGCCCAGAACCATCCCGAACCCTGCTCCAGTGCCAACTCCATCCTGCTGCTACACCAGGGTACTCTCTGCCGTCACTCCAACACTCGGCTTTCATAGCCACATGTGACACGCAGCCCCTGCACTCAGGCCAACCCTGTGCATGCATACACAGGTTGGGGATCCGTGGATACAAGCGCTACATGCAGCCTCTCTTGGGTCCCCTTTTTGGCTGTGGGCTCCACCACAAGCCACGTTCCCTTCCTGTCCCCCCAGGACGGTTCCTCAGCTCCTCACCCTCACTTAATAAGCGGGGCATCACCTACAGGTGATTTTAAGAAACTCACCGGCCTTCTTTAACAAACAGGCTGCTTACCAGCCACTTTGAGTTTCCCCAACTTAGTGCCAGCTTTTGCCTTCTCTAGCCTTTTTCAAGCTGCTTTCGGCCATCAAGGCCCACTGGCCATGCTCTACTATCATCTCCTGGGGTGTACAAACAATCATCCACCTCCAGGGTCCCATAAACATAACCTGCCAAATTTTCCCAGCCTTCTGGAGGGACTGTCAGTCTAAGTTCGTTAGTCCTTTCCTTGGGTCAGCAGTGGGTGAGCTCCGAATCGTGGTCCTCTTTCAGTCTGCTGCCTCAGGGGTCCTGGGCTGGTCCTCGCAGGCATCTCCTCCACTCGCGGTCCTGTCCCACAGCTCCCTGACCGATCCACCTCCTGTGCTCCTGCGGCATCTCTGGCTCTTCCTGCAGCATCTTCAGCTTTTCCTGCAGCCCCTGGACCTTCGGCAACCTCCTGTGCTGCCATTGCTCCGCCAGCATCACATGTTTGTGGCCTGCCACCTCGCAGTCCCTCCTGTGGTCTTCTTAGGGCTCCGCACCCATCTGCATCGAACCATCCTGCTGACTACGCCAATTGTAGCGGCAGGAAAGGCGGCACTGGGCAGGTTCGGGATGGTTCTTAGCAGACGGGTCAAGGAAAGGAGAGTCTTAGAGCCCTCGGTGACTTTTCATGCTTTTATTAGTAGAGGTGGTCAGGTACATGGCAGGTACGGGTGCCAGGGGGCCGGGAGGCTGGCAGGCCTCCCAGCCCCCCACGCATCTCACCCTCTTGGCTGTTTTCTCCTCTCTCTGCTGCTGCTGCTGCTGCTGCTGCTGCTGCTTGTATTGGTCAGTACTGTCGGTCCTGTTGGTTCTGGCGTCCTCATGACACCAGCCACTTAAGCCTGTGTCCAACTCAGGTGCGCCCACCTGCGCATGCCCACCCTGGAATGCTCGCAGCACCGCAGGTGTCCATCATCAGTGGTGGGAGGGTGGAAAGACCTGATAGTTCTCTAACCCTACACACTGCCAGAAGGCTCTGGGGAGATGGGAAGGGGAAGAAAAGCTTTTTTGCCCAGGGCAGGGACTTTGCTTCAGCTGCTGAACATATTAGGCAGAGTAGTTGTGTGTATTTGAAAACCTGAAGATTCTTGGACAATCAGACCCTCCCAGCTCCCCCACGCAGCCAAGCATCTTTCCCCAGAGAGCCTCCATCCACCCATCCAACTATCCACCCACCTATCCACCCACCCATGCATCTATCCTTCCATCCCCCACACAAATCCCCACTAAGAAATTCCTGGCACTGAGCTAGGAGCTAAAACTACAGGGACAAACTGCGAATGAGCCCAGTGCTCAACACACTCACACTCTATTGAGACGTAATTAAATCAGACCTTCCTCAGACTTTAATGTGCAAACAAATCACCTGGAAATTCTATAGGTCTTGAGAAGTGCTTGAGACTCTGCATTTGTAACAAGGCCCCAGGTGCTGCTGCTGCTGATTCAAGGACTGCACTTGGAGGGACAGGAATTAAGCAGCTAAAATACAGAGTGGCCAGTGCGATGATGAAACTGTAGCTCAGAGAACTGAAGCAGCTTGCTCCACAATAAAATGGAGTGACTGACCCCCAGCTGCAGCTAAACCCAAAGGCTATACATGAGGTTTCCTGCTTAAGGAGAAGGGGACCATGGCACTGGGTACCCTGGGCTTGGGGAAGAGCTGTCCACGTTGAGTCTTAAGGGATAAACAAGGGTTTTCCTGGCAGAGGCGCCTAGCATAGCAACTGAAATAAAAGAGCAAGGATTCTGGATTAGAACATCTGGATTTTAAGCTTTAAAATTTTGTGAGCTTTAAAATTGGAGCCAATTACACTGTGCCTTCGATTCCTTAGAAACGGAGGTAATCATAACAGCATGTTCCTGTTTAGGTTGGTGTGAGAGTTAAATGAGATGGATGTATAAAAGACAGAGCAGTGAGTGAGACAGAAAGTGCTCACTATATGTTAGCTCTGATGATTGCAGCAGTTGTTTAATATAATGAATGAGTGAGGAGTGGGAGTGACTCCTCCTGTGCCCAGGTCTAGGGACGGTGAGGCCCTGAGTGACTTCCCAGTGGGACTGACAGATAAACTATCAAGCAGAACGCCCATTCCCGGTGGGGAGGAGGCCAGCTGTATCCTCAGACACACATCCCAAGGTCCGGAGGTCAGCCAAAGCACCCATGCCCCTAAGTACCTTCAAGTCCCTTAGCTCCTCTCCTCTTCATGGCTCCAGAAGAGTAGCAGGACTCACCAACCCTGCTTTACAAGTAGGGAAACTGAGGCCCAGACATGCAAAATGAGCTCTCCACTATCTCCCTGGGTAGTAGAGGCAGAGAAGAACTCCCTACTCCCGGGTCAGGAGTCTTTCTAGACAGCCTTCTAGTGTCAGTTCAGGAGAAAATCAATACCTATGACTCCGGTTCTGGGAGATTTCCTGCCTCTTCCAAAACTGTCGTGTGCACTGACCACTGCACTGGTAAAAGCACCTGTCAGTGACAATAAAGATGTAGGTGGCCCTGCCCTGGCTTGGGCAGACAGGCTTCCTAGAGAGGAGGACCGGGGTTCATAAGAAAGAAGTACCTGGAGACCCCTCTCCAACCCTCCTCCAGCCCTTCCACGGTGCACACAGGCCAGGCCAGGCCCGCGGGTGCCGCCTACCTAGTCGACTGCTTGGCCAGCATGGCCACATACGTGACCACGAAGCTCTGAAACTTGGCCCGCTGCTCTTCCCAGCGGTCGTCCACTGAGTAGTAGTTGGGCAAGGGCGCTCCAAACAGGATCTCGCTGCGCAGGAGGGAGCTCTTGAGGTTTTCTGCCGAGAGGCCCTCGTCCACGTACCAGTAGAACTCAGGGTGAGTCATGGCCAGCTCCAGAGAGCCTGCAGGGGCAGGGCAGGAGCCCATGGAGCTCAGCCGTCAACTCCCACCAGCCCTCCCTGAAGGCCGCCCGGCTCCCCTCACCACCTCACCCTTCTCTAACTGCCCCTGGGCTGCCTCCAGCTGTCTCCAGCGGACAAGAGAACCCGCAGCTGCCCAAGGAGGCGTCAGCCCCGAGAGCTGCTCAGGCAGCGCCCACTAGGGTTATGTTTCCATTTCAGTTTGAACCTCACCAAATTAATTCCAAGGCTCAATTTCAAATGAAATACCATGTGGGTTACTTTGCCATTATTTTACTGGGGTGTGCTACTTGTAGGTTGTATATAAGTTGTGTGTTGAAATAGAATCAAAATATTAATTATTCCAAGACTTAGACTGAGCCTCATCTTCCCCTGCCTATCCCACCCTCATGTGCCTAGAACCCTGGCCGATCCCCACCAAGGAATGTCCATGCCATGGCCCCATTCCCCGACCCCGCCTACCCTTCCTCAAGTCCCAGCTTGCTCATGACCTACTTCTAACCCTACCCTCGGTCATTCCCTCCACCACAGCTCCTGCCCTGTCTACTCTGCACAGGTGCCCAGCTCTCTGTACCCACACCAGCCTGTCCTCTAACCAACCTTGCGCCCCAATCTCCCCAGCTTTCTCAGACACTGGCCACGCGAAACACTCCATCTCCCTCAAGATGCAGGTCTGTGCCCTAAGCTCCTTCCTTGCTCCCCAGGGACCCCATTTCACACCCAATCCTGCTCCCAACCTTTCCTCATAAGGGCCTTAGGCCACGCACTGCCTGACTGCCTCACAAGCAAGTCCTCCTCGTCTGAGTCCCCACCAGGTCTCCTACCAGCCTCTAATCTTCAACCAAACCTTCTTTCAACGTCCTGCCACCGGATCATTCAGCCCCAGGCCTGTACAAGACCCACCTGTCCCAGGCTCCGCCAACACAAGCCCCGCCCACCAAGGCTCCACCCATGCAGGCCCCGCCCCCCAAGCCCAGCCCACCATAGGGGTGGGGCACCTCACAAGCCCCACCCCCATCTCCGTCAGCCCTTGCCTCCAGCCGCCGCACCCAGGGCCACTCACCTCGGATGTCCGCCAGGTCCTGGCCCATGCCATCGTAGTAGATCTTGCCACCCCGCTCCGTGGGGAAGAAGTAGGTCATGAGCGAGCTGGGAGGGGAGCAGTAGGAGTAGGAACCCAGCGGCAGGTCCTTGAGCACCTCGTGGGGCTTCCAGCAGAACTCCCGGAAGCCCGGGTGGTCCATGATCTTGCGCTCTATCTCGTGGATCGTGACCAGCCGCTCACTAGTGAAAATGTTGCGCTCCGCGTCACCGCGGGCCAGGAAGATGAGCTCGATGCGCCAATGCGCGTGCGTCTGGGTGTTGGTGCTCACGTAGGAGCGAGAGTAGTCCCAACGCGGGGTGCCTCGGCGGGGCCGGCTCTGATTGGTCAAGGCCACCGCAGGAGGCGGGGCGCTGGGTTGGTGCCGCCCACTCTTGTCTGGGCCCCGCCTCATCAGAGCTTCACTCTGATTGGCTGCCAGGCCTGCTGGGGGTGGAGTTTCCCTACGAAGACGCCCGCTCCGATTGGCTGCTGACTTCTGGCCCCTGGAGGTGTCCTCGGCCAGAACCGACCCACGCCGCGGGCCTTCCAGCACCGCGTGCGGGGTCTTGGCCGCCTGCCGCGAGCGGTTGCCCAGATGCAACTGCTGCAACTGTTCCGAGATGAGGCGCTGAAGCGTCTCCGAGGTGAAGTCGGCCAAGTCACGCCGGTTGCGCCCCCAGGACCCGAACTGGGACTTGAGTGCCAGCGCCAGGGCATCGAATCGCTGGGACGCCTCGTGGTTGCGGATCTCGAAGGCGTTGTAGGAGATGTCGATGTCCAGCGGCGGATAGTAGAGGAACATGAAGGCTGACAGGGCCATGGGGATGCTGCATCCCAGGAATAGCACCAGCCCCGCACAGCACGGATTGGTGAAGGCCCAGCCCAGCGTGCTCCAGAAGCCCGAGGCTGGGGGCCGGGAGGGCAAGGTCCAGTGCCGCCAGCAACACTGACCCCCGGCCCCGGTACGGGGCCCCGGCTTTTGCGTCCTCCTGAAGTCCTCGCCTGTTGCTTCCTCCTCCTCTTCCTGCTCCTCCTCTAGCCACACATCCTGCAGCAGGGGGTCATCCTCCGAGTCCATAGCCTACAGGAGAGGGAGAGGTCACCCAGCTCCGGGTATTAGCCAGATATGAAGACTGCAGTGGGATCGCATCAAGCAGACGTTTAAGACAACTGAATTCAACCGCATGTGTACAGAACAGAAAGCTGCTCTTATTTGCCCTTCGCTACCCCCAACTAAGTTGAGGTTTTCAAGGCCACAGGAAAAGAGAATCACAATGCAACTGCAAACGTAAGTGATGTTTCTCCCCATGTAAGGGACATTTCAGGAATTTTGGCTGTACCTGATTTCCCAAGTTTTGCTGATTTTATACTCAAGGCTAAGCTGAGGTATGCCCACCCCATTATTTTCATCAAAGGAGCAACTACAAAGTACCTTCCAGAAGTATCAGGGCACAGGGGGAAGAATCTGATCTTCGGAATCAGACCCTGGTTTGGGTCTTGGGAATGTGAACATTGGCAAGAGAGTGGACCGCTCTGGACCTCAGAGTCTTTGTCTATAACAAGGTGGCATTCCTCCCTCAAAGACTGGGTGCCACCCCAAGGTGGACATACTCTGCAGGCGTGTAGTACATTAGTTACCTGTCACGTCAACAGATTGCTTTGCTGCCTTCTAGGGACAGTGATGTGCTCAGCCATTGCCCAGGAGGCTGTGCCAGGGCAAGTCGCCTGTCATAGCTGTCCTCAAGAAATCTCAATAGTTCCCCACCCCCTCTCGGGACGCTGCAGCTGCAGCCACTGTTTGTCAAGCTCAGACCACTTGGTATGCAGCTCCAGCAACGTCGAACCTTTGGGTACGGACAGGGGCCAGGCATCTGTCTCCCCAACACTTGAGCGCAAGCAGCAGAAGGGTCTAGCAAGAGGGCAGGGCTGGGCAGTCTGAGGACTCCAGTGGGGTGGCCTGAAAGCAGGAGGCCTCCTGGCATCCCCAGCATGGGCGGTCCCCTTGTCCCGCCTGCCCTCTGTTTGGACAGAGAGAGCCTCATTATCCAGTTAGACGCCAGGCAGTGAGAGGAGGAAGCTAATTATCCCAGAGCTGGCTAATTAATGCTGCCTTTCCTATTAACATTCTCTAGAGTGCTCCATTTCAATTAGACGGTCTGTCCGGGAGGAGAAGGGGTTGCCCTCAACCCAGAGAAAGTGAGGAAGAGAGGGCGAGGGGGAGAAGGGAAAGAAACAGAGAAACAGGACAAGGGAGAGACCAGAGACGGATAAAAACAGGAGACAGAGAGGGGCGATGAACAGGGGTGGGGGAGCCACAGATGCAAATAGGAAAACAAAGAAGAGGAATAATGAGCTAAGCAAGCTGAGGGTAGGTGGGGTGGGATAAGAGCAGCAGACCTGAAAGGGTGAGAGACTTGGAAAGGCTGGAACTGGCCTGGAATATACAAGATGCCTATCGTGAAATAATGAAACTTCTCATTTGCGATTCCTTAAAGCGAGCCTGCCAGTGTTAACTCAGTGTTAACTGTCTGAGGCCAATTCATGTCAGCAGGCCCTCCTGGGAGTGAGCCAGAGAAGGCTCAGATGCCTCCTGTCTCCAAGGGCAAAACCAGGTCTGCAAGGGGCAAGGGAGTCTCCTCTCCTCTTCCAGCATCAAGAGGAGGGAGCTGATGTAACCTGGTGGGGAGGGCCAGGGCCCAGTGGTCCCATTGTCTAGGGACTAAGTTCACCCGCCCCACCTCCACCTTCCACTTGTCTTGCCAGGAGTACAGTTTACAATGTGTTGGGATGTGTGGGGGTGGGGGTGTCAAAACCAGTAATCTAGGTCACAGCAGCACTCTCGGGGTGACTTGGGGGCCCCTCTCTCCCACTGCCACTCCACCAAGAATGTCCCTCCCTTCCCAAGTGTCCAAATCTAAAGCATCTTTCAAGAACTTGCTCAACTGTCACCCCTGCCGAGAAGTCTTCCCAGATCTGCCCCTCCCCAGCTGCTGATCTAGGCTTCTCACCGCCCTTAGTCTGGGGGTAAAAACTACTTATGGACAGCAAGGGACAGGGAGTGTGGCCGAATGTTCAGAGCTGGGTCTGGAAGCGCAGACATGCATGCAAGTCCCAGCTGGATGACTAGGGCAGGCAGAGAGGCCTCTTTGTGTCTCAGTCTGCCCATCTGCAAAATGGGGCTACCTATCTTCACCACAGAGGTTGCTGATGGATGATGGGCCCAGCAGGCTGACTCAGTATAAACACTCTGCGTCTCCCCAAATACCCTGGACATCTAAAGACAGCGTGGCAGCCTGTACCAAGTCTCCCACCCCACGTGCTTTTCTCAGCGCGTGACTCCGCTGCTGCTCCTTTAAGCAGGCAGGTGAGCCTCCCTTTCCCTGGGGTCTTGTGGGCTGTGGCACAGCGGCTGTGGGTCTCTGTGATTGTAAAGGCTCAGGGACAAAGCGAGAAGCAGCGCCCACCTGGGCATCTTGGGACACAGGCCTCGGAGCCCGGCGCCATGCTGTGAGGGAGCCCAGGTGAGCCTGGGCAGAGACTCAGCCGGCATTCCTGCTGATAGCGGCACCACCGCAAGACGATTCCAACCCCAGCCCTCAGGTCGTCCCAGCTGAGGCCCGGAGAGTGGGGCAGAGGCAAGCCTCCCTCTCCTGTGTCCTGCCTGCCCCAGAGTCTGTGAGCATAACGTATTGGTTGTCATGCACCAATAAGTTTTAGGATGGTTTGTGACAGAGCGTATACACACCCCATAGCATATACACACCCTATAGCGTGTACACACCCATAACATATAGACACCCCATAGCGTATACACACCCCATAGCATGTAGACACCCCATAGCATATACACACCCCATAGCGTGTACACACCCATAACATATAGACACCCCATAGCGTATACATACCCCATAGCATGTAGACACCCCATAGCATATACACACCCCATAGCGTGTACACACCCATAGCATGTAGACACCCCATAGCATGTACACACCCCATAGCGTGTACACACCCCATAGCATGTACACATCCCATAGCGTGTACACACCCATAACATATAGACACCCATAGCGTGTATACACCCCATAGCATGTATATACCCCATAGCATGTATACACTCCACAGCATATTCATACTCGGTAGCGTATACACACCCCATAGCATATACACACCCCATAGCATATACACACCCATAACATATAGAAACCCCCTAGCGTGTACACACCCCACGGTGTATACACACCCCACGACGTATACACACCCCACACTGTATACACCCCCATACCGTATACCCACCCCATACTGTATACATACCCCATAGCGTACAGACATCCTATAGCATATACACCCCATAGCGTAGATGCCCTAGTGTATTGACACCCATAGTAATGGGGTGACTGAGGCGGAGTCCCGTCCCATATGTGACTCCGTGCCCTGCAGACAACTCTGTGGCATGTAAGTGCCCAGAACACTGGGCACGGCCGTTCTGCCTCCGGGGAGAAGCCAGGCCTGTCGGTGTGAGCGCCAAGGGGGAGAGACCTGGCTGTCAGTGTCCCTGCTGGGCTGCTGGGGCTGAAGATGCGCTCAGAGGGCTCGGGGCTTAGCAGATATTTTGAGGAAAGGCAGGAAGAGGAGTCTGAAGAACCTGGGCTCGAACAAGGAGACCGCGCCTGCCGACAGGACAGCCGGACACAGCAGTGTAAGAGAGTGCTGGGGCGCACGGCTTCTGCGGGGGACGGAGCTTGGAGGGTACGGATCAGCCGAAGTAGGCTCCATGGCTTCTTGGTTCTACCCCTGCCCTCCCCCCACGTGACCAACCTCAGCAGACAGGTGTCAGTCGAAGTGACCCTAGGCCTGGTGCAGCCCCCCTCTTTGTGTGGGCTTGGCGTGTCCTGCCCCCTCTGGGTCCACGTCTCTCCTGCTGGGCGGTGGGAGGGTGAAGGCCCAAGGCCTCGGCTGCGACCCTGGGAATCTCCGAGAGCCCCAGAGACCCAGGCGTTTCTTCTTCCCAGTCTGCAGGCCGAGGAGCTGGGCGAGACCCCTCAGCCAAGGGAGGCACGCGGGGCCTCAGGCCGCTGCAGCAGCCAGCCTCTCCTCAGGCCCTGCTGTGGGAGGGGAGCCAATGGCCGGGTTTCCTTCCTCACAGCCTGGCTGCACTGGCTCGTGGCCGCTCCGGCCGCTCCGTGGACAGTTGCTAAGGTGCGGCTGCTGGGGGCTCCTTTCCACACCCATCACTGGCTCAGACCAAGAGCCCCAAGTGGGTCTGTGGTTGCAGGGAACTGTGACTGCACCTTTATTCTTTTTTTTTTATATTCTTTTAAAAAAACATTTATTTATGCATGCAAGAGCTGGGGTGCAGGCCAGGGGTGGAGGGGGGTGTGAAGATCCACCAGAGACAGAGCGGGGAGCAGAACAGGCAGATCCACTGACACATGCTGCTGCGGGGAGCAGCGGGCGAGGCAGGAGAGGTCTGCTGCGCCATGTGGGTCCCCTCCCTGGCCGGAGATGGAACTCGTGCTGCAGTGGCTGCAGTTTGCTTCATAGTGCTTAACCCCTTGCGCCACCAGGGAGGCCCTGACTGCATCTTTATAATCTGTCATCATTGTGGCCCTTGGAGGGTTCTCCAGATCAGTGACCAGTGTTCTCTGCCTGTCCCTGTCTCTGTCTGTCTGTCTGTCACACACACACACACACACACACACACACACACACACACACACACACACACCCAGAGGGAGCCAGTCAAGATTAAGCTCTGGGCCACCCAAGGGCACACATCGGTGGCCACGGTCCCCCTCCTCCTGAGCAAGGCAGATGGGGCACCCCTGAAAGGGAACAGCAGGCCCAAGGGAGTCTTGGAAGGAAGAACCTGGCCGTTTCAAGGGTCAGGTGTGGGACAGCCCAAAGCCACTTTGTAGCAAAAGTCCGATGTTACAACACCCAGGCACACACCCAAGTTCACACAGGCATTTAAAAAACCTATTAACTGCCGCCTCCATCTGGGAGGATTAGGGGTGATTTTTATTTTCTCCCTTCGTATCTATTTCCAGTTTTTCTGCAGTGGTCAGGTACAGCCTTTCTTTCAGAATGAGAAACGTTACTTTAAAATAGAACGTGCTTGCATGAGTGTGGAATGGACTTCACTAACAGCTGTCAAGCCTTCGAGGAGCCGCTATCACAGGCACGGAGGACGATCCTGTGCTCGAGGAGCACTGAAAGCAAGAACTGGCTCAGACGTGAGCAGGAAGCTCCTCCTTGGAAGGCGGGACCCGGGTGGACAGCAAAGCCCAGTGTGAATGAAGGCGCGTGGCCCCAACTGCCCCCTTGAGGAGAGAGGGACCTTTAAAAGGAGCAGGAGGAGATGCCGGTCCGGTGGGCCCAGAGGGAAATTCAGAGCCCGTAGGCCGAGGCCTTCAGAGGTGGGAACCTCACCTCCTCCCAGCGAGGAGAAGGGGCCTAGCCAAGGTCATAGTTCAGGGGCAGACTCCGGACTCTTGGCTGAGGGCGTGTGAAATCTGCCCCATCACCGGGTTCTGCAGCAGGGGCGGGGGCTGGAGGAGTGTTTGGCAGCTCCAGGGAACAGCCAGGCCTGCAGGAGATGACATGCGGACCCCAGGAGCCAAAATAGGGAAGCTATTTTTAAGGGCCAAGGAAGGAGGCATCCTTCAAGTCACAAGCCAGATGGACTTGCCCATCTGGCCAAGCGGGCTTGAGTGGGAGGCAGCTTCGCTTCAAAGATGTCCCCGGCCCCCCGCTGGGCCTAGCGCTTCACCAGCAGCTCCTGGGATGCAGGCGCCAGAGCCGCAGCCTGTTTACAACGCCCCTCCTCCTGGCGCAGGGCGACAGAACCCTTCCTTCTTCATTCCCCCATCCCAGCCAGACTATTAAAATGTAATCAAAAAATCACATTAGACATGCAGATTCAACTTAAAATACGTATATGTATATATAATTTAACGGCAATTAGGTGCTAATCAGCTTTTTCTTCCTGTCTCCGAGTGTTTTGCCTCCCCGGTTCAGCTCTGGTCCTTGGAAGCTTCTCAGGGTCTTTGATTCTCCTGCTCTTGGGCAGAGATGTGGGCAGGAGCGCCAGTGAGATATTCTGAGCTGAACGGCTCCATTTATCCCGGGGTGCTCAAGGGGGGACACTCTGTCCTCCTCTGATCTTCATTATGGGCCTGCCCCTTTGGCCAGTTCAGCTCTTCTGAGGCAGAAAAGGAGGAAGAGGAAAGAGGGGTGCTTCGCCCCTCCCCGACATCACTACCGAAGCCCCCGCAGCGCCCCTCCCGAGCATCTGCCGCCCTCCAGGTACCCAGTCTCTGAGCCCTTCTCGAGACCTGGGCGCTTATCTCGGGTCTGGAAGTTGTAGAAGCACTGGAGGAGCACAGGCTGGAACGGGGCAGAATCACATGCAGAGAGTGAGCCAGTAGCTCCTCGGGGAACTGCAACACCCGTTAAGACGATCTGAACAGGGCCTCCCTGGGCGCGTAGGAGTTAAGGCGCAGCACTATGAAGCTACTCTGAGTTCGATCTCCGGCCAGGGACGGACCCACAGGGCGCAGCAGACCTCTCCTGCCTCGCCCGCTGCTCCCCTCAGCAGTGTGTTTCAGTGGATCTGCCTGTTCTGCTCCCCACTCTGTCTCTGGTGAGTCTTCTCACCTCCTCTCCAGCACCTCTGGCCTGTCCCCAGCTCTTGTGTGCATAAATAAAAATAAATCTTAAAAAAAAAAAAAGACAACCCTAGCAATCACTAGGGCTAGTGTGTGCACGTTCCCAGGCCACCCCCACACCAGCCCTGCAAGGCGGGCGTGATGAGCATCCCGAGTACATGGCAGACGAAGCAGAGAGGTTAAGTGAGTCCCCTGTGGTCACACAGCTAATGAGGGACAGATGTCGAAGTGGAACCTCAGGTCTACTCATCCTGAAGCGCAAGCTCTTTCTGTCATCCCAGATGTCAGTACTCACGGAGGAAACCGACTTCCCTTTAAGGCCTGTTTCAACCCTATGAGACTGAACTCACGCAGGCCCTGCAGTTCTGCCTCTAGCAGGTGACAGCTCAGGGCATGGCCTGACAAAGAGGAAGTCTCCACTAGAGCAAGGGCATGATGGTCAATATTAGATGTGTCAGCTTGATTGCGCCTTGGGGTCCCCAGAGAGTCAACCAAACCTGATTTTGGCTAAAGCAGATTGCTCTCCCTAAAGGTAGGTGGGCCTCGTCTAATCAGTTGAAAAATCTGAATAGAATAAAAGGCCTGCGTAAGAACTCTTTCTGCTTGAGCTGGGACATTAGTTTTGTTGTGTTTATTTTTTGTTTGTTTGTTTGTTTTTTTCCTGGCTTCAGACTCAACAAGAACCTCAGCTCTTCCCCGTCGTAAGCCTGCTGGCATTTGGACACGAGCTTACATCATCAGCTCTCCTGGGCGTCCAGCTGTAGACTTTGGGCTTTCTCAGTCTCCATAATCACAAGGGCCAATCCCTTATCGACCTACCTGTCTGCCCTTCTGTCTATCACCTGTCATCTTCATCCTATTGGTTCTATTTCTCTGGGGAGCACTAACTAATATCAGGGGGCATAAAGTATCCCAGGGGAAAGTGAGGGTAAAGCAGGAGCCCCTTCCAGCAAGCAGATTCTAGGGGCCCCTTAGCGTCTGCTCCTAAGGAGGCCCAAGTCCCACCCAGAATCTAGAATGGCGATGCCCGATGGCCAGGGCGTGCCTTCCAAATCCACAGAGGAGGGGGCGCGGTAATTTCCAGCACACGACCCCCATCCTTCCTGCCCCAGCATGGCTGCCCCAAAACCTGGCTTTGGGCTGCAGCGGAAGCCCCTGCGCCTACTTCTTGCCACCCCCCAGAAAACACCACCCTCGTTGCCAGCCCAGGGCAGGTGATTCAGAGGGATGAGCGCGACCACTTCTCCCACTGAAGAAAATCTGGGTCTATCTTTGGGCGCCCAGGTGGGATGGGAGTGGAAGGGAGTGGGCCCGGTGGGGGAGGGGTCTCTGGCAGCCCGAGCGAACTTCATTTCTCAGGGAGGGCAAGCTGCAGAGATGGAGCGCGTGAAGGACGGCTGGCCTCCCCGGTTGACAGCTGGCGAGGAAACTGTGGGCACTGACTCGTACACCCAACAGCTCAATATATATCAGGCAAACAAGCTCGGCCACAGTCATAGATCACCCGGGAAACATCCGAGCCGCACCGGGGGACCCAAACCAGCGATCGCACCAGCCACCGTCGCCTTCCCGGCTTGTGTTCTCTCCCTAGTGGGCTCAGTGCGACAGGGCTGGTCCCCCAAACTCAGAGGGATATTGGGGACTAAATGCAATAGACTGCTTTGGGGGAGAGGGGAGGCCGAGCTGCGCATGCATTTGCAGCTTGGTTCACGCCGAGCTCCTGCCAGGAGGTGGATGCTTTGGAAAGTCTGTTTCCTCATCTGTGTGAGGGGGGCCGCGGGTGGCACCCCGCTTGCTGGCTTATAGCAGCTGGTGTGATATTTGAGTTTCTCAGAGGGGAGGAGCCCCAGACCTGGGATCGGCCAGCGGGAACGTCTGCGGGTTGGCCAGAGCTGGCTCTTGTTAGCTGCCTCACGGGCCCTCAGGTTTTAGCATGGACCGGTCACCACGTGGTGCCCTCGGAAAATGCAAACTCCTGGGCCCGGTGCCCGCCCCTGTCAATCAGCCTGTGGGCGCGGGGTCCAGCAACCTTGTCTCACCAAGTCCCCAGGTGATTCTGCTGCCGGCGGTCCAGGACCCTCCTTTGAAAGGTGCTTGGTCACCTGCCCAGTTCCCAGTGCCGCCTCCAACAGGTGACCTAGCCTCAGCCTCACCCCTACTCCCACCCTCATCCCTCGATGGGAGCCACACCGCCTGCACCCCGACTCTCGAGACGGACTCGGGCGCCAGGGTCCCTAGCCAGGGCGCGCTCCTCTAACCTCTTCTTCAGCCACTGGAGGGAGGGAGGGCACGAGGGAGGGAGATGTGCTGGCATTTGGGCAGGAACAGGACGCTGTGTCCAGAGAAGGGGACACGAATTGGCCCCCCAGATCTGCCAACCAGCTCTTCCTGCTGGGGCCAGGCAGCAAAAGAAAATAGAAGGCCTATTATCTGCCAGGCCCGCGCGAGCGGCTCGGAGGGGAACATGAGCTCCACTCCGTGCCCGGCCCGGCGCAGGCATTTCCGCTGTAGTCTCAGCCCCACAGGGCGCTTGCAAGGCGGGCACTGCGTCCGAGGCTCTCCCGGCGGAATCCGAGACCAGCCTTTGGCCACCGTGCTCACTGCCAAAAGCACCCACCCCAGCTGACCCCTCTCGCCCCTCCCTCCTCACCCCTTCCTGCCTGCACAGCTCAGGCCTCGTGGCCCGGACCCATCAGCCTTGGCTCCTGGCACCAGCCAAGCAGCCTCAGCATCTCCGCGGAAAAGGCAATAAAAGCTTAATACAGCCAGCAGCTCCGCAGAGCCCGTGGAACACAGCCAGGCCCGAGGGGCCAGCAGGGGCGCCGAAGGGTCAGAGGTTCCCGAAAACCCCACTGTGTACCTTGGCCAACCTGCCCCGGGCTCCCCCTCCCAACCCCTCTCTCCCCAGCCCCAAGGGCAAGGGCAAGTGCTGCCACTGTCCTGGAGTCCGTGTGAGCGCAGAGGCCCCCGGGCCCACCAACCCCCAGCCCCTCAGCCTCCAGACCATTGGGTTAATAAAAAATAAAAGATCCCCACAAAATACGACCAATAACCAGGGCCATAAAAGCCAAATTGGATTCCTTCCTGGCTGATGAGCTCCGGGCCCTTTTCTCTCAGAGACCAGATTAAGAATATGTAAAACAGTTCCCCTCCCATCTCTGCTCAGCCAGCTCCTCTTCGAGCTCAAGTTCAGGGTTGAGGGTGATGGTGGTGGGAGCAGAGATGGGTGGTGGGGAAACAGTGGCCCCAAGAACTGAGAGTAGCGGTCTGTCCGGCCACCAACCTGCGGTGCACCCCCCCCCCAACAAATCACTTAACATCTGTCGGCTGGGGGTGGGTCTGTAACCCTCCACCCCTCATTCTCAGCTGCTGCGAGCCAGGGAGGCAGAGGAAAGGGAGTCAGATGCTAGGAGAGGGCCCCCACTCGCCCTTCCTCAGAAGCTATGTGGAACTTGGGGGCCATGCGGGGTGGGCCTTCGGCAATGTCGTGCCAAGGGGCAGGAGCGGCTGAGGAGCTGTGCTGCTGCCACCAGCCTGCGGGGCACGGGCACGGCCACCTGCCAGTTCCGGGCGCTGGGACGCTTGAAGACAGCCGGCTCCCCTCCGCAGCCCCAGCACGCCAACCTGTGGGTCAGGGATGCTGTAAGACTCTTCTCTACCCCACACCCCGAAGAGAAGCTTGAGGGTAAACCAGAAGCTAAGAGAAGCAGAGGACCGAAATCCCCAGGGATGGTGCGGGGGGGGGGGGGGGGTTGCTCGGGAGGGCCCTACAGCAGCCTCCTCACCCAGAGAGAAGGTGGAAATCTCAGGGTAAATGCACCCCTCCAGGAACTCAGGGCTCCCTAGGCCTGCGGGAGCATGGAGCCAGCACAGGGCAGAAGCGCAGCAAGGAGATGCTGAAGGCTCGGCCCCCCAGCCAGAGCCGCCTCCCCCCTGTCCTTGAGCCTCTCATCCTGGGGGATCCAGCGATAGTGCATCTGTGCAGCGTGCAGATCGTTTCCATACAGGCTTCCTAGTGGCGGGAATTATTTCCAATTTGCAAACAAGAAAACTGAGGCTAAAAGATGTAAAGGGATTTATTTGATCCTGATGGCTGATAAGCTCTGTGCTCTTCTCACTATATTAGATTTTATTCGAGTCTTAACGTGTTTGGGCGCTCTCTGGGTTCCAGGGCCGGCCCTCCAGCCCGTGGGCACAGCGGAGCGCACGAGTGTGCAGCCACCGTCCGGGTCGTCGGCCCAGCCCAGGATCAGCCTGGGCGGTCACGGGTCAGCGGCCCCGGGGACGGGATGACGCACTTCCTGGTGACACTGCTGCTTGACAGCTCGGGTGTGTGCGGAGGGGGCGCCAGTCCCGGAGAGATGCTCGGCACCCTTCTGCATCTGGGGGCCCCCGCAGGGTGGCGCGTCTGCCCTGGCCCTCAGCCTCACTCCATGATGGCGCAGCTGCCGACAGGACCAGGAGCTGAATTTGGGTTGGAACTGCGCAGCCAGAGGTTGGGATGTGCGGGTTGCCAAGTGCCCCTCTCCCATAAGATCCTGGGGGCTCAGGACTCCAGGAACTAAGAGCTGCTGCTCCCGGCCCCTGACCAAGAGACTCCATGGAGCTACCTGGGCCCAAGAACCACAGGCCCCTCCCCTCCCACCCACTCTGCTCGACAAGGGGGCTCTGCCTTCCATTTGCTTTGACCGCGGGGAAGTCTTTCACCCTCCCTGGCCTCAGTTTGCCCTACTGTCAAATGGGAGACCTGGCTTCGATGAACTTTCGGTGACTTCCTAGCTCTGATGTTTGCATTTCCCAAAGAGCAGGGGCACAGGAGACAAGAGAGAAGACAGCACGGCTCAGGGCGAGGAGCATCAGTGGGGAGGTGAAGAGGGTTGCAGATTTCTTGGGGTGCAGCCCCAAGAGGCTGGGCTGCCCCGTGACCACAGGGTGGGGTGGGCTCTGCAGTGCAGGGCGTGGTTCTGGGCTTCAAACTCTCACCCTGACCTTGAGCTGGAGGGTGTTGCAGGGCTAAGTACCAGCCCCTTCCCTTTGTCAATACTTGGACTCCGGCACTGCCAAACCGAGGCCTTGGCTGTCAGAGCCTACCAGCTCTTTCAGCAAGTCTACACTTACCCATTCATTTATTCACTGGCGGGCTCGTTCACAGCCTAATGCATGCACTGTGGGCGCCTGCCGTATAAATGCATGTGTTAAATCATCACCATCTGAACTTTGTGATGTTTGAACTTCTTTCCTGCCAAAGGGTCCGTGAAGCTTCCCACCTGAATCTATTCTCATCTCCTTAATGCCCACGACGCCTCTTGGCTGACATGCTCGTGTTCACCACCAATGCCTGGCTGCTGCTTCTGAGGTGATCTGTTCAAGCCCAGTGAGAGGGCCGGAAAGTCAGAAGCCCTTGCAGAGAACTTGCCGCACTCCCAGGCTGCACTGCCCTTGCCAGCCAGCCTCTCCCGGCCCTTCCAGCTTCCTTGGCTGGAGCAGCAAAGAAGGCGTTTTCTCCCCCAGCTGCTGACACTTTCTCCAAAGCCCAGTTCCTCTCCAGCTCAGCCTGGAGCCCCTCAGGCCTGGGTTGCAGAGCGGACCCCAAACCAACATCCTGCTTTGGAGAAGTCACAAGAGGATGTTTTAGCCCCTGTCAGTGGTTTTCAACCAGAATTTCCCACCTACAATCACGTCCAGACGGATGCAAGTCCCAGCTACGTCGACATGCAATGAAAAGGGGAAGCATCTGGACAAAATCCAGGAGTGTCCCGCCAGCCGGCCAGCTGTCACCCACATCTGGACATCAGAAAAGCGCTGTCTGTGTACACGGCCTCGAGAAGCAAAGGACCAGGCCCCACACTGTCAGCCAGGGCGTGCTGGAGTCCATGTGGACAAATGCCCAGTCACGGAGGGGCCCAGGGTTGGGTTTCCATCGCCCTTGTCCTTCAGGGCCCAGCTCCCGTGAATACACAGGCCAGGGGGGCCTCCCGTGGGGCGGCAAAGGTGTGACCGAGGCTGGCCCACCCGGCTTCGGGTCTGCGCTCTTACCAGCAAGCGGCTTCGTCTCGGTGCGTCTCATTTCTCATCCTTCAAATGGACTGACAGTGGCAAGCCCCTCCAAGGGCAGCTGTGACGACGTGAGTGCCTGAGAAGGTGCTGAGCCCGGCGCCGGGCAGGCAATAAGCGCCACGTCGGGCTGGGCATGCTCACCGCGCCCATCCCTGCAGAACCTTCCCAGCTAAGAGCCCGTGGGGCCTCTGGGACGTCCAAGGGCCAGCAGCCCCGGGCCAACGCAGTCGGGAAGGCCAGCTTGCCAGGACCATCCCGACCCGCGCTCCCCCGAGGTGCGGGGAGCACCGCCCCCTCCTTCGCGGTGAGCGGCTTCCAGCTGGCACGCGGTCCCGCCATTAACAAGGCTTGGCAGAGGACAGGTGCCGGTGAGTGTCAGATGCCTCGGGCAGATGGCTGGGAGGGGATGAGCGTCCTGACTGCAACCCTCTGTCACCACGACATCGGGCTGGGGACAGCACCGGGTCCTGCAGCCACGGCCCCAAGGAGACTCCCTCCTGGCCCTGGACTGGCCACTCGCCTGGGCCACGTCCTCTGTCCTGTGGACGCCTGGGCCCCTCTCCTACTTCCGGTGGGGCCTGGTGAGCCGTCTGTATCTCCCATCACCTCTGCCCTGGAAGTAGGGGCGAGAGGTTCGCGGGCCCCACAGGAGAGGGACTGAGGCGTTTCCCTCCTGGTGTCTGGTGCCTGGCACACAGTAGGGCTGCTCCGGCTCAAGGTCGAGGCGGCTATGATGAGGAGAAGCTTTAAACTCTGGCCGCTGCCTCCCAGGCATGACCCCTGGGTCCAAGGAGCCCCCCGGGGCAGGGCGGTGTCTGCTGGCACCCACATCCAAGCCTGTCCTCCCCCTGCCCGCCACCTCCCCGCCCCAGAGCCCAAGCTCACCGCACGGCCAGGGCGTACCTTGTCACAGGGCAGGCCCCAAGTTGCCCTGTTCCCTCTGGCCCCCACAGAGGAGGAGCGAAAGAGGAAGTGGTGCAGAACCAAGGGTGCCCGTGGCCTTCTGGGTGCCCCCCCAGTTCAGGAAGAAATGTGCCCGGACCCTAAGTTTTCGTAACACCCCCGGGACTGGTCTCAGGCCCCTAATGGGGCTTCTGCCTCCAGGTTTTGGCAGAGACAGTTTCTGCGGGAGCCGGCAGCTGGGGTGTGGGGGGCCTGGGAGTGATATGAACACCCACTGCTGCCGGGTCCTGCCTCCCCTGGCCCCCTCACCCCAGCAAACCTCTCAGGCGCTCTCTGGGGGAACCACCTGCCTCTGCAGGCTGTGTGGCCTCGGGCGAGTGAGCCAGGCTCTCCAGTCTCAGTTCCTTCCTGGTGAAGCGGAAACAGAACACCGAGCAGCGGGAACAGAACAGCGCATTCCCGAGAGCCAGGGCTGTTGGGTGGGGGAGGGCGCGTCACGGGTGTCCCAGGGCGCCGGCACGCGGCACGAGACCTACGTTTCTGCTGTTGGGGCTCACGGAGGCAGTGGCTAGGTGGGGCCTGGGTGGGTGGCCGCGGTTGGCCTGACGTCAGAGGGGCAGGCATGGAGGAGGCGGGCAGAGAGCCAGCGGCTCTGCGCTTCTGTGTCTGGAAGGGAGCTGTTTGTCTTACTGCCTGAATCGGCCCAACCTCCTTCCTGGGGCTGTTTGGAAGTCTCTCACACACCCCAGGGCACGTGGCAAGAGCTCCAGCCTGGGACTCTGAGATTTGAGGTCTGCTACCAGTGTGCTGTGTGCCGCTGGCCATCTCTCCTGCCCCTCAGAAGTAGCATCCCCACCTGCAGCAGCTCTCACAGCCCTGACCCCTATAGAGTCTGACTGTCTTTCATGGCCCAAGTCTCACGCCGGGGCTTCCCCCTGGGCCCGTCCCCCAGGCAGTCGACGTGGGCTCTCATGGTTGGGGAGAGAGCCCGAGATGCCCAGCCCCAAACCCAGCCCAGGAGCCTCGGGCGCCCATCCTGGTGCCATAGCTAAGCACAGGCAACAATCGGGCAAAAGCACAGGCTGCCCCTTCACCCCTGGCCCGGTCAGCAGCGGGAGATAAAAACTATTGAATGAGTAAAAGAAATAAGAGCAAGAGCAGTGCAGAGCACGGGACGGAGCGGGGGCTCCACTTCGTGCCGGTCTAAAGCCGGCTCTGGCCTGGCCTCTTCCCGCTACCCGGCCGCGTGCCGGCCTCGCACCTCACTTCTTGGAGCCCGGGCATTTGCAGGTCTGGACAGGACGACCGGTCTGCCAGGAGAGGGCCGCAGGGCTGAGTGAGAGCGTGCGTGGGTGTCCGGGACGCGGCACATAGTAGGTACTTAACAAGGGGCAGCTGTTGGGTGTGGCCTCCGCCAGCCTGCTGCCCCACTGCAAAGCAGGGGCCCCCAGACCACCAGCCCTGCAAGGAGCCGCCCCCCAGTGACGGGGACACGCACATCGTCGCCGTCCTGCCCGTGTACTTCCAGGCGGTGAGGTGCGGGGGCTCAGGCGGCCGTGGCCCCAGCAGGGGTGAGCTTGCCAGGGAGGATTGCACCTCCCATGCACCACCCCTTCCCCGCAGCATCCTGCCTCCACCCCTGCGCTGCAGCTGGAGTGTGAGCCACACCGTCTGCTCGTGAAACGCGACTTTTGGAAAACACGCATATTTGTGAGTTGGTGCATGTTTCTATTTCAGGCCGACACTGCTCTCTTTATTTATTTTCCCTGGGCTTTGGCGTTTGGGCCCCAGCTTCGAAGGGTGTTTTGACAGACTTTGACACCGCTCCACTCCTCTGGCAGGAGACATGCTCGGCAGGGGAGGGCAGGCGAGGGAGGAGGAGGAGTACAAAAGACAAGTCCCTGGCTAGGAATATGGACATGAACCCCTTTGCTGCATGCTCCCAGACCTCGGTTTCTCCATATTGGGGGGGGGGTGGCGGAGGTGTAAGAGATTCAACTGGGAAACAATTCCAAACAGGGAAGGAGAATCAAAGAGCTTAATCATTGAACTTCCAGCCGTAATAATGCAAACATCATTAGCAGCACCAATTACGCCATTATCAACCATGACTGCCACCCCATCACCATTTGGGGGTGTCTATTTATAGGACCAACAGTGAGCTGGCTGTTTGCCCTTAGGGGAAACAACTCATCATTCAGCATCTCACTTTGCTCATCGGGAAAGGCGATTCTTGCAAAACCCAGCTCATGGGCTGTGAGAAGTGGCTGTGTGGTTAGAGGATAGCAGTTGACAGCCTTCCCTCCCAGCCTCAGGTCCTGGCTCCACGGGCAGCCTGCTTGGTGGATTCTTAGGCACTTGGGGCTGACTTCCCAGCCCCTGCCCATTGGGTAGGCCCCTCAGGCTGCACTTAGCTAGTCCCTTCTCCAGGGGCGTTGACAACCAGCCCAGGAACAGCCATAGGGAGGAAGGGTCTCCACTCAGAAAACCCATCTGCCTTTGAATGACCAGATGGATGGGAGGGGAGGTAAAGAGACCAGAAAAACAGTCTCAACTACCAGAGAATAGAGTTTAAACCCTCATTCCAAGGCTCTGGTGGTCGGGAAACCAGGCTTAAGCCCCCACTCTTCTCCTCATCCTCTTACTCATTCCTTCAGCAAGCATCCGCCAGCAGCACCAGGGGCTTGTGTAAGGCTAACCTGAGGGTAGACTCAATGCCCGCCCCAATGGCTATGGCACTTCAGCTGTGCGACCTTATGAAATTATTTGACATCTCTGGTCCTAGAAAGGAAATGCTCTGCACATCCCTCACGCAGGGGCCCAGATGAACGTACCAGCGGTGGGTGCTCCAAAGAAGGGGAACAGAACCACAACCTCTAAGGGCAGACTATGAGCTTCAGTACCACCCACGCTAAGACCCACAAGAGAATCACTGTCGCACATTACTAGGCTCAAAAAGGGACGCAAGAGTCACGGCAACCAGCCCTGTCCTTGTACACATGGGAAGCGTGAGGCTCAGAGGATGGAGGTAATTTGCCCAAGGACATACTTGGGCTGACTGCAGTCTCCCCACTTCAGCTCCAGTCTCCTTCTTCCATGTAAGCATTCCACCTGAGATGCTTCCTTTTTCAACCTAGTTTCTGGATTTTAGGGGCACCGCAGGAGAGGTGTCAAAGGGCAAGGTCCAGATCCTTCAAAAAGCCAAGGGGGAGGGGGCTTGCTGCAATTCCAGAACCAAGGAATCCCCTTGGAAAGACTGTGGGGGCTCTGGGGCATGCAGCCCTGGAAATTTTCTCAGGGAGAGGGCAGAAGCCACTGAGACCCTGGGCAGGGGAGGAGAGGAGTGGGGTTGTGGGATCTGCAGGGAGAATGGGTCTGCCGTGCCTGCATCAAACTGGAGTAGCCTGGGTGAAACCAGGCTGATGGGAAGTTGGGAAGAATGTGAAAGCAGCTGGAAAGGCAGAATTGGAAAGCAAAAGGTGTGTGTGTGTGGGGGGGGGGTGTAGATAAACAGGAGAGAGGAGAAAAGGGAAACAAAGAGAAAGTGCAGCAAAGAATGATGGGGGTGGGTGACACCGAAGGGGGGAGTGTGGTCCCTGGTGGCAGAAGAGGCTGCTGGCTCAAGGTCCGAGGGAAGGCAGCGCGCGTGGGGTGAGTGAACTGGGCAAAAGGGACCCGAGATTCTGTGGGGTTGGGTTTCTGCTTAAAACTGGACCAGTTTCTTCTTCTGTTTGGCAGATGCCCTACTCAGGTCTGCATTGGGGAGCGGGGGATGGTCGCTCCGCCGCTCTCTTCTCCCAGAAAGGAGCTGGACAGTGTTTGTTTGGAGGTTGTGTGTGTGCAGGGAGCCTGAGACTCCATGAATCACCGCGCATCCCTGCGAGCACCTGGAGAGCTCTGGAGTCCGGGGCTTGGTCAGGTGAACGGGGACAGCGGGACCTGGAGTGAAGGTGCTGCCGGGAGAGTTGGTGCTTGTAGGGACCGTCTGTGTTTCTCCACGTGCGGGTGTATGTTCCCTCTGCAAGGATCGGGTGGACTGTGGGCATCGTGGCGTGAGTGGACTATGAATATGCATGAGGATTGTTTGCGGGTGATCTGTGTGAATGTGAGCGTGGATTCGTGGGCGTGCGCGCAGGGGAGGGGTGGGGGAGGGGACGGGCAGAGCCGGCAGGGCGGGGGCGCTGTCCGCGGTGCTGACCCCGGGCGGGGTCACACCCGGACCTGAACCCAGCCTCGGGCGGGGTGGCGGGAAGCTGGCGTCCACAATGGAGCAAAGAGGGGCCAAGGGAATGAAGCCGCCTTGGAGGAGCCTTCCTAGCCCAGATGCGGGCCTCCCCAGGGAGTTGGGAAAAGTTCTCCCGGCGCCGGGGCTGGCTCACGGGACATGGCCGGCTAGCGCCAGGAATCTTTTCCCGACCCTCAACGCCGCCACTGCCCAACTGCCCATTCCATCTCCATCCCCATTCGCGTTCTCCGCAGGGCCCCGGATCCTCTCGCGCCGGGTTTCCATCGCCTACCCGGTGAACCCCAGAGCGTCCGCGTCTGGAGCCGTGGCTAGGTTAATTGGGCCCCAGGACTCAGGAAATGTCCCGCCGAGAGCGCGAAGGTGAGTGCGCTAAGGTAGCCGCGGGTGGAGAGGAAGTCATTAACCTTTTCCTGTCCCCTCCCTCCGCTCTAGCTAGGCGGAGAGCCCAATCCCGGACGGCTTCAGACTGACGCTCAACTTTTAGGAAACCCGTCGTCCACCCGCGGGCTGAGCAGAGGGCCGGAGGGCGGGAGCTTCCCCAGAGGTCGGAATCCTCGCCGTTTGTGGACATGAAATTGGCCCGCGCAGACTGAAGCTGTCCGGGCCCCGCGGGGAGTTGGCGCGGAGCTGGGGCCCGGCCGCGGGGTCAGGCTCTGGGCTTCGCACACCAGCAGCCGGCTCCCCGGGAGAAGGCGGCGGGGCGGCTCCAAGGCCCGCATCCCGGGATGGCTGGAGAGCTGACGAACTTCACACATGGCCCCGCGCAGGCCGAGGAGGGGGCGGCGAGCCTCTCCTCCGAGCAGTGCATCCCCCAGTCCCGACCCGGATGGCGCCCGGCGACGGTCGGACTCACCTCGGCTGGGCAAGCTCAGCTAGTAGAGCCGCGGGCACAGGAGGGAGGCGGGCGGAGGAGCCGGGGGCTGCGGCCACCCGCTATGCGGACTTGTCCCCTCCGGGGAGTCGCGGAGAAGCTCTTCCGGGCTGCGGGCGGCCGATTCCCCGCTCTGCCCCAAAGCGCACAGACCGCGAGCAGCCCGGTGCGGATCCCGATCCCCAGCGCGCAGCCCAGAGCGCTCGGCGCCGCCGCCTTTTATTCGCCGCCCGCCTTTGTTTGGGTCCTGGCTCCTACCACGGCACGTGGGGGTGTCCGGGGAGAGGCTCTTGGAGTTGCGCCGCTCCCTAGTCATTGGTGCCCGAGGGCACCGCGCCTCCGGGCCTTGCGTCAGCGGTCAGCGAGGGCCTGCGTTCTGCCGCGCGCCGCTGCCTCGGGAGCCCTCCGCCAGGAGCCGCCGCGGCCGCCACTCCCCCTGCGGGAGCCGCGCGGTGGTACAACCGGGCTCCCAAAGCTAGCGGGCGGGGGCCGTGCGCAGCGCAGCGACCCCTGGGGGTCAGCCCCCGCCTCTGCAAAGGCCCCCAGGGCCATGGGGAGAGAGGGCCCGGGGAGGGGGCGGTCTCCCCCGGAGTTTCCTAGGTTCCCAGGTCTCTCCCAGCGTGTGCTCCTCGCCCTGTCTGCCCAGTCTTGGCAGGTCACCAGCCTTCTGGACACTCGAGGGCATCCCTGGGTCTCCTCGCAGGGAACTGCCAAGCCCAGGCTCCTGGCACTGTCCGTCCCTTCCTCCCTCTTGTCCATTCACCTCTCTGGCACCAGAGCCCAGAGACAAGCCACCCCCTGGGACCTGGCGCCTCTCCAGCTGCCTGACACTTGGGAGGAGGGGAGCAGAAGACGGACCTGGGAGCCAAGGCCAGTGGCTGTCCCATCTCCGCCATCAGGGCTCAGAGGGCACTGGTGTCGGTGTCACCCAGCAGGAGCCAAAGTGGGCACCCCAAGAGTGGACCAGCTGCCAGCTCCCAGCTGCAGGATTAAGGAGTTACTGTTGGAAGCCAGAAAGAAGGGCGGCCACCGCTGCTGGTGTGTGAGGGATGAGCCGGGGATTTATCAGACGTCCTCCGAGTCCGTGCAGAGGAGGAATGGGGAAGATAGAGAGATGCAGAGACATAATCCTTGCCTCCAGGAAGTGCCCAGTGTATGGGAGAGATAAGAATGCTCCGGAGTTCTAGAATGAAAAAACAAGACCTGTCCTGCAGGCAAGTGTTGAGCCCGTGTCAACTTTCCGGCCCTGCTTTTTTAGAGAAGGAAAACCAGGCTGGGGCACCTCTAGCTCCAGGTGCTGAAAGGAGCTCTGCTGGACTCACTCCCTGGTTGAGGTTCCTGGGAACCACCCCCCAGGCTGGCTGCCAACTGCACACACTGGTATTTATGACCCTGGGTGCCCTGAGAGCTCATCTTTGCAGAAGCCAATGGCCTGAGCTGCGTCCACACCCCAGTTCTCACCTCCCCCCCCCCCCCCCCCCCCCCCCCCCCCCCCCCCCCCCCCCCCCGTGCTCAAGATCCTCAGCGGAGCTATTACCAGGCTGGCCAAGTCTGTCCGGTTTCCCGGGAGCTCCATCTGGTCTCAGGGACATGGGCGTGGGGGTAGATGGGCAGGGGCTGTGAGTAGAGAGGAAGACAGGACTCCTCGCCCACGAAGAGAAGAATCTGTCCGAGGTCAAGGCCAAGTGTGACTTGTGAGTATAGAGGAGCAGACCCAGCACCACCCTGTGGACTCCCAGCCCCCTTGCCACCCCCAGGGGAGACGGAACACGGGAGCCATGGGAGAAGGTGGGAGGACGGAGAACAAGGAAGATTTATTTTTAAGGGAGCAATGGGGAGACACAAAGTGTTCCCAAGTCCAGCTGAGAGTAAAAGGTTTTCTTTTCGGATTGAGTGATTTTCTCTTTTCAGCTGATTTGAAGGCGGCTTTCAGGAGCCTCCTCGGTGTTCTCCAAGGCTCCTGCCCGGCACCTCGCTGTCCGACAAAGCCACAGGGAGCTTGATGCCCCCGGAGCTGTGTCCGCTCACCCCACACCTGGAGACACCACCCCGCCCCCGTGGGAAATGGTGTTAGTGGGTTAGGCCTGGTACCAGGCAAGACCAGAGAGTGCCCAGGGACCCCAAACTGTTAAGAGGAGAAAAGCCACACTGCCCGTCCTAGGGTTCGTGCACAGGCAGAACAGGCAAACTCGCGTGCTCACGAGTTTTCATCGGTGAGCGGTTCAAACGAAATGGAGAGAGGCAAGAGGACTTCAAAATATGGACCCGGAAATAAAGAGCCACAGGCAAAGCAGGAGGCTCCACAGAAGTGGGAGCCCCCTTTGAACAGCCCCCGGCTCTGTCTGCTAGTTCAAGAATCGGAGGGGCCACGGCAGGGCTGTGACCCTCTCAGCGCTCATGGCTTCCTCACTTCATGCCGCCCGCCCGACTGGCCAAAGCTGGAGCCACCTCTCCCACACCCGCTGGCCCTCCAGATGCTCTTTGGTGGGGGCTGGGCTTACTCTGTCCTTGGTGGGGAATCTTCTGGAAACTGAGCTTGCAGTGGCGTGGGGGAGGAGGTAGGGGCTGTGGCACCAGGAACACTGGAAGGATGCAATTTTCCCAAGCCATCAGCGGGGTTTTAAAAATGCAAATGGAACCGGGCCTTTGAAATATGCCTGCCATAAAGGGGAGCCGGTGGTGGCAGCAGGAGCTGGCGCGGGTATGGAAAGTCATGAGAATCCTCCTCCTGGGACCTCATCCTCAGAATTCCTTCCCTCCACTCCCCTCTGTCTGCAGGATGTCTGCTCACAGGTCGTGGGATGCCCAGCCTCAGGGCACCTCCCTGAAGCCGCCTTTCCCTCCAGGTGTTAATTAAAGATGACTCCAGCGGCCAAATGACCCGGCTCAACTGAATGGCTGCAAAGAATGAGATTCTAATTCCCCCTGACCTGCCACTCCAGTGCTGTCTAGTGGAAGTTCTTCCTGGCTCTGATTTAAATGCCTCTTGGTGCCGATAACCCGCTTCCCCATCCTCTGTCTTCAAGACTAATTGAAAAGCCTTCTTTTGTAAGGGGTTTAAGCTATAAAGGGCCGCTTTGTCCTAAGTGCCCATCCTTTTATTTCTTTTTCTATTTTGTCTCCAACTACATCTGAAGCAGGGCTCCTGAGCCCAGCCTCTGATTTTGCCACTCCCAGCAAAGCTGTATTTCTGTTCCACCCCTTACCAGCTGTGTGACCTTGGGAACGTCACTTCACCTTGTCATCTCATCTATAAAACAGGGATTGCGAAAATACGTATCCCATAGCAGTGCTTAAAAGAGTTTATTAAATGAGATAATCTCTGAGCAAAAGTAACATTTAGCCCAGTGCACTGCACATACTGTGCTCTCGATAAATATTAATGGCTTCCCCTTCCTCTTCCTCCTTTACCTCCCTCCTCCTCCCCCACACCCTTCTCTCTTCACCTCTTCACTGTTGTTCTCCTCTCTCCCTCTTCCCTCCTCTCCTCCTCTACTTCCTCCTGGTCCTCCTCCTTTTTCTTCCTCTTCTTCCCTACTGAGCAAGAGATGACTTAGAGAGGAATATAACATCATTCACTTTGCTCCCAGGGAGGGGAATGTGTACAAATCAAGCTCCACCTAATGGTTGAACAGTTGAGAGAAAGACTATATGAGTAGGATTAGGAATGTTGATCTTTAAAAGTATAGAAGATTAAGACAGCTTCTCCAATGCCTCAATAAAGCAATTACATCTATAGATAATTCCCCTTCAGTCTGACAGTACACTAACTTTCAAGCTCTTGGGTCCCAACCTCCAATACCACCTTCTCTAGGAAGCCATTACATTTCAAAAGCAAGTAAACTGGGGTGTGCTGGAAGAACTCTACGATTAGGAAACTCAGTGTGATTTTTTTTTTCTTGTGTCTTTTAGTGACGGATGACCTTGGGAAAGTCAATTCATTTCTCTGAGACTCAGTTTTCTCAACTGCAAAATCATAGTAAAATGATCTCTGCTTATAATATGGCTGCAATTATCTTTTCAACTGAGGTGGAGCATAGATTTATAGGTAACAAGTTGATAATTAGTCATCTATATGGTGATACATAGTTATAGTTATATAAAGAGATACCTAGGATAGAATGATCAATCCCTGTGTCCATGACTTTCAAGGCTGATTGCACTTCATGTGATATAATGGATGCAAAAGAACTCAGGAAACTTGCCCAAGTTCATGGTGAATGAATTTACAACAGAAGATCATGCATGTAGCCAGTTAGGGCAGAACTTGGCTTAGATCAGTTTTCAGTCCTGATAGTCTCCCAAGATACCATCTTTCCTCTCCCTGGAGCTCTGTTCAGGAGATAAGTGTGAGCTTGTGGGGGAAGAGGATAGATGAGTCAATAACTCAAGGGAAGAGAGAGGGGGGAGTGTGGGGAAAGGTAATAGTACTGAACTGAAGTGGGGGTGCTGTATATAGGGCCTGGGGGAGGCTGGGCAGATGGTAGCCCTCCACCCCCCCACCACCATTCTGCAAGCAGCCAGGACTAGCACCCCTTTTCCAGCCTTGTCTGCTTCTCCAAGGAAGCAGGCAGCCTGCGCCAGAGTGAATACAATCCAAGTTATTAATTGCCTGCAACAATTAGCCCCAGTGCCTGGGCCTGCAGACACCAGCGCTCTGAAAGAGGGAACCAATTACAGTTTCATTAATATTCACGTTGCTGCATAATTCTCTCTCAACATGACGGTCCCCTCATCTCCCATCCATGTTCTATGGGCCTTTGCTCTGACCCCAACATCTGGAGAAGACCAAATATTGCTGAGGTCTTGAAGAGTGAAAGTCAATGAGGGCTTAGACCTGAGGGGCATTGCACACAGCAGGGTCAAGGCACTGACAGGGAGGAGCAGGACCCTGTCAACGATCTGGGCGGTGTGGCGTTAGCCGACTCCCGTTGTGGGGGAGACAACATAACCTCCAGGCTGAGCATTTTAAGTAGGCCTTATTATTAGAACTGGCTTTGAAAAGGAGAGGTCAGAAACACCCCTAAAAGTTCTGGTTTTAATCCCAACTCAGTCATATATTACCTTTCTGGCTCTAGGAAATCCCTTCACGTCTCTGTGAACTCATTTTCTTACCTGCAACCTGGGCACAGTGGCTACACCTCTCCATGGAGAAATATTCAGCCATATTCTTTTCAGAAGCACAGTCAGTGGGTTCAGCATGAGCACAATAGCAATGGAAGCTATTGTTTCCTACTTGGAAAGAGCCCGGAAGGAGATTCCATTCTGCCTATGCATATGCCTACGAATCCCCTTTCT
Organism: Galemys pyrenaicus; assembly: GCA_019455555.1. Lineage (NCBI taxonomy): Eukaryota > Metazoa > Chordata > Mammalia > Eulipotyphla > Talpidae > Galemys > Galemys pyrenaicus. The sequence continues at coordinate 4,877,472 of JAGFMF010012255.1, read as the reverse complement.
CTTGGCAGGAGAGTAAAAACATGGGGCAGTGGAGAATGAGGAGTTAAGGGACCTGGATGCTGACCCAAGGTGTGTGCTGACTTATACTGTGGTCTTGGTGCCCTTCCAACCAGGGTACCTGCCCTTCCTCCCTGACAAACGAGAACATGAGGCAAGATGGACTCTAGTGTCCCTCTAGCTGTGATATTCCAGGAGGGTGAGGGCAGAGGGAATGTGTTTACATTGGGTAAAAGACTATGAAGAATATGGAATATCCAGTTTTTCCAGGTGGTGAATGGCAGCAGTAATAAAGGTGATGAAGCTGCCAAATGAATATGAAGCCAGTTATAGTTAAGCCTAGAGTCATGAAAATGTTGGCTCTGTAGACAAAGAGAAGCCACATAGATGGGAAATAAAGATCATCACCTGGTTCCAAGTCCTGGGAGAAGCTTAATAGAAGTCCTTGGGGGTGGTTTTGTTGGTGGTGAGTTTCAGGACCATGGACAGTAGCCCACACCAGCCAGCACCCACCTGCCACCTACCTGGGCCAAGGTTGTGGTGACAGCAAAGAGATAAGGGGCATGGATGTGGCCACTGAGATGGGTCCTTGGAGGTGTTGTAAGTGATGCTAAGATTCAAGAATAACAGTTTACACTTTGGGGGCTGGGGGTAGGGTCTCTGAATACCTGGTTGAACCGAAGTGCGTAGGCTCATTGAAGGGACAGTCTCTGTGCCCCTGACACAGGTGTGCCTGCCTGTGTCAGCTCTTCCATGACTCAGCACAGAATCCCAGCCCCATCTCCCTACCTGCCCTGCCCCTCTGTCCCTCTCGCCTCTGCTTCCTGGCACACGCTGGCCAGCGCCTCTGCCCAGTCAGTCTGGCTGGCCCATTGGCGCCAGGAGTCAGGCTAGCTTTAACCCTGACCACCAGGCTCCATCTGGGCCTGTGCAATGACAGCAAGAAAGAGCTTTTCTGGCATCTTCCCAGTCAGGAATCTGTGCGGCTCTGATAGGCCGTTCCAGTGCCAGGTCCTATTCCTGCACATCCAATGTGGGCAGGGCAGAGAGTGTTCTGTGCCAGAGAATTCTGGAGTCAGGACCCCTGAGCTGAAATGGAGTGCTGGTAGACAGATCACCAGTGACCAGGGAGTTAAAATTCCTTTTAAGGAGCAAGGGATTTAGTAACAACATTAGCACCAATAATAATTAATGGGTGCCAGGTTTGTATAGGCATTTATCTCCTCTGAGGAAATTGAAGCTCAGAGAACATAGTCGCTTCAAATCACACAGCAGGTAAATAGTACGGAGCAAGTAAATACCCAGGCCACTTGATTCTGCAGCCCAACTTCTTTACGCATTACTAGTCACGTTGCACAGATGGAAAAATGGAGGGGCAGAGAGAGGTTAAAGGATGTGGTTAGTGTCAGGGGCCGAGGATTCGAACCAAGGTTGGCCTGATGTCAAAGACACCACCTGTTTCTGCTCTACTCTGTCGCTCTGTAATGACAAGGTCCCCAGTGGGTGTCATTCTCAGAGGCTTGTCTCATCCTGGGTCTAAAATAACCAATCCGATCTTTCTGCTTATCCTTAGCGAAGTCACTGACCCTCTCTGAGTTCCAACCTGCCGAGAGAAACAGTCTAAGGTGGAATTCACATTCCAACTTCAGAGTTGCTTTATCTGCTAAGATTCTCCCATGGAAACTACAAGGACAATTCCCAGGCTGGGAGAGCAGTGACCTCGTACCTGCTAGGACAACGCGCAGGAGCCAGGGCTGCTGGCTGAGGACACGCCATTGCATGGCTTCACCTGACACAAAAGCCAGGCCACCTCCCAACCTCTCACACTGTGAGCAGGGAAACTGAGGCCTGGGGTGGTGTGGGTGCCTCCTGGCAGCACGGTATTTTTGGCCACCTCTCCAAGGCCGGTGTGTCCTTCCCAACACCTCTGGGTCCTCATTTTGCAGCTGGGCACGTCTGAAGGCAGCTGTTCTTGCTGGCATCCAGGCCCACATCTGGCAGAAGTGGTATCAGGATGCAGGAAGAATGCATGAGTACTCTTAATGAACACGTGGGGAGCAGCCTGGGCCGGGCCCTCCTGGTTGCTGTACCGGGGGAGCTGGGCTGGCAGCAGGTGCCTTTACCCTCCTCCCCCTCCTCTGCCTCTCTGCCCTGCTCCTCCTCCTCCTCTCCCTCTCCACTGCTCCTCCTCCAGTTTGTAATCTTTCTTGTTTCCTTTCCATTCTTTCTCCCCATGCGCCCAAGTTCCCTCCCTCCCCTCCTTTGCACTTGTTCCTTCCCTCAATAACGAGCACAGTAAACATTTATTGAGCACTTACTGCGTGACAAGCCCGTCACAAGCGTTTTCCATGCACATCCTCTCTAACCCTCACAACAGCCCTTGGAGACTAATCACCTCCTCTGGTCCATGAGAATATGCCGCGAGAGGTCAGGGTTTGGAAGGCCAAGCCCACGTTCTCCGCCCTTTGCCCTCCTGAGGACAGTGGCTCCACATCACACGTGGCGCAGGGAGGCCAGAGGGGGTGTGCCCACTCTCTTTTGGCCTTGGAGGGATTCTGTGGTGGCTGCTTTCCTTTTGATTTCCCTTTAACACGCTTAGGTGACTTCCTCTGACCACCTGGAGTGTGATGCCTCTGCCCCTTCTAGTCCTCCCCCTCCCGGGCACGTGTGGGCCGTGCTGGGTCAGCTGATGCGCATCGTGTTCGCTAAATCAGGACGAGGAGCCCAGGCGGGACCGATGCTGGGTAGGCGCCGAGGACTTCCTGCCAGCCCCGGGGAGTGTGGTCACTGCCGGTTTAACCAACGCGGCACTGTCGGGCCTGCGGTCTGGTGTCCCGCAATAGTCCTCGCCTGGTCCTTCCCTCGCCTGGGGACGACGGGATTTACAGACATGTGCTCCCTCTAGTCTGGGGAGGTTTCTCTAGGACTCCTTTCCCAGGAATCGTTTCTTCCTCAGGATATTTTTGGTAGGATTTGGAGAACGAGAAAATAGTCATTTTTGCATGTGTCCTGTGTGCTATGTGTGAATCGCTATCATCTCATACACAGTGTGCGCGTTCAGAGCACAAGACCTGGAGCCAGGGGACCTGCATTCAAGCCACCGACTAGCACCTTGCCTCCAGGCAAGCCACGGAACCTTCCTGTGCTCTGGTTTCCTCACTTCTTAAAGAGCCCCCTCCCCAAGGCCCGGCGGAGGAGGCGAGGAGGCGGAGGTGTGAGAGTGGAGACCAGCCTAGACCTAAGTGCTAGTAACTGCCGGTTGTAACTATCTTATTTCATCTCCGCCACACAGACAGTGGTGGAGTCTGTTTTACAAGAGGGAACTGAGAGTGGTTAAGCCACTAGACCAAGGTCACACAGCTAGCAAAGGGCAGACGCAGGATTTGAACCCAGGTCTGACTGATTCCCTCTAAGGTCTAAGGGCCTCCCTCTGCAGCCACGTGTCCCTGAAGGAAGAGGAAAACGGGGTTCGTGGCCCCATAGGAGGGGCTCAGTCAGCCCCCTCCAACGCCATGCCCCACAGGGTCTGCCTGCCCACCCTCTTGCTGTCTCTTGCCTGAGGTTTCAGAGGGACTCGCACCCCCTCCTACTCCACTGTTTATTTCAAAAAGACTCCACCCTCAGCAGAACCCCCAGTCTGCCCACTCCCAAGCCTGCTCACTTTACAGGACTCCCGAACCCCAACCCCGGTCTAGGCCTTGCTCGCCCTGGTGCTGGGAGGAGGGGCTGGGGAGGAGGTTGGGGAGCCCAGGGTGCCCCCACAGTTCTCGCTGTTGCCTGCAGGGGGGTCTGCCACGCCAAGGGCTCCCTGCCCCACCCCTTCCCGCTGCCTGCAGGACACAGCCTGACACTGAAGGTGGCACTCAAGGCCCTTTCTCCTCAGGGGCGGCCTCAGCCCCACCAACCGGCAGCCCCCTCCACACCCACCGCAGCAGACTCAGCTCCTGCCGGACAGCTAGCCTATCACGGCTCAGACACGCCGCTTCTTCCTGCCTCCCAGCCGCTAGGCACGTCACTCCATCTGCCTGAAATGCTCTCTCCTCCAGCTGAAACACTACTCATCCCTCGGCAGCTCATCCCTCCCATGATGAAGCCACCCCAAGCTCCCCCAGGCCTCCCCCCAGGGAGACTTCAACTCTCCCTCCTCTTTGCTCCGAGAACAATTCACACATCTATTTCTGCATTTATCACAGTCTGACTTGTTTTCTATATTGAGTCTGTTGTGCGAGGGGACGTGAAGTGGGAGGGTGCAGGAGGATCGTGGCAGGCCGTGCCGGGCGAGGGCCGGCAGAAGAGAGCAGAGCAGAAGCGGCGTGGGGCCTGGAGTTCTGGCACCACCCGCTCCAGGACCTGCCTACTGGGCTGGAGTCAGCCAGAGGAAAATTCCTCTCTAGAGACCGACAACCGGGGATCGCCGAAGGAATGGCTCACAATCCCAGATGCTGACACAGAACCCGGCTCCCAACCCCTAATAATGGGGTCCCGCATGCCCCAGTTTTGGGTTGGCTAATGCCCTGTCTGTCACCCCGAGCCTCTGTCCCCTCGCTACCCTTATCAGCCCGCCACCGCCCCCACCGCGCCACGCTCCAGATCTCAGCGGCTCGCACGGGAGCCCGGGCTGCACAGGCGGAGCGGCTGAGCGAGCTCTCTGCGGCGGCGGGCGGCTCGGGTCTGCGCCACGTGTCATGTGAGGGTCACGCCCAGCCTGGTCAAGTCCCCCTGCAGCTGTGGCGGGAGTCCAGGAAGGCCGGCACAGCCACGCAAACATGCCTCCTCTCCAATTATACCGCGACCAGCCCATTGGCCAAAGCAAGGCACCTGGCCAAGGCCAGAATCTAGCGGTTCGGAAGCTGACTCGCTGGGTAGCAGCCTAGGGCGGAGGCCGCCCGGAGCGTGAGGAGTGAGAGCGCGTTTCGTGCTCTGCGCTGTGTTCATGCCCCACCTCCCCTCTTCCAGAGTCCACCTGAGAGCTGCCTACCCCAAAGTCCCAAGAGAGACCCTTTTCTGCACACCCTGCCCAAAGATCCTTCAGCTGACTCGCTACTGTCCCTATCAGAAACTTAACTCCACTATTGCAAAGTCACGACAGAGAAGAAATGTAAAGAGAATGCACAGCTCCAAGAGTTAAAGATAAAGAATAAAGGGACACATCGTTTGTTTAACTCTGGAAGGGTGGAGAGTGGGGAGATTTACCCTCATCCCCACCTAGCCGTCGTCCTAAATCCAAGAGGTGAGCATTAGGGTTTCCTCAAAGCTTTGAGTCAAATGATCCTAGGATTGTTGATTTGTATAACCTCAGAACCTTAGCGTAGGGACACTCTTTATTTTGTCTCCCTGCATCTGTTCACCATTCTTTTGATAGCATTCTCTCCCCATTCACAGTGGAGAAACACCATTCCCCTCAGGCCATGTGATTGGATGGGGGTACACGTAGGGGCTCAGCCCTACGTCAATTAGAGAATCCCCTCATTCCCTTGGATATAGTGATTGGTTCAGGGATAGACTCATGGAAAATCCAGGCCAGTAAGAATTCAGTCTGTGGCTTTTTTGCCAAATTGCTGGACATGGTATGAGAAATTAGAGGAATCCAGGAAGTGACTCTATATTTCCTACAGGACTTGAACCTGTGACCACAGGTTTTGTGTTACCAACAGCCACCATGCTACCACATTGATTCCCAAACCACGAAATGAGACATGGAGAAAGACCTGACTTGAGCTCCTTGATCAAGCTATGCCTGAAGTCCTAGTTCTACTTTTGGACTTTTCTGCTATGAGATCAGGTAGGATAGATTTTCTGTCAGTTGCAATTGAAAGCATTCTTATTAACTAAACTTGGAACTTTATAATTATAAAATCTTGAACACCAAGAATCAAGGATGCTTAGAACAAGATGTCTGTTGAATCTCTGAGAGTTGTTCTTCAAGACTAACCCTTATTTAGGGGAACAAGGGAAGGGACCCAGAGCTATGGGCATAGAGAGGGTAGGCATCAGGCATCTTCATACTCCCCCATCGTCGTGGACACATTAGTGCCAGACTAGGAACTCCTGCGGCACTCGACTCTCAGCTGTAGATTGGCCTACATGAGTCAGGTGCAATGAGAGGCATAATCCCAGATTCCTGGTCTTGGCAATTGCACCAACCTGTAGCCTTCATGGTTGTGCTTCTCATGGTGGCCTCTCATCCTCTCGTCCAAGGAGGAGATGGGGTCTGAGCTGGCCCGGGAATGTGCAGGCATGTTCCTAGGAGAAAACATGACATTAAAAGGGTCAGAAAACGCAAGAGGTTCTCAGAAGGAGGGGTGAATGGTGAGGATGCCCCTCTAAAGGGCCAAATTGGGCCAACAGAGAAGGCTGCCTCGAACTGAACTCCTCAAGCCAGGTACCTGGCCCAGTGTGCCAACCTCTGGCTTGGCCTCAGCACCCCCTCTTGCTGGCTAACCCTTCTGAGCAGATATTTCAGGAAAAGCAAAGAAGGCTCACACATCACTCTGGCTTCCCCACCTGCTGAGACCATCTCCAAAGGTGCCAACAGCTGACCTGGCTCCTAGGCCACTTCCCTCTGCCAGGGCTGGGGCTGCCACTGGCTTTGGCCTCTCCAGCCCATGGGGCCTCCTGCCCGACAGCTCCTGGATCCAGCTTCATGCCTGGTCTGGAAACTCTTAGACCTCAGAAGGCAAAAGGGTTCTTTTGCCCTCAATAGAGCTTCCCTGAGAGTAACGACTTGGGTTCTAGTTCCACTGTCTCCAATGACTTGCTATTTGCATATCGCAACCTCAGTTAATCCACCTGTAAACTGGAGGCCTCCCCAGTAATGATCAGCCTCACTGAATGCTTACAAAATAGGTTGTCTAGCTACCATGCTACAGGCTTAGAAGCCAAAGCTCTGAGCAGTCCTGACCTCATTCCCTCAGCAGTATCCACTCAACAGTTACTGGATGAGCACTATCTACTTGCCAGGCACTGTGCTGGGCTCCAAGAACATTAAAGTACCTAAAACAAGGTCTCAACCCACAAGCTATGCAGTGGGATGGGTAGCAGACTTAAACTTAAGGTATTAAAGCAACACAGTAGGCGCCCAATCAATGCACAAATTGACTGCACACAGTAGGTACCCAATCAATGTATGAATTGACCGAAATAACTTGTGGGCAACAAGAGAAAGGGAGATGTCAATTTCTAGCCTCGAGGCTGGGTTTGCAAACAAAAAATCCATCATATCTGATGCTGTTTGCTAAAGACCAGAATGGAGATGAAGGAAATGAGTGGTCACGGATGGTGTGCTTGGCTCCTACCTCACAATGCAGCTTGGGGCCTTCAGGGGCTGTGCCTGGGCAATGAGCTCTGGAGCGGTCCCCAGATGTCCCCAGACAGGGCTGCAGAGAGGACGGGAATGGTGCAGTCAGGAAGACATGCTCGTAACAGCGGTAACGAGGAGGGAGGGATGGCTAATATGAGAATGAGCCCTCAACTGCCTGCCTAAAACGTCCTGAAACGTACCCAGCCCCAGAGATGACAACAGCAGGTTGCTCCTCAATTCATGGTCCGTGGAATGCAGCCCCTCAGTCCCACCCTGGGCCTACTGAATCTGCATTTTCAGCACGGCCTCCCGCGGTTTCTCAGGGCTCGTCACAGGTTAGAACAGGGAAGGTCTGAAAACAGCAGGCCTGTATCTGCCTGGGGTTCTGACTTGATTGGTCGGCCTGTGAGCTGGGCAGCAGGACACCCCCTCCCCAACCCGAGGTCACTGACATCTAACACTGCGTAAGTTAAAGGTGCATGACGTGTTGAACTGACACACTGGCATACTGTGAAGTGATCACCCCTGTAGCCTTCGCTAATACCGCCCCCCCATGTCACAAAACTCCCACTTCTTTGCGAGCAGGACTTTTCGGGTCCAGCTGTTTCCTGTGTGCAGCTGAGGCTGAGGAGCTGCTGTCCCCAAGAGTGCACATTCCCAACCTTGCTCTCATCTGCCCAAGGGGTGCAGCAGGGTGTGGTTAGCACCATTTTTCAGAATTGGGTCATCCTCATCTTTCAAGCCTAAGTGGGGTGTGGGATGAGGCCCACCACCAGCGGCAGCATCTCCTGGGAACTTATCCGAAATGCAAATCTCAGAATCAGAAACTATGAGTGTGGGGCCCAGAATCTGTGTTTTAATAGGCTTCTCCAGGAGATTCCAATGCAAGCTCAAGTTGGGGGGAGGGGAGCATTGTTTTAATGGGAAGAGCCCTGGATCGGAAGAACAGATCGTGGCTCTCTGCCTGAATGTCCTTGAAGTCCTGAATTGTCTCTTTGGACTTCAGTTTCCAGTTGTAAAAAAGAGGGCAGTGGACCAGACCTGGGCTGACAGACACCCTCCCCCATGACCCTGCCAGACATTACTAATCCATCACAGCACTGCTTCCTTGTGCACAACAGACCCAGAGCTTTCCTCAGCACACCTCCCCTGGAGCCCAGTGAATTGACCTCTCTGCTGTTCAGATGCCAGATGATCTGTGAGAGCCCTTCGGGTACAACCTGCTTCTGCCACCTTCTCCGTGAAGTCTCCCATGCTTCCAGGTAGGGACAACTGAGCTCCCTCGGAGATGGATGCACCCCCTACCTACCTGCATCCTGCATCTCCTTTATGACCTGCCTCCCCACTGTTCTAAGGCTCCCGAAGATCAGGGGCCTTCGGGATGCCTCCCGCCAAGCCCTTAGCTTGCAGGAATAAACGCTCAAGACAAAAACGACTGAATGAAGCGCCCAGATTCCCAGTGTTGGGGACAAGGTGTCCTCATGGGCCCTTGGTCGCGGTGCCTTCTGTGCCTCATCCCAATGGCACACTGGCTGACATTTTAACAGCACACTGGCCGACTTCCCACTTGCCAGTCCTCCGTTACTTGGAGTCCAAGCTGCCCTGGCATGGTGCTGAGAGGTGCCCTGCATCACTGTCTGGCCTGGCTGCTTCCCAGGAAAGGGGGAGGGAGAGAAAGAGGGGTACAGCCAGGTGGCAGTGGCAGGCCTGTGGTCCCCAGCAAGGACCTAAGGGGCATGGGAGTGAGGCAGCAATGTGGGGGGAGCAGGCACCAGGACCATGACCGCACTCACACATCCGTCAAGTTCAAGGACACAGGAAAGCTGCCCTCTCAGCCGCCTGCATGCCTCACAGATGCTGGACCCGGCCCAGCAAAGAGGGAGGAGGAGCCGGGTCCATTCAGTTCACAATTACTGAGCACCTACTGTGTGTCTGCTCACAGGGCAACAAGGAGAAGACACAGTCCCTGCTCTTAGAGAAGGGGAAGGTCATGCGCATGTATAGAACACAGCTGTCTGCCATGTCTTGTGTGAGGGCAAGGTGCACTGAGCACCTACTACGCATAGGTCCTACTATATGCCAGCCCCGTGAGAGGGGCCCGTGCACACCCCCTAAGCCCTGAGCCTGAGAGAACAAGGTCTGTGCACCTATCATGTTTGGGGCCTGCAAGAATGGAATGTGGATCCCATTCCACTGAGCCCTGGGCCCTGGGCCCACAGAGGGACTGTGGACTGTGGACTGAGACCAGGCAAGCACCAAGCCCTGTGCGAAAACCCTGCACGTTTAAACCTTACAAAGGTCCTTCAGGCAGCTTCGGGACAGTGGCTCTCCCCGTGTCCCAAGCCCTACAGGAACCAGCTCCCCATCCTCCGAGGCCCAATCCATAAGCCATCTCCCGTGGGAAAGCCGCTCCCCAGGGAAGCCCCTAGCCCTGTCACGAAGACGGCCTGGCTCTTTTCTCAGCTTCCCCCGCAGCGACCCTGCTCTCTCTGCCTGGGGCGACTGACAGCCCGGCTGCGCATGGAGCCTTCCCGTGGGCCAGAGTGGCTTGAGCGCTGCTGTGAGTGCTCACCAGCCAGTGCCACTGGGTGACAGCGGGGCAAACGGAGGTCCTGAGAGGGTCAGGTCTTGCCTGAGGCCACAGCGCCAGCAGGCTCGACCCTAAACTTGACTGTCTCCAAGGCCCTTGGGTGAATGAGCCCAACCCAATTCCTGGGCCCCAGGGCATGGCTGTACCCAGAGGCGCCCACCAGCCTTTCAACAGCAGTATACAGACGCTTCAGTCCTAACTTGGCAGCCCTTCACCCCTCCCGCGGCAGCCCCTGCCTTTGCAGGCTCTGGCCCCTCTCCAGGAGAGCTCACCAGGACTCGGGAAGTTATGGCCCCTAACCGGAACGTGTGATAACATTTCCGGGGAGAAAGGGCCAATCCGGAGAGGGAAAGCTGTCACCGCCCCCTGGGAATTTGCATACCACAGTTACCCATGATGCTCTCCTTCCCGCTTCACAAAATAATAGCTGAACAGATTGCCTCGGAAGGAAAATCCCTGGATTCTGGAGTCGTGGCTCCACAATGGCTGTTTATCTGGGTTTTGCTTCATTTATTTAGAAAAATTGTTGAAATTTAAGTAATGGAGTTAAATGCGAAGGAAATGCAGGCTCCATCCTTCACCCGTGGAGGACGCGATGAGCCCCAGGGGAAGCTTCTGGGGCGCCTCCATGGCCCCCCGACGGCCGCTGGCTGTCCGGACCTGCTCCCCGCTGTCCGCCTCGGCTCTCACTGGCTCCCGGGTCGGCCCTGTGAGGAAGTGGCCGCTCTAGGGTCGGAACACCAGTCGGTCTGACTACAGAATCAAGATTTCCTCCTTCCGAGGGGAGCTGGAAGGGCGTCCAGCTGTCTGTGGCCGCCCCTCACAGAACCCCTGCTTGGGGGTGACGGACCAGGCCCCACACCCAAGGGTGCCCCGCGTGGGAGCGTCCACCAGGACTGAGTGTGGAGAGCGGGCATTGAGCTCCCTGCCCCGGGGCCCTCCCGCTCTCGGGACGAGGGCCCAGCAGAGCGACGGCGAGAACACCACCTCCTCAGCCTGGACTCCTCTCGGGCCGGTCCCTGCCGCACCAACGCCCTGGGCCCCTCCGTGAACCCCCACGTGGGCACTCCCCGGCGTCAAGAACGCCCTCTGCTGCGCCGCTGCTTGGCGCTTCTGGGCAGGGCCAGAGTCCCTGGCTCGGATTCAGATCTCCGTCTGTGCAGTTTCTCCATCACAAGGCTTGGGCCAGTTGCCTGAACTCAGTTTGCGCGTCTGTAAAATGGGGGTTACCGTCACCTACTTTGTAGGGTCATGGCGGGGAGTCAACGAATTAATACGAGGAGGGCTTGGGCAGCGTCTGGCAGTGGGGCCTCAGCAGCAGGTAGCGCTCAGCAGCAGGCGGCCGCCATACCCTTCGCTGCTGAGCCACTTCCCCGCGCCTGCGTGCTGGGATGCGCAGGCCACACCATCTCCCTGGACCCTGGGTGTTGAGGTCCAGAGGCCCCTGAAGGCTCCCTGGGGAGGTGACGGCGACGCTGAGCCTTGGAGGGCGAGGCGTCATATACCCGGAGTCCACCTTGATGGACAGCCCGACGCCCAGGCAGAAGGCAGGGCACGGCCAGAGGCCCAGAGAAAGGGCACGCGGCACCCCTGGCCCTAGGGAGCGGCAGCCTGGGGTGGCCGGAGGGGCGGCAGCAGTGAGGAGAGAAGCGCAGGAGTCAGGGGCCAGGGCTGCTGTGAACTCAGCCGTTTGCCTGACAGCTCTGTCTCAGGCCTCACGTCCAGTGCCTCAGAACATGACGTTACTCGGCAAATCCTTCCCCCCATGGCTCCCCCCGCCACCACCACTGTTCACCATTTCGGTTACCCGTGGTCAACTGCAGCTCAAAAACATGATGCACAATAGATATTGGAGGAGAGCGAACCTTTTAGCACCTTGTTTTGTTATAACCGCCCTCGTATTAATGGCTGCTGTGGGTTCATACAGTGCTGATGGAGAAACGGAGCGTTACCTCGCCGGGCGTGTCCAGGCTCCGGCCCTAGCAGAGGTCTCAGGCGGGTTTTGGTGAGCACCCCTGTGGAAAGGGGGGGCTACTCTAGGCTCTTGCCGATGTAATTGGTTAAGATGAGGCCATGCCGGATCAGGGCGGGTGGGTCTTGAGTCTAAGATGCTGCTGTGTTTCCGAGAACAGAGACCCGGCGAGGAAGAGGCCGTGGGAAGACACGACACTGCTGGAGGCCGCGGACAAGCCCCGCAGTGACGGGTACGAGGACTGTGGCTGCGGCCAGAGGCGGATGAGGCCAGGAAGGATCCCTCCCTCGAGACTTCAGAGAGGGCCCAACTTGGAGACACCTCGCCCTTGGCCTCTGGCTCCCAGAAATGTGGGATAATAAATTTCTAGGCTTTTAAACCCCTGGTCCCCCTCAGCTTTTGGTAATTTTTTTTTTTTAATTTTATTTTTATGCATACACGAGCTGGGGTACAGGCCAGAAGTGTGGGAGGTGAGAGGATTCACCAGAGGCAGAGCGGGGAGCAGAACAGGCAGATGGACTGAAACACACTGCTGAGGGGAGCAACTGGCGAGGCAGGAGAGGTCTGCTGCGCCATGTGGGTCTCCTCCCTGGCCGGGGGTCGAACTCACACTGCTGTGCAGCAGAGGCTTCACAGTGTGGTGCTCAACCCGCTGCGCCACCAGGGAAGCCCCAGCTTTTGGTAATTTCTTACAGCAGCCTCCTGCCCCTGCTAACAGCTGCTTCCGGCTCTCGGGCAAGGTGACTTGAGGGGAAGTGCCTGGCCATGGCTACTTCTCTGGGTCCCCCTGGATGCCCAGTGCTGAGTGGCACCTCAAGACCTGACACTCTGCTGCCTCCCGGCACCCCACATTTCCTCTGCTTCCCGCCTCGGTGCCTTTCCTGTCAGGTCGGTGGCTGTGCCCCGGCCGCCCTGGCTAAGCCACGGGCTCCTGGCTGAGATATACAGTCGGCCTCAGCCAGCATGACAGGGCCCGGCTGGGCTGGCGTGAATCATGTTTATCGCAAACAGGAAACAAAAGGAAGAGAGGAACAAAGGCCTGGAAGGGGAGGTGGGCGGGCTGGCACCCAGCAGGAGCGGTGGCCAGCCCAGAGGCGCTGCCCGCAGAAAGCCCCATTAATTTCCTGATGTGACTCCAGGACCGAACAGCCTCGCACTCTATTGAGGTTTATCTGTGCGCCTCAGCTGTGAAGCGTGCTGCGTGCCAGCTTCTTGGGTGCTTCAGAGATTTGCCAGGCCTGGGAGGGGGCAGGAGGCACCGATAGCAGCTTCCGGCCCATCCATTACCCCCGCAAAAGCCCATCTTTCAGCGCTGTCCATGGGTGAAATTGCGTTCCATTCTGCCCGATAATGAGGTGTCGCAGGCCTCGGCGTGAGGCCAGGAACTGTGCTGGCCGCCTGCCCTGCCCAGTCACCCCCGGTCCAGACTGGCCTGGCCCCAGGAGCCAGAGAGGGGTGAGGGCATCGATGCCAGAAGGGGAGCGAGGAGGCCGCGGGGGCAGCGGGGACCAGGGGAAGCCAGAGCTTATTGGCATGGCTGGGTACTCAGCTCTGCCTCATCATAATAACAGTGTTCGCTTCCTACTGCTACAGTAAAAGATTAACTCCGGCTAGGTGGCCGAAGGCAACAGAAATGTATTCTCTCTCACTGTTGCGGAAGCAAGCTCAAAATCAAGGTTTTGGCAGAACCTGTTCCTTCTGGAGGCTCCGGTGTGGCCAGCTCCCACTTCCACTTCCGTTTCCGCTTGGCCTCCTTGTGTCTTTGTGACTCAAAAATTCCCTCTTGTAAGACCCAGTCACCAGATCAGGCCCACCCCAGCCTAGCGTAACTTCATTCGTAATTGGTTATATCACCAAAGGCCCAAGTCATGTACTCGTGGGACCTGGGACTTGGGACTTCAGCTCCATCTTTTGGAAGCAAGACTCAATCCACTTCGACCTGTAGACGCACCTGCTGATGGTTTGAGGCCCAGCGCTCTGCCAGGAGCTCGCCACGAACTCTGATCGAAGCTTTGCAAAAGGAATCTGAGCTTGGTGCTGTTAATATCCCTACTGAACAAAAGTCAAGAGACCATTTTTGAAACTGTTCGTTAGCAAAATTGAGCTCCAGACACCCGTAGCTAAAATGTGCCAGGCCCCAAATCCAGATGCAGGCCCAATTTACTCCATATTACAAAGCATTACCCTGTAGGTAGATATGGGGAAATAGGTAGGTGGATATGTAATAATATGGAGGAAAACAGGGGTGGGGGTAAGGACATCTTAAGGCACTCAGCTGGGAGATGCACAGGCAGAGGCCAGAGAGGCTTCCTGTAGGAGATGGCCCAGATGGAGTGGTCAGGCAGGAGGGTCTTCCTGGAGGAGGTGATCAGTGATCTGGTGGATGAATAGGAGTTTGTAATTTTACAGGCAAAAAGACTCAGAGGAGGGAGGGACAGGCTCGAGGTGACAGGGTTGAGGATTGGGTGTGGCAGACTACAGCCTTGGTACTCTGGGAACAAGATCCAACAAAAAGAAAGACAGAAACTCTGACCCTCTTCTGCTTCCCCCTCCCCAGTAAAGAGCTCCTGGTCTGACTCCAGTTCCCCAGAGCAAGGGCCAGGTCATCCCCCAGATCTGGAGGTAACAGGGCTGGGGCTCAGCTCTGCACTTCCTGGCTGTGTTCCCTCTAACACCTTCCCCACCTCTCTGAGCCCCTGGCTACAACAGCAACAGACAGCAAGAAATAAGATGGAAGGGGTTTGGAACCTAAAATGCCATCAGGAAATCCACCACTTTCCAACAAACAAGATCTGAGGTGTGATTGATGGCACTGCTTCTTCTGCCCCACTCTCTCCTGCACACCCCAAGTCCCAGCTACACCACCGACCTGCCATTTTCTGAAAGGGCCATACTTTCGCTCTCTCACACCCCAGGACCTTTGCACATGCTGTGTCCTGCCTGATGTGTCCTCCCCCCAGGCCTGTCCTCTGCAAACTCTCAACTTCACAACAAGCTGATTGGGTGACCTCAGAGAAGGGATTTCACCTCTTTAGATCTCGACTTTGATAAAATGGGCAGAGACACAGTTCCTGCTTCCCAGGATTGCTGTGAGAATTACATCAGATGTTGGTGAGACATTCAGCTGGGGTTACCACTATTTGTTGGAGGAGGTGGTGGAGGTCTCCACTTGGGCGACTGAGAGGATGCTGATGGCCCACTTACACCAACAGGGGGTGCAGAAGGGAGGCGGATGGGAGAAAAGACTTTGGAGCTGATTTCAGAGGCAGAATCTGAGAATATGATCCAAGGGCCCCTTCTTCCTGAGGGCACGGACCATTTCTCCTCCTGGCCCTATCCCCGGCCCTGCCAGTCCCACCAGCCCTGCTTCCTGCCTGCCCTTCATCCTCCTGCAGCCCCAGCCACTCGCAGGAGCTGTCCAATTCCCCAGGACTCACCCTGGCCATGCCTGTGCTCTGGGGACCTTCCCGACTTTTCTCCTGCCCCCCAACCCCCATTTGCCCAAGACCCCACACACCTCCATTCTTTGGCCAACCCTCAAGACCAGCTCCTGCAAAGCTGGACTTTTATTTCTGATCCCTGGGCCCAGCACAGGGAACATTTCTCAATGACTCAGTGACAAAGTGAGTCAATGAACGAATGTGCGGGAAGGGGCAAATGAGTTACCAGCACTGATAGCCCCAGCGCCAGGCCCCCTACCCAACTCCTGCCCTTGCCCCCGCTGCCCTGCGGACGGCCCATGCCCTACTGGGGCGTTCAGGTGGTGCTCAGGACATCACTCCCGCCAACAGGCCCTCCAGCCCGCCTGCTCCGCTGGGCTCCAGAAGCCTCCAGAGCACTTCTGCTTGCATCCTGCCTCTTCTTGCAGCCTCAGCAGAGGTGACACCTCCCAGCTCGGGGGTGGCCGAGTATCTGCTTGGTCTGGGGAAGACCTGGCGCTCACCAAGACGAGGACAGCGTCACAGCCACTCTCCCCACCTGGACCCACCGTGTCCCGCCCGCTGGGTCGGCGCTCCATCTTCCAGGGCCCCTGATATTTAAGGAAATTAAGGTCAGGTCTGGCTGCTAAATATTTGTCTAAGCTCAATAGAAAATGGTGCCAGAGAAGAAGGCCTTCAATTTTATGAGCAAATAAATCTTATGAGGGAGAGTGGGTTGGGAGAGGGAGGCGGGGCAGGGTGCTCAATTATTTAGAGCAGAAAGTGCCTCTCAAAGCCTGGGGGACTGCCCATGCCCACCCCACCCCCCCTTTTAAAAAGCGTGGCTCTTTGGCTTTGCAAGGGGACAAATTCCCTGAATTTCTTGCCCTCCTTGCGGGATCCATGTGGGGGGAACTCCAGGCTTCCTCTCCCTGGCTATCTGCACACTGACAACCCTCAGGGCATTTGGGGGGAGGAGCGTTTGTTCTCTGGGCTCCGATTGACTCAGGTCTGAATCACAAATCCAGCGCCAGGACACCCCACCTCCAGTCACTGGGTGACTTAGCAAGTCTCAACCTCCCTAAGGTTCAGATTGTGCATGTGTAGCGCGGGGGTAAGCCACGTGACTCCATCAACTTGGTGTGAACCTGAAGGGGGCACTGCCTGTGAGATGATGTTCAGCTCAGCCCATGGTCCACCGGCCGTGCTTGAGGTTGGAAGAATAAGTGGACTCCAGAGATGTCCACTTTTTTTTTTAAAGACTTTTATTTCTTTGTGCATAAATAAATGAGCTGGGATGCAGGCCAGCGGTGTGGGTGGATGAGAGGGTCCCCCAGAGACATAGTGGGGAGCAGAACAGGCAGATCGACCAAAATACACTGCTGAGGGGAGCAGTGGGAGACAGGGAAGCTCTGCTGCACCCTGTGGGTCCCCTCCCAGGCCGGGGATCAAACTCCCACTGCAGTGGCTGCAGAAGCTCCACAGTGTGGCGCTCAACCCCTTGCGCCACCAGGGAGGCTCCCAAAGATGTCCACTTTCTAACCCTGGAAACTGTGAACGTGGTGCTTTGTGTGGCCACGGGGGTGGAGGTTGTCGATGGACTTGAGGTGGGAGAGTCACCTTGTTTCCCATGGGGGCCCAGTGCCATCACAAGGGTCCTTAGGCTGGAGGCAAGAGAGTCAGCGCCAGAGGGATGGGATGTGAGGATAACTGACCGGCCACTGCTGGCTTTGCACTTGGAAGAAGACGGAGCCACGGAATGCGGCAGCCTGTGCAAGCTGGAAAAGGCACAGAGGTGGACTCTCCCCCCAGCCTCCCCTCGGGCAGGAACGCAGTCCCCGATGTGAGCCCAGAGAGACCCATTTCAGACTTCGCACCACCAGAACTGCATGTAGGGAAATAAGTCATTTTAAGTCACTAAGCGTGTGGTAATTTGTTACAGCTTCAATAGGAACCTAATACACTGTCCAATAAGCAATGAATACTATCAGCATCTATAATCACAAGAGAAAATTATGTCGATTGCATGAATACAAGGAACCCTGGCCGGGGCAGGGGGGTCTGAACACCATACACGCCGGGAAATGCCCCTCTGATCTCGAACTCGCTTTTCTGAAGTGTGAGCTGAAGGGTCTGGACCTTCTGAGTCCTGCCTCCCGACATTTTTTTTTGCCGTAATTGTGCCCTGAAAGGCTTCTGTGTCCCCACTCTCAGCCTCCTTTGCACCGGTAATCTGTTTCCTGCTCCCAGTAGGGCCCAGGCTGGACTGGCAGGGCGGCACCTCCAGGGGGGATGGTTAATAAAGGGGCAGGGGGCGGGGGGAGAATCTACGTGCGCTGACATCCCTGTGACAGTGATGAGTGCGGCAGATTTAATATCCTGACGTTTTCCTTCCCCAGCCCGGGGGCTGGAATTGA
The DNA here is from genome assembly GCA_019455555.1 of Galemys pyrenaicus. NCBI lineage: Eukaryota > Metazoa > Chordata > Mammalia > Eulipotyphla > Talpidae > Galemys > Galemys pyrenaicus. The sequence goes on along the minus strand of JAGFMF010012255.1, from coordinate 4,859,777 downwards.
TTAAATGAATTAAAGCTCTGAGCCCGGTGCTTGGGGTAAGGTCGCTGGGTCCTCACGCGGCCACTGTCCAGCTACCGGGCTCCCTCCGCCGCTGGTCCTGAGCAGCCCACGGGGACGGAGTCCTGCGAGGCGCGGGGGAACTCCTCCTGTTGGCACCACGGTGTGATGCACGTGGACTCGGGCCAGGTGGGAAAAGAGATGAGATTTTGGGGGGGCGAGGGGGTGCAGGGTTAGAAGCAAAGACAGGGTGGCACCCTACCAAGAGCCAGGTGGAGAGGCCACCGTGAACTGGCAGCTCCGGCTGGCGCGTGTCCAGGTTGGACTGGGCAGGGGAGCCCTGGGCAGAGGAGACAGCAGCAAGGGACAGGGACTGGCCCAAGAGAACCTGTGGCCAAAGTGGAGCTGGGCCCCCGTGGCTCCCTCCTGGCCAGCTGGGCCCGCCCCTCCCCAGGACCTCGTGGGGACACGCCCCCTCCAGCTCCTTTTCCGCTTCTGCTCCTGACTCTGTGACTCCAGGAGGGCGGCTCACCGGACTAGCCTCCCGGGCCGAGGCTCAGCGCTGGAGTCTGTGGGTGCGTCCTCAGGCTCAGCCAGAGCAACGGGCTGTCTGGGGTGACCGGGTGCTGCTCCACGCCCGGGTGTAGAGCAAGAGTCGCCTGCAAGGCCCCAGTTCCCCGCTATCCCTGTGCTCCGAGTCTCGCAGCCACGTACAAGTTTCTTGCCCTCGGTGCTCAGTTTCACCCACTCAGCGGAGCCAAGCGCAGATGCCCACTTCACAGATGAGTAAACCGAGGCCAGGGTAAGGAAGTGGCCTGCTCAGGTCTCACCTATAGCCTGGGCTGCCGCCTGGGGATCGGCCACCTGCCATATCTGAGCTAGGGAAGGATGAGCTAGGGGCCGGGTGGGGTGGGGTGACGCTGTGCCGGGACAGACCAGGGACACGGCGAACTTGACCTGGACTCAGGAGCAAGATCTGAGAAACAGACAGAGCCCCTGCCCGCCTGCCCTGCCAAGGGCATCACTGGGCTCCTGTCACTGGACTGGACAGCACGCTGGTGCAGGTACAGGCCCCAGAGGCGGACCCGGCAGAACTCATATCCAGCTTCCCCACAGATCGGGGCGCTCAGAGAAGTCAGAGCCGCCGTTTCCCTGTCGGTAAAACGGTGACAGCCAGGGCACCGACCACGACGAGGGACCTGCGCAGGGGCAGTGACAGCCGACACGGGAACTCGGGTCTGCCCAGCGCCTACTGGAGCCCGCGGTTCGGGAAAGGTAATGCTCATGGGGCAGCCAGGCCAGGCCCACAGCCGGTGCTCACCGGGCTGGCCACGCCCCAGCCCTGGAGGCCACGCCCATCCCCGGAGGCCAAGCCCCAGCCCAGGCCACGCCCCAGCCCTGAGGCCACGCCCCAGCCCCGAGGCCACGCCCCCGCGGGGGTGAGTTCCGAGACAGCGCCATTCAGGAGCTCCTGCAACAGAGCCTGAGGTGCCAGTGGAGCCAGCAGTTCACAGCCCAGTTCCCCGTTTCTGGTGCCCCAGCTTCGCAACCTCCGGGCTCCGGCTGCTGGCACTGGGGGCCTCTCTGTCCCAGCCTTCGCCGTGGGGCCTGCAGCTTCCTGGGGGCCCAGGCCCACGCAGCTCTGTCTCCGCCTTGGGTCAGCCTCTTGGTCTCTCAAGGCCTCCGTTTTCTCTTGCGGTTGCGGTAAATGACAGAGGTTTGCAGGGACCCCGAATCCAAGGTCCACACTGCCCCTTCAGCCCACTCGTCAGCTCGAGTCCAGCTCCTAGGCCAGCATCTCTCCCTTACCCTGCAGTCCTCCCCAGGGGTGCTAAGCACCTGGGTGGGTCCTGGGAGGAGGCCCGCGGGAGTCTACACAGAGCAAGGCAGGAGGCTGGGGGCGCAGCTGGCAGGACGACAGAGGGCACCCAGGAGGGTGGGGGGCCCCGGGTCCCCTTTCTGAGGTCCTATATATAGGAGTGCGAGCCAGAGTCATCGTCATCCTCTCAGCCCACCTTTGTCCTGCTCGGACCCAAACCTTTCTTCTCTGCTTCCTTTTCCCCCAAAAGTGCCTCATAAAAAAACAGATTTTTTTACTGGCTCAAGTGCAACAGTAATAACCCACCCCCAGCCTTGCCTCAGCCTCGACCCAGCCTCTCCAGGGGCGCTGCCCTGTCATCTGTCTCCTTGGCATTCAGCACTGCATTGCACAGGTAGAGCGGAAGCCACCTGCCCCCGGGGTGCTCTGCTGGATATCACGGCTACAGAATCGGGGCCAGGACAGAGGCTCCGCCCCCTAGGCCCCAGCACCCCATCTGCAAAAGGAAGCGCCTCATGCCCCTGCAGCACCGGTCCTTAGAAAGAGCACCTGGTTTCGTGCTGCTCAAAGTGCTGTGTGTCCTGGTGGCAGCTGTGCCCAGCCCTTAGGGGCGCCGGGGCGCTGGGGACCAGAGTGAGGCTCAGGAAGACAGGGCCCTGCTGGGTGCAGGGGACAGGCAAGGGCCAGAGGGCTCTCGGCAGAAGGCGCGGCCAGCGCTCCAGATGAAGCCCTGTGGCGACTGCGGCAGATGGTCAGGCCTCCCGACGCGGGGACCTCATCCAGCCTGCCCAGAGAGCTCTGCCCGGCCAGGCTGCCATCTGCCGGTCCTGTGTGCTGGGCTGTGCCCTGGGGCCCAAGGTCAGAAAGTCGAGGCCACACCCAGCCAGCCAGGGCCCCCCCACCCAGGCTCCCTGCAGGGAGGGGCACACTGACAGAGGCCAGAGACTCTGGGCTCCCCGTGCCCCAAGCTCGCACAGCGGAGGGCGCTTCAGGTCAGTGCCCACCCACCTCGCAAACCACGTGGCCGCGGCCAGGGTGCCCGGAGTGATCTCCTTTCTGAAATACCTTCTGTGAGCTGCGACGTGATTTTTAAAAATTCAGTGTGAAAGAGTCTAGAGAGTCTAGAGGAAAAGGTAAAAGCTCCCGCTCAACCCGCCCTCCTTGTCACTGCAGTAAATCGCAGCGAACACGCTCTTGACCGTCTGAACTGTTCTCAAGCGTGTGGCTCGTCTGCTCGTGTGGCTGCAGCCGCCGCCAGCCGCCTCCAGAATGTCGGGCCCCCCAGACGGAAACGCCGCCCCTTTAAACATGACCCCTGGGAGCCCCGGCCCCACCCCGCTGCCTGCCCCCTAGATGGGTAGGATCACCCCATTTGTCCTCTGCCGCCCTTCTTAGGGCACCCCACCTTTCCGACCCAGGTGCGCCGCAGCCCCAACAGGTCCCAACAACCGTCCAGCGGGTCCCAACAACCGTCCACGCTGCACAGTGGATGCCACACTGCCCTGAGCGTCCAGCGCCGCCAGGCACCGCCGACTCACCACCCGTCCCTCTGACCACGGCTCTCTGCACACGCTGGTCTCTGCAGGGTGGACTTCCCGGAGGGCAGCTGCCAGCTGGGTGGGTTTCTGCACATTTAGTCCTGAGAGAGGCTTCTCATCACCCTCCAGAGGGTGGCACCCCCCACAGTGGAGGCCTTTTGGGGACAGGTAAGTGTCACCTGCAGGGGGAGGGCGGAGCGTCTGAGCTGGACTCAGCTTCTCCCAGCGCCCTCGAGTATCTCCCTGGCTTGGAGGTGACCCCCACACACTATCCTCCCTGCCCACGTGGGTGTCCCTGGAAGAAAATCCTCATGTGGGAAAAGCAGGGGGCGGCTTGGCCTCTCTGCAGGCTAGCCCCTCCCTCCCTCCCCGCCCCCACAGCGGCTCTCAGCCTTCCAGTGCAGCCCCAAGCTCCTCTCCCTACCAGGGAGGCCCAGCTGAGTTACAGCGCCATCCGATCCTTTAGTGAGCTCGCCCGGGCCTTCCTTTCCTGAGATCATCAGGCCTGGCTGGGAGGAGGAGGCTGCGTGCGGGCCTGGAGCATGGACCTGGGAGAGGGGCCTGGAGAGACCACCAGAGCGTGGGAGGGAGCCAGCGGGGTGGAGGGCAGGCAGAAAGGGGAGCTTATGCAGTGTGAAGGGGCGCGGGGGCCAGGAGAGGACCCCAGCCCACTCACTCCGCTCCTGGCAAAGCGTCCTAGCAAAGCGGCCGCAGCACCGCACCACGCGGCGGAAGCAGACCAGCGGCGGAAGCAGACCAGCGCCCGCACGCAGCACCCAGCCCCGCACACCTGCTCCTCCCTTCACGTCTCTTCTATTTAGCTGTCAGACCCTGCACCCCAGAAATGACCGCGCTTTACAGAGGGGGAGCCAAAGCTGCCGCAGCTGAGTGCCAGCCATGGCCATACATGGCCGGAGGGAAGAGCGGGGCTTTAAGCTCAGGCCTCATCCTGCAGAAGGAGGGCCCCGGCTTTCCGGGCTGAACCCCCGGCTCTGTGGGACCCTGCAGCTCTTCCCCCCCGGCCTGCTCCTCAGGGGCAGCCCTGCCACAGCGGGGAGGTGTCTGACTGTTTCTGCTCCACCCCCCCCACGCCCCCATCCCCTCACCCCCCACCCCGCTCACCACAGCTGCCCGACGCTCGGCTCCGCCTGTGCCAGGCGGGCTGGCCTCTGGCATGGCCACACCTCGCTCGTCATGTGAGCCAGCACGCCAGCAGCGGAGCCTTCTAGAAAGCAGTCTCAGAACAGAGCCTTGAGCCTCCTCTCCACACCTCACACCCGCCCAGCCCTTCGCCCCTGTTGGGCAAAGGATGCTGTGGCCCCAGCAAGGCACAGAACGGGTTCTCCATGATCCGAGCAGACGGTCAAGGAGGAGGCCTGGAGCCCTCGGGGGCTTTTCCAGGCTTTATTGCACCGTTATGTCAGAGGCGGCCAGGCCCAAGGCAGGCGAGAGGCTGCAGGCTCCCAGCCCCGGCGCATCTTCACTCGCTGGGCCGTCTGGCCTTTCCTGCTCTTCTCCCTCTTTTTTTCCTCTGCTGCATTTGCTCTTCTTCTGCTCACTCTCTTCTCCTCTGCTCTCTTCTGCTGGCATCCTCGTGACGCCGCCCTCATGTCTCCTGTCTCAGCCCAGGTGCGCCCACCTGCGCACGCCCACACCCTCCTTGAGGGGCCGCCCTCAGGTGCAGCACCGCAGGTGGCCGTCATCACACGCATGGCGGGAAGCCTGACATGACACTTACCCCACAGCTGCCCAGGCTCGTGGCGGATTCTGGCGAATGGAAGCGCGTCCTGGGGCCCGCGACAGGCTTGACAGTCCTCCACGCTGAAGCAGGGACACCCCCACATCAGACTGGGAGGCCGGCAAGTAGGGGGCCCCCAGCCACACCCCAAATCTCACCACTCTCCCGCTCCTCTACGCACCCTCTCTGGCGCTCTCCCTCAGCGCCCCCTCACGCAACGGCCTCATCTCCGGGCGTCCAGCGTCCTGCTCACAGCTCCGCTGGCCTCTCAGCACCGTGTCCGTCATCACAGCCCCAGGCCGCACTCATGCTCTCGGGCCGGGTGTCCAGAGGCCCGTGCTCGTGCTCCCGGGGCCTCACGCCAGCGGCATCACGTGTGGGCAAGAAGCCAGGAGGAAAACAAGAGCACAGGTGTCGGCCGGCGAGGCTGGTGACGGGCGGGCAGGACGAAGACTTGCTCGGTTTTCCCTTCGGCCCCACCTCACGCCCCCACACAGCTCTAGTCTGTTTCCTCCAGACGGGCACACAAGGCGTGAAACACACACTTCCCCCTTGAGGTCTCCCTCTGTGGGTTGGGGGGCCTCCCGTGAGGTTGGGCCAAGGGGTCAAAGGTCAGAGACTCATGACCTTTGCAGAGTAAGAACAGGAGACCGAGACGCCCTAGTCCTGATGGGGACCGTGGGAAGCCCGCTCCTGACTTTGGGGGTGATCAGGAGGACCCCACAGAGCTGCACCCCTCTATGGACCTCAAGTACAGTCCGTGTGACCGGTGGGCATGGAGCCCAGGCCTCAGGCCACCCTGCGCCTCAGCCCCATAAGCCGCAGCCCCAGGGAGCCGCCCGGCGCCTCTTCCCTGGCCTGCATCCGCGGTCTGACAGGATTCATTGCTGACAATAATTAGGTCTCACAAGGATAAAACTTAAACAAGTCCGAAGCCTTCAGGGATGGTATTAGCACGCTAACTCTGTTTGTGGTTTAAATATTAATGTCAGTGTGTAATTACTACCCCTTCTGTCGAAGACAGCAGTGTGGAAGCAGTTTCAGCCCAGCAAATGGGGTCCATCCATCCTGGATGGCAAAAGCTTAGGGGAGAGTTTGGCGTTCTGGAGCGTTCTAGAGCATTTAGAACTAAGGGCATTGAGAACAATGGTTACAAATCAAGCATCTGTAGACCCAACCTAGCCTGTGTACCCGCTTTTAAAACACCGATCCACAACATGCTTAAACAAGAGGAATAACCCAGATTTCTGATTTGTCTGGACCAGTGGAGAAACTTGTCCGGGCTGGGCCACAAGCCCCACATGGTGACAGTGAGCTGACCCGAGTGGTGGCTGTGGACTGGGAGACCGACATTCATTTCCCGCTTGCCGCAGTCCCCACCATGCCCTACTGTGACACGCCCAGCTCACTGCCCTCTGCTTCACCTCTCTGGCCCTGTGCACATGTGAGCCTGTAATTCCTGGCTTAGAATAGGAGAAGTTTAGAAAGAAGAGAGTTGGCGCTCAGAGCTAAGAACTGGGACCCAAGACCCCAGAGGGGACTGGCTCTTGATCTAGAAGAAAGGGCATGCTTGAGTCGGGGGGCACCCCATCCTCACCCGCCCGGCCCCCTCACAGACCTCCTTGGTGGGGAAGACCCAACACCAAAAGCATACGGGCTCTGGAGACTCGGGCTCACCCAGAGGGTGCCACACCGAGAGGGGGCAGGGGCCGAGGCTCGGGTCCTGGGGGACATTCTTGCAGGCCATTGGATGCTTTCCTGCCACAGCTGTCGTCACTTCTGGAGAGCCAGGACCTGGCTCCCTGGAGCGGGCAGCCGCTGGGTGACCCTGGATGGTATTGTGTCCTTCTGAATCGCCCCCCTTGGACGAGCGCGCCCCCTGGGGCCTGTGCCTCCCGCTGCGTTCAGGGCTGAGGCGGCTGCCCGAGGTGGCCCAGGCACCCCAGGACCGTCCAAGGCTGGGGCTTCGCTGGAGAAGAACAAAGACAGTGCTGAGGCGGAGGGAGGGAGCAGCGCACACCCCCTTCTCCTACCAGCTGCCTCGCTCAGGCGAGTTACTTAACCTTTCAGAACGGGTTTTCCTAATCTATAAATGAGAGAAATGATGCCACTTCCCAGGGATGCTGCAAGGAATAAATTAAGCCCCAGGTCCAGCGCCCTGCACGGTACAGGTGCTCGGTGAGCGCGGGCAGGATCTGCTGGAATGAATTTAGAAGAAAAAAGGTGTCGCCAAGATCTGGAGAACTCCCAGGGTGGGAGAGGGGAGGGCGGAGGCGGGTGGGGGCCGTGGAAGGAGGAGCAGCAGCAGCAGGAGAACAGCAGAAGGGAGGCCTGGAGGGGACTCTGCTTTCTCTGGGGGCCCAAAGGCACAGCGCTGGGAAGAGACGCCTACTGGCTGGGACCTGAGCAGCAGGGAGTTTAGCCTTTAGTCTTAAAGGTACCTGGAAGCGCCCAAGAGCAGGAGGGATGGGGTGGAGCTGAGTGGCAATGGCAGGATTTACGTGCCCTGCCTGTGCACGGCCGGCCATCTGTCCTGGTCCTTCCCCTGGCCTTCACGGGCCTTCCCGCCTCTCCGTCTGTCTGTCTCTGTTCCTCTCTGTGTCCTCTGCTCCCGGCCACTCTCTCCCAAGGTCTGTGTGTGTGTCCGTCTGTCTCTGTCTTCCTCTGTCTCTGTCTCTCTCTCTTGGCCTTGCCATCTGTCTCCTCTCTGTCTCTCCATCCCTGGCCCATCTTCCGCTGCAGGACCAGCCCTTCTGGCCCAGGTCCCGGTTCTCCTCCTCTCTGCACCCCATCCCTCCTTTGCAGAAGCATAGACATGGCCCCCTCCTGTCAGAGGCCAAGCAGAGCGCCCCGCCTGGAGAAGAGCCCACCCCCGGAGTGGACCGGGCGGGGTGTGTGGCCCAAGCTGACCCCTGAAGCTTAGAGCTGTGTCCGGAGCTGAGACAGGGACGCAGCACTCAGCAGCAGCGAGCTCACCCCAGGTGACTCCAGGGGTGCAAGGGGGGCCCCGGGGCCATCAGCACCCGTCATCTCCCTTCCCTGGCAGGACGGCAGAGAAGAGCGGCGAGGCGGGAGCCCGCAGAGGGTGAGGACACGCGTGCCCGTGCGGTGCCGAGCACGAGGGTGTGCAGAGCGAGTCGCAGGTTTCACCGGAGCGAGGCGGGAAGGAGCAGCCAGGCGAGCGGAGGGCCCGGCAGAGGCGGTGCGGGCAGGAGAGGCCAAGGGGACAGCTGGGGAATACCAAGGAGGCAGACAGAGACAGGCAGGAAGGGGCCGGCGGGGGGAGGGAGACTGAAATTCATTTTACTTCATCTCCGTTCATTTTGGACAAATAGAGCAGAAAGTGCCGGCCAAGGAGGGAGGAAACAGGGCATGAAATTGCACTCTGCCTTGTGATAGCTCTGCCAGCCGGCGGCCGGGGGCTCATCGCCCACTGGGTTAGCCCCTGCCCACCCAGGCACTGCGGGGCGGGCACCCGACCCCCGGTGCGAACGCGGGCGCGCCCCTGGGGTGACCACGTGTGCCTGGCTCCTGCCTGGGACGTCCCTCAAAAGTCCGCCCACCTCCTGCACCCCGAGTGGCCGCAGAACCAGAGGTGTCTGGTGGGTGCTCCAAGGAGTCAGGGAAGGGACTTCTAGACATCAAAGAAAATCCCTGCAAGTTTAAGAGATTTGGTGAATTAATACAACCTGGATTTAGATGATCAAAAGCGTGTCTTGAGGCTGCTGTGTGGAAGCCACTGGAAGCTCCTGGCTGGATACAGCTGATGGGCTGCAGAAAGCCTCTTCCCTCAATGGAGTGTGCTGGGATACGGAGAGCAGCGGGCTGGCTCGGGTCGAGGGTCAAAGGGCAACAGGAGCTATAGACTCCAGCAAGCCTATTCCTTGCTGCCCGCCTGGGGGGCACATGGGACCATGTCCTCAGCAGATGTTCAGATGTGGGGGTTGAGGTCAAGAGCAAGCAAAATCTGGGGTGCCCATTCCCTATGAGCCAGCTTGGAGGGGTGGGAGAGAGGGCCCTGGGCCTCCATCTCCTTCCTACAGCATTTGGTTCTGGACATATGCCCTCGGGGCACCCAGTTTGGTGGTGCTCCCTGGGACTCCACTTGTAGCTCCTTGAAGGTTAACCTTCCTCCAACTCAGCTCAGCCCGAGGCTTCCCTGCCTGACGGGCCCCCTTAGCTTTGGAACAAATCACATCAGCCTAAAGAGCAAGAGCTGTCGTCTAGCAAGGACTCACGCCCGGGCACCGCCTTAGCCTGCATGCCTTCAGCGCCTCACGCAAACCCACCCCAAATCATCACCCTCATTTAAAAATCCCCGGCCGTCCGCTCTAGGGCTGACAGTCACTGGACCGGTGGGTTGAGTGGGGGTGAGCTGATGGATTTGGGACTGGGTAGGCGGGAGGCTCAGGGGGGGCGGTGGGTTGCTTTGGTAGGCTGAGTGGGGTGTGGAAAGGTGGTTGGTGGTGTTGAGGGTTCATTTGGTGCGTTGGTTTGGCGGGTTCAGTGCGGCGTTGGCAGATGCTGGCGATGGGTTGGATGCTTATTGGAAGGGTTAGCGCTGCGTGGAAAGGTGGTTGGGATGGGTCGAGTATTGGGCTGGTGGGCTGAGAGCTGTGTGACAGCCGGAGGTGTGTGGTTGGGAGCTGGCTGAGAGATGGACATTGGAGGGCTGTGTGGTTGAGAGTCAGCGATGGGTCGGGTGTCGGTTTGGTGGGCCGACTTGGGTGTGGACAGATGGTTGGTGGTGGGGTGAATGTTGGTTTGCTGGGTGGGTGGGACGTCAGGGCTGAACCATGGGCGGCTGGGTAGATAGTACATGGATTCCTGACCCTAGAGCGCAGTAGGAATGTTCCAGCCTGCCAGGCCTGGCTCTGCCTTCTTCTAGCCAAGAACTCCCTGTCCCCTTCTCCCCTCTCTTCTCATCCTTAATGCCCAGCCCAGACCCTGCGCCAGCTTCTCAGGCACCGCAGAGAAAGCAAGTTCATATCTGCAAACAGCTGCGATGCTTCTGTGGGTCCTGCTTACCTTATACCTCATCTCCCGCAGTCTCTTGCCATAGCTGCTGCTTCCTGCCAAGTGAGACCGAGGCTCTGTGTGGTGGGCACCTGGCTTCTTTCATTGCAGTATGCACGTGCGCTTCCGTGGTGCCAGCTACCTCAGGGCAGGAGATAATATCTAACCAAGAGAAGCAAATGCCAAGGGCTCCTATGACGTGATTTCCAGCCATCTGCTCTGAACCCCCAGACACAGCAGTGCCCACGCACTAGGCCACTGCTTCAAACCCACCCCACACCTCCTTGCCCATCGCTGTTCTGCGGGCACCAGCAACTGTGCAGCTCCAGCTATAGAAACGCACTTCTGACAGCCTAAGGGTGACCCCGCCGACAGCTCAGCCAAGGCCAAGATGGACCTCAGCCAAGACGAGTTGCCCAGGAGCTGGTCAAGGAGCGTCTACCCCTGGGGAAGGCAGAGCCTGCAGCAGGGAGGTCGGATGGAAGTTTCTGGCAGCCTTGCCAGGCTGGGGACCACCCGTGCATGTGCATGCTCCTCTGCTGGCCACCCTGGAGCACAGCCCCTGCACCCACTGCCACTCAGCCCCACCTGTTGGTTCACCGCTTGCAGGGGCAGCAGGGGGCGCCGGAAGGAGAACCAGCCTCCCCCATCCAGGCAAATACTCTCCCTGCTAATTGGTATTTGCATGGCAAATCCCGGTGAAGATGGGATCGTTTGCATGTTCTAGGGGTAATGATATTTGATGTTGTCAACTTATTACAACCTTAATCACCACTCAATTTCCTGCTTTCCAAGCTCCCAATCATGCTGCCACCCAAAATAACTTCTTCGAGACTCTGGCAGAGCCCCACTGGGAGGGAGCCACGTGGGGATCCCCCAGCTGAGAGGGCTGAATGACAGCCCCATCCTGCGATGATGCACCCCCTCTCCTGGCTCTCTCCTGCCCTCATGCCCCTCCCCCCTCCCTATTCTTCCTCTCCCCTCCTCCCACTCGTCTTCTCTTCCTCCTCTGTCCCTCCTCTCCTCCCCCTTCCATCTCTTTCCTCCTCCTCTCCTTTTCCCTTTCTTCCTCCTCACTGCCCCTCCTACCCGAGGATCGCTCCACGCAGGCAGTCCTCACTTTGCTAAATCCACCTGTTCTCAGTGGGAAGCAGGACAAAGAAGCCAGTCTCCATGGCAAGCAAAGGAAAAGAGGCTCCAAGAGGCTCCGTGCAGCAGAGCAAGCGTCTAATTAGGTTGTTTCCAGGACCAAGAGGGGAACTTCTCTCCAAGTCTGTCCTAGACCTCACTCGGCCCCATTACAAAAAATAATAATGATAACCGTTTTAAAGGACAAACAAAGAATGACTAATATTTAAGATGACTCTCAGAGCTCCGCCTGGTTTCTCTCTGGCCTGGCTCCACTCACACTAAAGCCAAGGTCAGGGCTAAGACCTGGTGGGCCACCTGCCTTGGCCTCATCTCCTGTGACTTCCTCACTCACGCTCCACCCCACGCTGCCTAGGTGGCTTGGTCCACTTTGCTGGGGCCTCTCCTTCCAGGCTTCCTGCTCTAACCCTTGTCTCCCTTTTAATCCTCAACTGGCAGCTGTATCACGCATGCGTGTGCGCGTGCACGCATGCACACACACGCACACACACACCTGTGCCTCCAGCACCCACAGTCTTTCTCTTCTTTTTCTTGCCCTTTTAACATACTAAATCATCCACTCAGCCTGTGCGTTGTCTGTCTCCCTCCAAGGCAAGGATCATATTAAGCTCTCATGAATATTTATGATCTATCTGCATGAAGGAATCTTCACAATAACCTGAGGAGGTGAGCACCGTCGTAGCTTCACTTGGCATACATGGAAACTGAGGCAGAAGGAGGGGCCGGCCTTCCCAGGGCCCCAGGCTTCCGGTGGCTGTCCTGTGATCAGAGCCCCCAGCGCACTCCTCCACCGCCCCACCCGGGAGGGAGAGCCTGGCCCGCCCGTTTGGGTGAGCTAAGCTGTCCGCCTTCAGAGGAAGCAAACGCACTGGGGTCAGACGGACTGGGCTGCAGGACCAGACTGGGACCCAACACCGAGCGAGCCTGAGCAGCCCTTGGTTTGCTCAGGCCTGAAGCGGCCCTCCCAGCCGGGGAGAAGACTCAGCAGCTAGGGCCTCCGGGCCCTTCACACGCCTGCGCAGGTGCAGCGGCAGGAAAGGTGGCACTGGGCAGGTTCGGGATGGTTCTTAGCAGACGGGGGTAAAGGAAAGGAGTCTCGGAGCCCTCGGTGGCTTTTCATGCTTTTATTGTCAGCGGTGGCCAGGTACATGGCAGGCGGAGGTGCATCTCACCCTCTCGGCTGCTTCTCTCTCTCCCTCTGCTGCTCTTGCTTTCACTGCTGCTCTTTGGCCTGTTGGTTGGTCCTGGCGTCCTCAGGACACCGCCCATTTAAGCCCGTGTCCAACTCAGGTGCGCCCACTTGCGCATGCCCACCCTGGAATGCTCGCAGCACCGCAGGTGTCCATCATCAGTGGTGGGAGGGTAGAAAGACCTGATTTCTGTAACCCTACAGCGGGCCAGGCAGAGATGCTCTTACTGGCCTCTCCAGGCGATCCAATAACTACGCCCCAGTCCCCGGAGGGTGGCCCGGCCCCACCCGGCCCGGTCTATGGGGGTTACTGGCCAGCGGTCCATTCGCGCACAGAGGCGCCGTGCGAGGGGAACGGGTCGTGCGCCAGACCAGCCCGGTCGGGGAGTCCTCACCCTGGCTGGAGCCCCGACTCGGTCCCTGCCCCTGTGGGCATGGCCCAGGGCGCCCAGGCCACTTGCTCGTGAGACCCTGAAGTGCCATGGTGGTACGGTCTTTGCTTCTTGCCAGGAATCCAGCTGGTACTGCGGCGTCTTCACGTCCTGCTGGGCTTCTTGGGTGGGAGAGGAGGGGTCGCTGTCACCTCGGGACACACTGTGGAAGCATCGCGACTTGGGGGGCTCGAGGAGGGGACAAAGGAGAAGCCCCACGTGACTCCCCTTCCTCGAGCCCACAGGCAGGAGAAGGGGCTCATTTCTCCCTGTTTCGAGAAGATTCCCACATCGCAACCAACAAGTTCAAACTCCTTCTCCCCAGAGCTTGGAAAGTTGGGGTGCAGACGGAGGCACCCGAGCAGCTGAGCAGACGACCATCTTTGGGACATGGGCGAACTGGCGGCCAGGACCCACACCCAAGACAGCTGGTGCCCCCCTCGCTGGTCCCTCATGACCCTGCTGTAGCTGAGGCCTCAGCGTGGCCTGCCCAGGGCCCTGCTGTCCACCAGCACAGCTGCAGAGGGGACAGGGACCCCCCCAGGCGCTGCTGCCCGAGGTCCCCTCCTGGAGACAGCCTCTCGCCAGCAGCACCCCTCCCCTTGGGGAGCCACGGCTGCTAATCAACACCCCTGGGCAATCAATCAATACCCTCATTTTTTGCCTCTAAACGGCCAAGGAAGATGACCACTGAATACACGTGCAGCCGTTCAGCTAACGCAGTCTCTTAAACTAGCTCGAGGAGGAGAGCCGGGGCCTGCACTCAGCCTTGCTCATTCCGGACGGATTTCCCGAGCTGAATAACAAATCACCTGCGGCCAACGGAGGAGGGCAGCAGGAAAGGCAGCTTGGCTCCACTCCGCAGAGAGCAGGGAACAGCTGCGTGCCGGGAGGGATTCCCGTGAAAGCACTTTGAAGGAAGGAGGTACTGGGGGGACGTCGGGGGGACCAACTCTGAACCGATGAATTAAACATTTGCTGAGCTCTTTTGAGCAGCTGCTACCAAAGAGGGGAAATGCTTTAATTAATAAAGCACAGCCAGGGAGCGGGAGCTGTTTTCTGACGCCACACCCCCGGGTTCTGAGAGCAAGATAAAGCAGAGCCTGCTCCTGCCAGTGCCCGGGACTGGAGGAGCCAGTGCGCTGACCCTCGCTCAGGGCCCGGGAGCGGGGCTGCCCGGTGTCCACCCAGCCCCAAGGAGGTGGGTCACGCCCTGTCCCAGCATAAGCCACAGCCCGGAGCTGAGGCCATCTGCCCTGCAGGAGACCTGGGAGATGGGACCAGAAAACCACTAATGACGGAGCCTGGGCCCGTGCTCCATTTAGTTCTAGACGTTGGGTGGGTCACTCTCCTTCTCTGGGCCTTGTTTCCTCATCCAGGGTCCCAGATTAGTTCTGGGGAGCCAGTCGGTTACTAGTTCTGGGGAGGCTGCAGTCTCTTAGTGCTGCCTCTGGTGATAGGGTTGCAGGAAGATGGGGCTCTGGGCCCCAAACCCAGCTTCAAACAGCACAGCCTTGCTTCTGTCTGTTAATATATGCGTGGCTTTATGTAAGATGTCCTTTGAAAAAAAGAACACTGCAGATTTAAAAAAAAAAAAGTTGAAAGCCATGGGCTTAGATGTTTTCTTCCATCTCCTCAGAAGCCTGGACCTCAAAGCTGAACATTTCCCAGCTGGCCAGTCCCAGCCAACATCAGTGGCGACCAAACACTTAGCCTGAGCCTGGTGTTAGGAGGTGGCAGGGAGAATAAGGAAGCCCTCCCTTCTTTCTAAGGGGCTTCCGGTCTAAGTCAGATGTGGTAGACGTGCGGCGCACACACCATTACTCCGCTTCTGCCCGTGGCAGACATGACTAATCAGTCACCGTGCTCTCTCCGTAGTCGATTGTAACCTCAAACCTCTCTCAACCCAGCGCTTCAGTCAGCCTCTACCGGTCAGTTGGCCTTGGCACAAGAGGGGAAACTGCTCCCTGCCAAAGCAATGGGCTGCCTCACGGGGCAGTGAGAACCCCAACCCTGATAGTGTGTTCCGCCAACAGGCACTCATTGAGCGCCTGCTCAGCCCAGGCCCTGCTCTGCTCTGGGGATGCAGCTCTTTTAGTGGCTCTCGCTGTCGAGAGAGGCACAGTTCAAATGCAAAAAGATTAAAGAGCAAACCCACTCAGGTGGGAAAGGTGATGCAGAGGAGGGCCGTAGAGAGATGTGAGCAGGGAGTTGCTTTACTTCACGTGGACGGACCAGGTGTCCTTGAGATGGGGACAAACGAGGAGCGATGGGAATGAAGGTGTTGTGTAGCCATTCCGGGCCAGGTAGGTTCACTGTCGATGCTCGCAGACAAAGGAGACTCTTAGAGCCCTCCAGAGATGTTGCAGGCCCTGAATGCTGGATCCCAAGACGGACCAGCTGGCAGGGGAGGGCCCTGCGCCCCCCGCTTCAGAGGCTGCGGTCCTTCTGTCCCCGTCCTGGGCCCATGCGCCTGCATTTGCGTGTGTGCCCGAGCTCTCTGGGCCCAGGTGTGCATCACCAAAGGTGCATGGGCCCCACACCTTCAGCCCAGGCTGCACAGGTTGCACAGCCCAGGGGGACCGCGAGGCCCCACGTGCCGGTCTTAGAGGTAGCAGAGGGTGAAAAGTCTGATCTGACTCCACTCTCCCCACAAGCCAGTCTGCAGAGTGAACACTCTCTCCAGAAACCAGCCAGCGCGAGGCCCTGAGGCAGGAGAGCGTGGCCTGCTGGGAAGCCGCCAGCCAGCTCACGGTGCTGGCGGCCAGTGGTGGATTTCCGGCGTCACCCACCGCAGCTCGTTCACAGGACGGGGCGCCGTTCACCTAAGGGAGTGGCCGAACTCGGAGGAGAGGGGTCTGCGAGCACAGACGGCAACTTCACGTTGCAAGCGGCTCAGTCTACGTGGGGGCTTGCTGCAGACGCCAGCCCACACCCCCTGACCCTGGCACGCACCCCGGGACAGCTCGCTGGCTGCTCCCGCCCATGCAGCCCCCTGCCTCCGGGCCCGCCAGTGGAGTTGCACTCATGCTCCCAGATCACAGGCCGCTTGAAGAGTACCGCGTCCTGCCCGTCCGCAGAGGACCACTGTCCAGGGCGTGGCCATCGTTTGGACTCAGGAAGGATAAGGTCAGGGACGCCTGCGGGCCGCTCGTCACTGTCATGTTGAATGTCCACGGGAGAGCAGGAGAGCGCAGTGATGTGCGTGGGCCCCTGGGCCAGCTGGACCTGCGCCCGTCATGCACCGTTGGGCAGTAGGGCAAGTCACTCATGAAGAGGTAGGCACAGGAGGAACCCGTGTCGGCAAACCTGCGAGCAGAAAGGGCCAGAAAACCATAGCATGCAATACGTGGATTTATGGGCTGATCTCTTTCTCTGGAGCCTGCCGTGAACTTGTCCTTAAACCAAATTAAACGAACAGAGCGGGGTTTGCGGGGCGGGAAGGAGTGAAAAGCACAGGGCACGGCAAAGAAGACATTTATCTCTCTTGTGCCTTGCTGGGTAGAATTGGGGCCCTAGGCCTGCCTGGCCCAGCCCTGGGTTCTTGGACTGCGTGGGTGGGGTGGACACGGACCAGGCGGCTGGGGCCAGGAGCCCCTGTGCTGTAGAATGACCTGCGGGGGCTTTCAGAGGCAGCCCTAGAAAAGGTGGGGAGGAGAGGCCTCCCTGCTGGTGCGAGGGGTTGAGCACTGCACTGTGGAGCTTCCGCAGCCACTGCGGTGCAAATTCATTCCCTAGCCAGGGAGGGGACCCACATGGCGCAGCAGACCTCTCCTGCCTCACCCGCTGCTCCTCTCATCAGGATTCAGTCGATCTGCCTGTTCTGCTCCCTGCTCTGTCTCTAGGGAATCCTCTCACCCCCTGCGCCTCTGGCCTGCACCCCAGTTCCTGTATGCATACATAAATAAAATCTTAAAAACAAAAGAGCACAGGGGACCTTGGGCAGCCATGCCCCCCCCCCCCCCGCCACTGTGTGCTTCGCACCATGGATCTCTCTTATACCCAAACTGGCCTTCTTGGGGTGTAAAGACTTTGGCTCAGATGATGAAAAAGAAAAAGCCCCTCGTGCTCTCATTCCGACCCAGAGCATCAGGAGTCTATCTAGAACAGCTTCTTCTCGGCAGCTCCAACTCTTTATACCTTCAAGGCTCTTCATTTCACTGCGCTGGCCAATTTCTCCCGACAATCACAGCCTTTGAGGAGTCTGCCAGGCGGCAGCGGGCGGGCAGGCAGCTCGTCCTTCACATCCTGGCGGTGGAGACAGAGTCGGGCCGCCTTAGGCAGGGCAGGCTGGCGATGGTGGTGGGGAAGCCGCGTCCAGTGCCCCACAGACCCCCGCTGGGAGCGGGGCCCCCATGGGTGCGGGGCCTTGTCTGTGAGCCAGACTCTGAGCCGGAGGTTCTGTGGACAGCTCTGCCTGGGTCCCTGGCCCGCCTGACCAGGCTCTGGACCTCTGGGCCCAGGAGCTTCAAACGGAAGGGCTGGCCTCAGCCACAGGGCATCGGGGCTGGGTGAGGCCCGGGAGGTGCAGGAGGTGCCCCCTCGGGCATCCACAGGAGCCGCTGCCGGCCCAGCCATCTGCTCTCATGTCCCCAGAGGCGGGACCCCGAGGCCTGCCTTCCTGAGCTGCTGCAGCAGAGCCCCGGAGTGCCCGCAGCCCACAGCAGGGCCGCGCTAGAGCTGCAGGTGGTGGTGGACGTGACAGGTGACACGTGGCCTGGGCCGCCTGGTGAGGGGGCTCCCCGTGAACGACTGGCCTCCGTCGGCTGCTCCTGGCTCGGCAGCCTGGCGACTGTCCAAAGGGCATCACCCCCGCACGGGCGAGTCCCTCCGTCAAGACGGCCCTCCCACGGGGACAGGGGATGCCTGCTGGCCAGGGCAGAGGGCGGGCTGCAACCCAGGGGGCCGGTCCAGGGGTCTGTAAACCTGAGGGCCTGGACGGGTCAGTGGCCAGCCCCGCCCCCACGGGGACAACGTTGGTTTATTCTGGCGGGGTGTGGGTCGCTGCTGAGGCTCATGGACACAGTTCCTGGGAGACGCCGCAGCCCATCCTGCACCCAGGACGGAGCGCCTGCAGGGACCCCGGCACCCTCCGGCAGGACACACTGATGTCCACACCAGACCTCATCTGGGCCACTATAACCCTGTGCTTGATTGGTCCACTGTACTGCCATTCACCCATTCAGCCAGCAAATCACGGCGCACCGAGGAGGCCTGAGTGGGGACAAGGCCGGCGCTACTGGCCTCCCAGGCCTCCCAGGTCGCGGCTCTCTGCCCCTGAGCCACCGGAGGGACTCCCAGCGGCTCTGCGCAAGAAGAGAAAGCCCATCGTGGCCCCTGGGCCGCTGTGAGTCCTCTCCTTCCCGGGCAGTGGTGGGGGGCACTCCTCCAGGCGGATGGGAGCCCCAAGGGCACAGGGCACCGCTCTCTCTGCCCTGATGGGACCCCAGCCCAGTACACAGGTCCCACGAAAGGTCTTTGAGCCCGGCTGGAGGGTATTGCTTTAGACATGGGGATTTGTCAGTGAATAAAGCCAAGTTCCTGCCCTGGTGGAGCTTCGTTCTCCTGCATGGGGGGAGGGGTGGAGACAGAAATTAAACAAATAAGCAAAACGGCACACGTTCAAGGCAGCAAGTGCTGTGGGGGGATAAGTCTGGGAAAGGAGAAGGCACAATAGAGCTTGAGTGGGGTGGCCTGGGGGGCCCCTCTGAAAGGGTAACAGCTGCAGAGACACAAAGGGGATGAGGGGTGGGGAGCAGGGGCGCCCTGCGCAGGGACATGTGGGAAGGGGCATAGAGCAGCAGGGCCCAGGCTCAGGAGCGGGGAGCCAGCCCGTGTGGACACAGTGCCAGGGCTGGCAGGAGGGCACTGGGTTCATGGGCCCAGGTGCAAGCGGCGAGTCCGCCAGTCCAGCCCCGCCGTGCCTGACCACCAGAGCTGCCAGCCTGGACCATCTCTTCCTCCACCAGGCCTGGACCCCAGGCGCCCAGGGGCCCTAGACAAAGACCAGCAGCCACGCCGGGGGCCACCTGGTCTGGGCAACCTCCATGAACTCGCCTTCTCACCGTCTCCCCTTCTCCTGCATTAATATGATCATCACGGCCGGAGAAAATTAGCCACATGCTGGCAGCTTATTTTTAATTGTTTCCAAATACGCATCCTAATTATTATGCAGTTCTAAATAGGAAGTGATGGCAGGAGCTGAGAGTTTGTCTCGGTGACACCAGGAATGAGGGATTACACGTTCTCGGCAGCTGCCTCGGGGACCCAGCCCCCGCCTCCGCGCTGGGTGTTTTGTCTCTTCTTGTAGCTGTTCCTAATAACTACATCAGGCCAGAGAGTGGAGCGGGGAGCTGACACCTTCCATAAAACAACCGTGGAGATCGGGCCCGAGGGAGGCCGGGCTGATGGGCAGAAGAGAAATGGAACATGGCGTGGGAGCGGCAGCGTCCAGTCTGCTGTATGTGGGAGCGCACGGGTGTGCCTGCCGGCCCCGTGCCGGCCACAGGCCGCTGATGAGAGAGAGCAGGGGTACAGCAGGAAAACGGAGATATTGGCACCACCCGCCTTCCCGGTTCACACTGGCGTACACGCACACCTGCACACATGTGCGCACATGCCTGCATACACGCGTGCATACCTGCACACACATGCACACATAGCTGTACACGTGCACAGATATGTGCACACACCAGTACACATGTACACACACCTGCGCACACGTGTGCACACATGCATGCATGTACACATGCGCGCACATGCACACATGTGCACACACCTCCTTGCGCCACCACGCTCACCTGCATCCTCATCAGTACCCGTCACTAAGGCCCACAGCACGGCAAGCCTGAGCTTGAGGGAATTTGGGCCCTCTTGAGAATCTGATCAAACCTACAGATTCTCTCCTGAAAAATGCTGCTTCGGGGCGGGGTGTCACAGCCCCCTGACTCCTGTCCAGGCCCCCATGAACTTGGCAGCATCGATCTGTGCCGTGGGGAAGGGCTCGCAGCCAGTGGGGCAGCCGGGAGAAGACCTTAGAGCCAGTTCTGTGGGCTCCCAGGGCCCAGCACATCTGTAAGCTGGGGGAGGGTGACGGTGCAGCTGCAGAAATGAATGAGGCCCCCGCACGGGGAGGGCAGTGTGAGTCTGAGTTGCAGAGCGGTGCACCCTTTCGTCACCCTGAAAGTTTATGAAGGCGACTTCCAGGCAGGGGTCCTCGGCTCGGGGGTCCGACGAGGACCCACTCAGCCACCCCCACAGCCCCAGCTCCTTCTTACACCTGCTTCTCACGTGCAGGACCCCTGTGTGAGGCTAGTGACCCAGTGTCGGTCAGGAAGACTGTTCTGGAAGGCGTCCCAAGGTAGGGATTCCAGAAAGGAGGGTGTGAGCCGGGGCCGTCAGAGAGGCCTGGCTGAGGACACAGTGCTGGGATTTGAAATGCAGGAGGAGCTCGAGTCCAGGAGTCAGGAGAACAGGGTTAGGGGTGGGGGCTCTTAATGTCCCCCCCAGGCACAAAGCACTGCTTGCTGTCTGGGCTGAGTGTCAGGGAGGCGACTCCCTCTTTGTTCGCTGCTGCACCCTCTGGCGTGTGCGGGAGGGCTGGAGAAGCACCCACATGCAGCCCGGCCACACACCTGTCTCCCCAGTCCCCCTCTGCCCCCCCCCCCACCAGGCTGCTGGTCCAGAGTCCCCATTCTTGGCCCCTTCCGAGCAGGAGGGAAACAGTTCACTGTGTGCACAAAGTGTTTCTCGGAGATGACTTAAAAGCCAGTTCAGATAAGTGCGCTAATGGATGAACTCTGCTGCAGTGGGAAGGAGCACCGGGCCCGGGGCCCGGATGCTGAAGCACACGCAATGCGCTGACTTAACCCTGTGCCCCACTTGGGCTGCAGGTTGGGCCTCGGGGACTGGGTCGCAGAGGTAGAGGGCTGAGGTCAGGTCTTGGACCTAGGTGCCGGAAATGGGGGCCAACCTTACCTGGTTCCCCTCTGGGAGGTGAATCTCACCCACCATGGGGCCCCCCAAAGCAGCCCGGGAGTGGGGAGCATGGACATGCGTTTCAACCAGAGGCTCCCGACAGGGCAGGTGCCAGCAGGGCATCCCTTCGCCCAGAGCCTCAGTTTCCCTGACTCTGAAATGGAGATAAATTGTCACAAAGACCAGAGGCCACTCATGTTCAAAGCTGCCCCACAGCAGCGGCCTTGCTTGCCCTGCAGGGGAGTCTGGGGCATCGAGCAATCTCCTGTAAAGCCCACTGGCGGGGTAGTGGGGAGGGGGAGGCTTTCACTGAAGCCCCACAGAAACCCTAAGGCGGCCTGGCTCTAGGGTCCCTTGAAGATCCCTCCCAACTACTGATCTTGGACGGCGCAGTCCTGTTTAGGGAAAACACATCAGTCCAACCAGAGCCGGCTCGGAACCCTCGGCAGTCAGCTGGTTGAAAAAGCAGGAGGGTGAATCGGCCCCGTGCACTGCTGGGGTGCGAACAAGCCCTTGATGAGAGGTGCCCCGGCCTGGGCTGGCTTTCCCAGGGCTGAAGTTTCCAGGCACGCCAGGACATTGGTCATCCACTCACAGGCCCCTGGCCGTGTTGCGGTGAGGCTGAGACACGGGTGGGCGAAATAAAATGCTTATTGTGAAATGAACTGGCACCTGCAGCTTAGGCTGAACTTTCCATCCACAGCAACACACAAGCCCTCAGAAGGTACCCAAGCCAGCAGGGGCAGCAAGTGCAAAGGCCCTGGGGCAGGAGTGTGCATGGGTTCTTTGATGAATAGCAAGGAAGTGGGTATGGTGCAAATGAGGAGGAACTACGGGGAGATGTGGTCAGAGAGGAAAGGGGAATCCAGAGCGTGCAAAGTGCTCAGGTGATAGTGAGGTGAGAGCCATTTGAGGGCCTTTTCGAGATTTCCTTGAGAAGTCACACGATTTGTTTGAACAAGATCCTGGCTGTTGGACAGGAAATACAGCAGCTAATGGGGTAGGGGCTGAAGCAGAGAGGAATTTATTGCAATAAACTAGGAGAAACATGGCGGGTGGTACTCTGGAACTAGGACATGAGGGGCCCTGGATGTTGGGGCAGAACAGAATTGCTGATGGGTTGGGCATGAGGGGGCAAGGAGAAGATATAGTCAAGCTTGACTCCAAACCTGTTGGCTGGGATGGAGATGAGGGGCTGGGGTGGGGGGGGGGGGACGAGCAGAAGCTCAGAAGAGGGCACGTGACAGCTGGACATGGGACTGACAGACACTGGGAGTCATCGCCATCTGTGCGTGCTCGAAGCAGTGAGCTGGGCGGGAACCTCAGGGGAGCCCGTGGCCACAGAGAGAAGCCAGGACCATTTGGCTGGATTCTCAGTGCTTGGAGAGCAGGTTGCTGAGGGCCCTGCAAAGGGGGCCGAGAGGGAGCCCCGGGGAGCTGCAGGAGAGCCAGACAACAGAGGTCTGGGAGCCCAAATCGGAGGGACTGACTAGGTCAGAGGCAGCCGGTGGGATAAGCGGAGAGAGCCAAGGACTGGCTGTTGAGCTAGGGACAAACAGGTCATGGAGACCTTGGTGAGAACAGCTTCGAGGGGGCGATGGGGATGTGAGCCGGATGGGGTGACTTCAAGAGGCACTGGGAGCAAAGAACGAGAGACACTTTCACTGGGCTTTGCTGTAATGGGAAGGAGAAACAGTGTAGCAAGGAAGAGGAAAGCATGGCTTACAGCAGATGGTTTTCTTAGGGTGGAAGGAATAATAGCATGCTTTATGGTGTTATCATGGCCTGACAGAGAAGGGGAATGGATGACGCAGAGGAGAAGGGAGAATGGAGGGAGCATGATGCCTGAGTGGGGGGGGGGGTAGGACCAGCACCAGGTGGATCTGATAACTTTTCCTGGCAGGGGTTGGGGGAGAAGCAGGGACCCTGGGGCCACTGGGTTTGGCCCCCCTTGGCCTGTCTTCTGTTATCCTGAGAGCCTCCCATGGCGCCTTGCTCCACCAAGGCAGTGGATGGTGCATACAAGGGGCCTCGATGTGCACTTGCAAGACGAACACAGCACAAAACTGAAGGACGGGAGGGAAGGAGCCTTGTGGACTCTGGAAAGACAAAGCAAGCAGCAGGAGCAGCAAGTGCAAAGGCCCTGGGGCAAGAGCATGCCTAGGTTGTCCTCCTAACAAAGGAGGAGGTGGGGGGAGCCGTGGCCGGAGAGGAAAAGGGAATCCAGCTCTAAATTCACATGCCTGCGTTCAAATCCTCGCCTCACCACCCGGCAGCTGTGTGACCTTAATCACATTCTCGACTTCTCTGAAGTTCCGATTTCCTCTCCAAAATGAGGAGAAAAACATAACCTGCTCAGTTGGCTTGTGGGAGGATTAAAAAGATCACTGTGTGCGCAGAGTTCAGCATGTAGTAACTGGGACGTGGGGGAGTGCTCCAGAGGGATTTACAATCCTCATTACACGCAGTTTAATAATTCCCCCATCTGAGCTCATCCAGAGTTTAATAAAATCCAGCATGTAAAAGGAAATGGATGTAGCTATAAAACCACAGTGCCCACGCCCGTGGTCCCTCACAGGTGCCCTGACCGCCCATGGCCCTAGGGCTGCCGCGGAGAGGCGACAGCTCTCCAGGGCCATGCTATTCCCGGTAAAATGCTCCTGCCTGTGGGATGAGTGACAGAGACCTTATTAGAGGGATGACATTAAATCTACTGTTTGAGCTTTTCTTTTTTTTTTTAGAGGAAATTACTCACAGGGGCTGATGTTTCAATGATTTTTAATGACTCGTTGCTTGAGAGCACTTGTAACTGAACTGCACGTGAGGGCGACAGCAGCTAGTTGGGGAAATAAACCAATGAAAAACCCAAGATAAGCTGGGCGATCGAGGAGGGCTGCCTGTAGGAAGCAAGGCCTCAAGCGAATCTAAAGAACAAGGAAGACTTCAGCCAGGCAGAAAGGAAGGAGCCTGGGCCTCCCTGGTGGAGCAGTGGGTTAAGCAACGCACTATGAAGCGAACCGCAGCCACTGCAGCACGAGTTCGATCCCTGCCGCCAGCCAGGGAGGGGACCCACATGGCGTGGCAGACCTCTCCTGCCTCCCCGCTGCTCCCCTCAGCAGTGTACTTCTGTTGATCTGCCTGTTCTGCTCCCCGCGCTTTGTGGTGAAACCTCTCACCCCCCCACACCTCTGGCCTGCACCCCAGTGCTTGTATGCATAAATAAATATATCTCTAAAAAAAAAAAAGGAAGGAAGAAGCCTGTGGTGCCTTTGCTTTTGTCCTTACTTAGCAAACACCTCAGCAGATGGACACGGCTGCATTTTGCCCATTTGACCACCTGCTGAGTCAACCAGTCATGGTCCTCCCCAGGGACCTAGCCCATGTCAAGGGGCCCCTGGGGAACCCTGACTTTTACCCTCAAAAAAAAAAAATCACCAAATTCTTTCACTCTCCCCTCTCCTATTGAGCCAGCTGGAGAAAGGTGCTTGGGTCAGAGAGATTTCAATCAATCCACGGCGAGCATTTTGGAGACATTTAATAACTCAGCTCCAGTGAGAGTTCAGTGCTCATTTTGGTTGACTCCACGGGGCACCTACTGGGAGGACGGGGCGTAGCAGAGGTGACAGCGGTTGCCTCGCTGGCGGGGCCGCGGGAGCAAGCTCCGGTGTGTGCGGGCACTGGCTGGGGCTGCAGGCGCTTCGCGTTTCCAGACTGCACGGAACCCGCACGGCAGCTTCTAGGAAAGTGCTGCTGCCATTTCATGGATGGAGATAGTAAGATCAGAGAGGTTAGGGGACCTGTCCAGCGGCACATGGCAAGGGGGTGGGGGCCAGCCAGCACTGAACTCCGCCTACGCCACACTTTGAGCCGAAGGCCGCTTTGGGGAGGGGAGAGTCGAGCCGAGCAGCAGGGGAGGAAGTGGAGGGTCTTTGTCCCTTGGCACAACCAACCCGAAGCGCGATCCCCCCAGCGGGTTCCGGTATGCAGGAGCCACACAGAAGCGGTTTACTCCCTGCAGGAAGGGCTCTGGGTGCAAGGCAGGTTCCTCCAGTCGGGTGACTAACAGCCAGCGGACCCGGCCTAGGCGGCCCCAGTGAGTCCAGCCCTCAGCCCCAGTGAGTCCAGCCCTCGGCTCCAGCAGCCCGAGGGTCATGCCTGCTGGGGCTGGGGGGGTGCAGACAGCAGCCTGGGGGTCTTGGGGAGTCAGCGGGAAAGCAGGTCATCAGGAAGGAACTCCAGGAGCGTCCTCGCAACAGGCCATGTAGCCTAGGCAGGGTGGGGCAGGCTAGGAGCGCCGGCTGTGTAGACACAGACCTGGATTTTCACCCTGGCCGCGGCTCCCCACCGGTGTGACCCCGGGTAAATTACTTAGGCTCTCTGTGCCTCAGTCTCCTGGGCACTTACGTGGAGCGAGTGGAGCAGAGCAAGACCTGTGCGAGCACCTGGCAGATGCCAAGCAGCACCGTCATGCCCACGTCTGTCCCGCCCGGCCTGGGCCCTCTTGGCACGGGGCGTGGCATTCGCACAGCCGCTCGGGGCGGCGGACTCACGGCCACTGCGCAGAGTAAGACTCCAGGGGTGCAGCCGGCACGTCAAGAGGGCGTGGTGGGTGACCCCAAACCCCACGGCTCCTCAGGGCTGCCCCAAGAGCCATACGGGGTCTCAGTGAGGCCCCTGAGGGGAGGGCTCCTGGCCGCACAGGAACTCAGCCTCAGCTCTGCCCAGACCAGCGGCCCATCGGAAGCCTCATCCTCATCACATCCGCCTGCAGGCCCCCAACTTGGGGGGCCTGGGCCCCAACCGGCGCATCTGCCTGGACAAGCTATTTCACTTCTCTACGACCGAGTCCAGCCTCCCTCCAGGGCACCCAGCAGCCCTGCAGGCTCAAGTCTCCCAGTCTGCACTAGAGGGACTCCCCCCCCCGCCCTCCCCCAAGGGAGCACAGCAGGGTCTTGCCCACCAGGCCCAAGGAAACCAACCACATTTGCACGTCATTTGGAGCTAAAGCTCCCGCGTGGGCTGCTGGCGTGCAGATGATTACCAGAATCTTATGTGTGAAGAGGGTCACTCTAATTCAGGTATCCAGGCAGCTGCTGCAGCCACCCCCCCACCCCCTACTCCCAGCCTCTTGGAGTCCAGGGAGCTGCTAGGATGTCTTTGCTTGGGCCAGAAAGTCTCCAGGATGGGGCCCAGTGTCCCCGCTCTCACTCCCTTCTCAAACTCACTTTGCTCCCCTGAAAAGGGTGTGAAAGAACACGACTCACAGGGTCAGCTAAGGACACAATAACAAACATTCCTCTCGGCGAGATGCTGTTGAAGCTGTGGAAAGATATGAGACAGCACCCAGTCTCAGGGTCCTCTGCAGACTGTGGTGGGAACTCTAAAAGCGGCAGGTGCAGTGAGCATGCGACCTCAGAGAAGGAGCTCCTTCTGGAGACCTATGGAGAGAAGGAAATCTGAGAAGGCTTCCAGGAAGAGGTGACAGTTGGGCTGAATCTGAAAGAATAAAGAGGACTTGGCCAGAGGTGAAGGGGTCAGTGGGACCCAGATCTTAAAGGATCTGATGGCCCCAGTAAGGGGCTGGTGGTGTCATGGGGTGCTGCTGCAAGCAGTGATGGCAGCGGGAGCGGGGATCACTTGGGAGATGAACTTTGCAGGCCAGTGAAGATGGCAGGACTGGAGAGGGGGAAACTGACCCATGATGCAGTAGCCACTGAGACCTGAACTGGCCCGTGGGGACTTCTGGGCCAGGAACGACCCCCGGAGTAGTCCCAAGTGGAGTGGAGGCACAGACTTCTGGATCGCCACATGCAGGGAACGGGGTGGGGCAATGTGTAACTCTCACCAAAGCAGCTCTCTGAGGGCAGAGCCATAAGCTGGCAGCAGCTCACAATCCCAGCACCTGGGAGTGGGTACAAGCTCAGAAAGAGGGGATCTGGGTGACACCTCAGTACCCTTCTACACTTTGTTACCTTGGAGAAGTCCCCTCTTCTCTTTCAGGGTCCCCATCTAGAAAAGAAGTTTGGGACCTGAGATAGAGTGATGGCTTCCAAAGGATGTGCAGGCCCTGCTTCTTAAAAACTGTGACTCTATTGCTGTGTGGGAAAGGGTCACTGCAGGTGAGACTTAAGGACCATGATGGAGAGATTGCCCTGCGTGGTCTGGGCGGCCCAAGGTCATCACATGGGCCCTTAAAAGGGAAGAACCTGCCCAGCTCTTGCCAAGAGAGAGATGTTGTTGGAGATGGACGATGAGGAAGGGGCCACAAGCTGAGTGCAGGCAGCCTCAGGAAGCTGGAGAAGGCAAGAAAGCAGACTCTCCCTCTGGCCCAGCCCCTCCAGCCCCACCTTGAAGTTAGCCCAGCTTAGATGCACATTGGACTTCTGACCTCCTGAACTATAAGACGCGTGTGTGGTTTCAAGTTTGTGGTCATTTGCTATGGCAGCACTAGGAAACCTACAAGGTCAAATCAGACATGTGGGACACGAGGACAGCCTGCAGGCTTTGACGGGGTGCTAGAACATGGGAGGGCCCTGGTCAGCTTGCTGTGATGATGGAAGTGACCTGTACTGTGCCATGACCACAGCTGCATCTATCTACAACACACCAGCCACTAGCCCTGTGTGACGACCGTGCACCTGGAATATGGCTAATGCCACTGAGGATGAGTCGTTCGTCTCTCCTGTGCTAATGCACCTGAATCTAAATAGCCACCTTTGGCTAGTGCCTACTGCATCGAATGGTGTAGCTTCCCATCATCGTTCCCAGAACCGTCCATCATTCCAGAAAGTTCTACCGGTAGGCACTGCTTAGAAGGAAAGTATCCCCGTGGGCATCTGGGGGTTCTGGGGCCCTCACCCCTGTCCACTTTGAAAAGCCCAGACCTCTGCACAATAACCCCCCTTCGCTGATTACGTGAGGACTCTCCTGTGTCCGTTTGGCCCCCAAAGGGGTGGGCACTTCCCACCGTCAAGAGCAAGACCCAAGTCTTGACTTCTGGTCAGCACCTCACTGTCCACAGGACTCCAAGATGAGGCTCCCGCAAAGCTGCCCACGCCAGGCGCTTGGGGCCTGGGACAACCAGGTCCTCTCCGAGCAAGCGGACTGCAGCTGGCGCTGGCAGCTTTGGTTTCTAAAGACAAACGTGGGGGGACAAAGGAAGGCCCCACAACACGAGGGAGCAGCCTTTCCTGTCTTTTCTGAGTAATCTGGGACCCAAGCCAGAATGATCTCGGGACCAACACCCTGAACTGTCAGCGAGAGATGCTGGTGTGTTCTCGGGGCACATCAGTAGCTGGCACCATATTTTCAAAGGAATCTATGACCCCCTAAAAATGTTAAGAAATAGTCTGCTCTCTGCGGCCTTGGAGAGGTTCCTCTCTCCCCTCCCTTCTTCTTTCCGCCCCTCTCTTCCCCCTCCTCTTCTCCCTTCTCCCAGCTCCTCCTCCCCTCCCTTCTCTCAGCTCTCACTCCCCTCTCCCCACCCCTGCTCTGCACAGCCTCTACCCACTGGGACCAGCTTTCTCTCCCTCCCTCCCCTCCCTTCCCCCACCTGGCCCTTGCTCTCCTCTCCCCAAGGCTCGCCCTCAATGGCTCATCAATTCTGAAGGAAAAAGCCAGGCATCCAATGTACTTCTTGGGAGAGACAAAGTGGGGTGGGGGGAGCGCGTGTACAAACAGACTGATCTCTAGAAGGGAGGAATTACGCGAATTACAATTGATTTTCCACCGTTAATGAAGCATGAACCCGTGTGATTGCATCTTGAAAAGATTTATAATTATTCATTGAATCTTGGAAGATAATTAAACTTCATTAAACACAGACATGACAAGCCTTCAGAGCAAGGCAAGACCTCCTTGCAGGGTTCCAGATCAGAGCAGGAGATGCTCGACTGAGACCCTGTTGGGGTGGGAGGTGGAGAGCAGAGGGGCAGTGCGGAGAGAGCTGGGAAGAGCCATCTGCTGAAAACACACTCTTGGGCCTTTGGGCTTCCCTCCCCCTGCTGTGGGCCCCTCCTAGGAGCACTTCTATCCTTCTCACCCTCCCAGCCCCATCCCCTTCCCCTGGGCAGAGGCCTGTGCTGGGAATGGGGACAGCACCTGCCCCTCCAGCAGAGCCTGGGAGTTGGTGGGGTGGGGGCTGGGGGCTGAGAGACGGTGGTGTGACTGTAGTGCAGGGCAGACGGTCAAGGAGGAGGCCTGGTGCCCTTGCCTGGTGCCCTCGGGGGCTCTTTCAGGATTTTATTGCTCTTTACATAACGACCAGGTACCCAGCAGGAGAGGGGCCGGGGTGGGGGAAAGGAGGCTGGCAGTCTCTGCTTCCTCTGCTTCTACATCTTTCTTCTCTCTCTGCGGCATCCTCGTGACACTGCCCTTATACACCCCGTGTCTCAGCCCAGGTGCGCCCACTGCGCACGCCCACACCTCCTTGATGTGCCGCCCTCAGGCCCGCGTGCAGGCCCGCAGATGTCCGTCATCACCCCCGCGGGGAGGGCAGGAAAGCCTGACACTTCTCACTGACCTACACTGACCCGGTAACAGGGGTCAGGGAGAATGTGGAGGTGACCCTTAAGACCTATGGGTGCCAAACAGAGGTGGGGTAGGGAGGCCCCTGGGAGTGGCTGGCACATGAAACACACGCAATCACGCACACACACACACGCACTCAGGGGCATATGGCGGCCGTCTCCAGGAAGGCCAGATCCATGCTTTCTCTGGAAAACCACGCGGTAGAGTGTAGGGTAAGTGGAAAAGTGATCAGGCTTTTCCGCCCTCCCGCCCTTGGTGTCAACGACGGACCCGTGCGGGCATGCACGCGGGCCTGAGTGGGCGTGCGCAGGTGGGCGCACCTGGGCTGAGGCCCGGGCGTGTAAGGGCGGCGTCACGAGGCCGCCAGGAGAGCGCATAAGCAGAGAGAGGAGAGAGAAAGGCAGCAGCGGCAGAGGCCAGAGGCCCCAGCGAGTGAAGAAGCGCCCGGCCCGCCTGCCGTGGGCCTGGCCGCCTCCAATAGGATGGTGCAATAAAAGCCTGAAAAAGCCCCCAAGGGCTCCAGGCCTCCTCCTTGCCCATCTGCCCAAATCGTGGAGAACCTGCTCCACGCCTGCTGGCGCCACCAGAGACACACCCAGCTGCTCAGTGCCCGCTTTGGTGAGGGAGTGGGAAGGGGCTATGTAGTGGCCAGGAAGGGCATCGCTGGGCAGGGTTCAGGACAGGCGGGTCAAGGAAGGAGAGTCTCAGAGCCCTCGGTGGCTTTTCATGTTTTATTTAGTGGAGGTGGCCAGGTACGTGGCAGGCAGGGGTGCCGGGGGGCTGGGAGGCTGGCAGCCCTCCCAGCCCCCAGCGCATCTCACCCTCTTGGCTGCTTTGCTGCTCTCACTGCTGCTCGTTGGTGCTCTCGCTGTTGGTCGGTCCTGTCGGTCCTGGCGTCCTCAGGACGCCGCCCATTTAGGCCCGCGTCCAACTCAGGTGCGCCCACTCGCGCATGCGCACCTGGCACGCGCGCAGCACCGCAGGTGTCCCTCATCACAGCGGCCGGCGGGTGGGAAGACCTGACTGCTCTGACTCTGCAGGCTGGGAAGGAGGGAATCCACGTCTCCTCCACTATAGGCTTCTTCGGTGCCTGAATCACACAGGGAGCCTATTTTCAGGTGCGACGCGTATCATTTTAAAAAAAGATTTCATTTATTTATTTATGCATACAAAGCTGGGGTCCAGTCAGAGTTCAGGGAGGTGAGAGGACACCAGAGACAGAGCCGGGAGCAGAACAGGCAGATAGTGAAACACACTGCCGAGGGGAGCAGCGGGGAGGCAGGAGAGGGCTGCTGCGTCCTGTGGGGCCCCTTCCTGGCCGGTGGCAGGGATCGAACTCGTGCTGCAGAGGCTGCGGTTTGCGTTGTTTAACCCACTGCACCACCAGGGAGGCCCCGTGTCACTTTTTAAAGCGATGTTAAGCGCACACAGCCATGGCCCGCTGAGAGGGCGTTTACGGCCAGAGCCAGCCTCCCAGGTGTGCCCGGACGCGGCCAGCACTGACCACGGGCCCTGCTCAGGGAGCGCCCAGCTGTGCTGCACAGTTGGCCCGTGTCTCCTCGCACCACAACCTGGGGCTGGCCGGGCTGGGCGAACACCCCACTCTAGCCTCCAGGGCCCAAAGGAGCCAGCCCCAGCAGAGAGGCGGCCCTGGTTCTGAGCTCCCGTGCAGGTGTCCCATCCCTCGCTGTAGGCTTAGAGAGAATATTTAGAGTCTCAGTGCTCTCACGCCATGGCCAGCTACTGCAGCCTGAGTTCCACCTGAGTTTTGGCTGAGTTCGATCCCCGGCCAGGGAGGGGACCCACATGGCGCAGCAGACCTCGCTTTTCTCACCCCCTGCTCCCCTCAGCAGTGTGTTTCAGTCCATCTGCCTGTTCTGCTCCCCGCTCTGTCTCTGGTGGATCCTCTCACCGCCCACACCTCTGGCCTGCACAGAAGTTCTTGTGTGCATAAATAAATAAATAATTTCCCTGGTGGCGCAAGGGTTAATCAATGCGCTAAGAAGCATATGACGCATCCGCAGCCACTGCAGCACAAGTTCGACCCCTGGCCAGGGAGCTAATCCACATGGCGCAGCAGACCACTCCTGTCTCTCCTGCTGCTCCCCTCAGCAGTGTGTTTCAGTTGATCTGCCTGTTCTGCTCCCCACTCTGTCTCTGGGGAATCTTCTCACCCCTTTCACCTTGGCCTACACCCCAGCTCTTGTATGCATAAATAAATATATCTTTAAAAAATAATAACAAAAATTTTTTAAAGAGAAAACTTAGGATGGAAGTTCTCACAAGGTAAAAATCCAGAGGTGGGGTTAGGGATGATTAACCAGTCATTAAACCAGCAATGGAAATTTCCAGGAATACGAGGTAGGGGCAGAAAGGATGATCAGTTATATGAAATGAACCCACCAGACCCCAAAGCAATAAATGCCACAGTAACTTCATCGAAGAGCGATGCACATAAGGCCACTCCCTGCCCAGAGCACGCAGACCCCATCCTATAAGGCCGCCCACCTGTGTCTATGCAGGTGTCTCATTTTCTTTTCTCTTTTTCCTTCATAAACTTGCCATGTGCTGCTGAGCTGAAAAGTCTGCTGAATTTATTCTCAGAGGGACCCAATAACCCCACTCGCTGAACCCCAATACCTCCACCTATTCTAGGTTATCCTTCTCCATCCTTTGGGGACCCTTTCTCCCCTCCACCCACCCTGACCCCTCTGCTGGGCTACCCCCCCATCAACGATGCCACAAGTCCCCTCCTCTTGTCAGGTGCACACCCCTCCTCTCCTGCACCCACTGTCCCTGTCAGAATGACAGAAGGAATGAATATTCATGAGCCTGCCCTGCTGTAGCCTTGGCCAGAGCTGCTTCTTGGCAGCAGGAGGGCTTTCTAAGGATAGGCTGGGAGTCATGCCCCAGATGGATCTGGCCCAGATTCCAAGCAGGGCTAGGAAGGGCCAGGTGGTTGGAGAAGGGAGTAAGGATGGGGGACAGGGGTGTCTCCAAGGCAAGGAAGGTAGAAAGATGGGGGGCCATCCCTTAGTGCAGAGGACAGGAGCCCAGAGGACAGGAGCCCAGTTCCTGAGCCAGACAAGCTGGTTTCCAGTTAAGGCGCTCCTATCTTGCGACTGTGTGACCTCAGGCAAGTTACTTAGCCACTCTGTGCCTCAGTTTCCCCATCAGTGAGTTAACAGGGCTGTCAAGAGCAGCCCATGAAATGACACATGTGGGCTCCTTGGCACCTTGCCTGGCACAGTGATTGAATTATTTCTCCAGACACCATCCAGTCACTTTTGAGTGGCCTTTACTTCATGGTGAGCTCCCGCTAAAGGAATTTGTCTTACTGGTCCTGCTTCCCCTTTGCCTCACCCAAGACTCAGCCCCTGGTTGGTGCTTAAGAGAGTGTTTTTGCATGAATGAGTGGGTGAATGAAGAGTAAATAAAACTGGGCCATATGGTTGACTTCTATTCTCCAGGTATCTTTCCAATTCAGGACACTTAAAATTGCTGGCTCAACCATTTAAATCATCCTTAATGCACAGATAGGCTTGTGGGAGAGTGACCTTGGGAGAGTGACCTTTGGAAGCCGGAAGGACACAGGTGTACCTGCAGAGGAGCAGGGAGGTCAGCAGCATCACAGCCGGGGCAGCTGGCCATACCCTGTGTCAGAGGCAGGACACAAAGTCCCAGCCTGAGCAAGGTGGAAGGTCAAACCTGCCAGCTGCACAGCGTGGGAGCCTCCTAACATAACCCAAGAAAAATCAGCCTTTCCTCAGATGGGAGGGGAAACAGGGTGGAAACCTCCGTGAGCATTCTTGACCACAGCTGGACCTCATCAGGCTGGGGGCCAGTGTTCATTCTATTCACGTGGCCTGAAAATACACGCACAGGAAATTCTCCTGCTGTGGGTAGTAATGGCAGATGCGTACATGGATTCCCGAGAAAACACCCGCTAGACCCAAGCCTCAGAGAATTCCTCCAGAAAACACGTTCTAAGAGAGGTGGGTACATAGCAGCCAAGAGTCAAAACACGTGGGAAACAAGCCTCTATGAGCAAGAGTCAGCAGGAAAGGCTACGAGCCAGACCCAGGGGGATGGCAGGTACCAGGATTACCAGGAGAATATAAAACAAGAATAAAAATGCAGAAGGAAAGGGCAAGAGAAAAATGAATTGTGAAAAACTGGCAGCCTGATCTGAGTAAGAATTTTTAAAATCTAGAAATGAGAAGCATAATGATGGAGATTGGAAAAGTAATTAATGGTGAAATAGAAGACACAGCTGAGGAGAGAATTAGTAAAATGGAGAAAAGCTACAAATACCTTCCCTGGAAGGCAGAAGGGAGAGACAAAGAAATGGAAAAAATAAAAGAGGGATTAAGAAGCATGGGGGATAAAATAAGATCTAATGGGTCTAATCAGAGTTCCTACAGGAGATATTAGCAAGAACAATGTGGACAGTCCAATTCAAAGAGGAGCTAGCTAAGAGTTTTTCGGAACTACAAAAGACTGCAGTGCTCTGAGCCCAAAAGCTCAATGAATTCCACGCAGGATAAATAAGAAAGAGATCCACCAAACAGACCATAGAAAAACTACAGAATATCACAGATAAAGAAAAAAATCTTAAAAGCAGTCAGAGATGAAAGAGAGATTACCTAAAAAGGAATGTCAAATGGGCTGATTTCAGAGTTCTCAAAGAAATTCTGGAAGCCAAAAGTCAATAGAGTAACACCTTCAAAAAGCTGAGTGATGATAACTGTCACCTGAGAATTCTAACCCCTCTGAAGCTACCTTGCAAGGAGAGCAAAATAAAGACATTTTCAGACAAACAAAAACTGTCGGAATTTACAACCAAGGCTCTCATAAAGAAAGTTCTAAGAATAAACTTCAGGAAAAAAGGGAAATGATCCCAGCAGAAAGGGCTGAGATGCAAGATGATAAATGATGGGTACATTTAAATAAACATTTACTGTTTAAATGTTTCACTTCTAGGGTTCAAATAAACAAGAGATAATCAAACTAAGGGCAGCCAGAGTGAAAGCATTTTAAAGTCTTGGGAATGTGTAGGAGGGATTTAAAGAGAGAAATCGTAGATGACAATTATAACCTGAACGTGCCTGTTAACTTTTGCAGGGTAATTACGAGAGAATAGAAATAGCATGTATTATAACTTCCAAAAACCTCCAAATTGATTGGGGGGGGTGGTTACAGGAGGAAGAGAGGGAACTGTCAAATAATAAAATCGTAAAAAGAAAAGAAGGGAGGAGAAAATTAGAACTGGAGAGCAAGTGACCTATCCAAGGTCACAAAGCAAGTCACAGGCGAAGTGAGGACGGGGGTCATGTGTCCTCACTCCCACCCCAGTGCTCTCTCCCCAGACCTACGGAGCCTCCCTCATGCTCCATGGGGATTTTCACAGCAGGTGTCTAACCCCTGCTTTCGGAACCAAACTGGTCACCAGAGGTATATAAGAAATGCTTTGAGGGAGGGAAGAGGGGAAGAGTTGAGGGCAGACGGGAGCACGGGGGACCGAGGTGATGGTACACTGGTGAGATGGTGATGGGGAACACATGGGGATTACAATTGATGTCAAATATATGTAAATTTTAAAAACTTATATTTAAAAAATAAATAAATAAAATTTGAAAATCTTAAAAAAAAAAAAAGAAATGCTTTGATGGGGGCCTTCCTGGTGGTGCAAGGGGTTAAGTCTGAGCACTGTGAAGCTATTGGCAGTCACTGCAGCACAAGTTCGATCCCCGGCCTGGGAGCTGACCCACATGGCGCAGCAGACCTCTCCTGCCTCCCCGCTGCCCCTTGGTAGTGTGTTTCAGTTGATCTGCCTGTTCTGTTCCCCACTCTGTCTCTGGTGAATCCTCTCACCCCCCCACACCTCTGGCCTGTACCTCAGCTCTTGCATGCATAAATGACTAAAAAAGAAATGCTTTGATGGACAGACACAGAGATTAATAGTGGCTGTGTGTGACAAAAGGCGCTGTTCCATGCATATGACTTGCAGTTTAGTTAGATGTGTGTAATTCACGTGCTGCTCACAAAATCCCCATGAGGTGGTGGGGAGCACCCCGTTTTGCAGATGCAGCCCAAGATCCAGAGGCAGGAAGTAAGTTTCCAAGGTCACACAGCTGGAAAGGGGCAAAGCCGGGCTGCCCTCTGGACGCTGCCTGGGTCCCCATGACTGGCCCCCCGGGGGCGACCTGCAGACACCCCCAGACACGGATTGTGCAAACAGGCAGAGTCCTAGAATGGTCCTAATTAAAGCCTGGATCTGAAACAATAAATAAAAGGAGCCATAAAGGACATTTCTGGGCGGCTGGGGAAATGTTCACATGGGGAAATTTGCATATGAACTCTGTATTAGATAATATTAGTGTAACAACAGTAAATATCTTGCTTGCTCGTGGTAGCAGACTCATGCAGGAGGATGGCTTTGTTCTCAGGAGACAGATGCCACAGCATATGGGGGAAATGGCTTGTTGTCAGTAACTTTCAAGTGTTTCGGGGAAAGAGGTATGAAAAGAGAGCAATGAAGTAAATGTGGTAAAATGTTCATCGTGCTACATCTAGGGAATGGAGAAATGCACGATTCTTCGTGTACGGGTTGTTCATCTTGACAAGCCATCCCCACACTTACAACAATAGCTGTCTATGCTTTCTTGCATGCCCAAAGGTTATAGACCGGCAAGCGCACAGCCAGGCTGGGGGTGCTGCCTTCTGACTGGCTATGGTAACCCCCACTGGGGTCCTCGTGTCAGTGGTGAGAGTCCAGGAGAGGAAGGGAAAGGGAACTCGGGCTTCCAGCTGCTGCTCCCACAGCTGTCCCAGTGGTTAAAACAAGTCATGTGACCAAGCCCAGCATGGGAGGCGGTGGGGTGGGGCTTCCAAGGGGTGGTCCAGAGAAACAAGAGTCTTAATGCAATCATTGTATCACTATTGTATTAAGACTTTTCAATGAATTTGCAATTTTTCAAAATAAAATATTAGAGCATTTATAGGGCTCGCAAGAGAAACACAGTAAGAAAGAACCAATGTCCCGCTATAAGAAGGTCAGCCTTTTTAGTTTAGTCAAGCCCTCACCTGATTAGACATGGCCCACCCATGCTAGGAAGGGCAATCTGCTTTACTCGATCTTCCCACTTGAATGCTGATCTCCTCTAATGCACCCTCCTAGACACAGTCAGAATAGCACTTCTCTTGACAAAAGAGAAACAAGTTAACCTAAGCCTGTCAAGCCTTTCCTCTACTCAAAACTCTCCCCCACACCCATGGTAAGGCAAGTCAAGAATATTCACTGCAGCTTGACTGGAGAGAGCCCCAGACTTGAACCTACCATGATGCCCATCAACAGCAGTATCGGTCAATAAATTGATACATTCCCAACACAGAATAAGAAACCGCAGTGAAAAGAACGATCTGTCCCCCAGCCAACAGGCTCGGATCTCACAGAGGACTGAGAAAAGTGAGACCTCAAAGCAGGCGTGCCCGTCAAAGGAGGCGATGTTCCAGGAAAGCAAACCAGAGGTGGTTTTCTCGGGAATCTCCCACAAGGGGCAGGAGGGAACTTCCTTCTTCTTGAGTCTTTTCCGTAGCAGTTAGAGCGCGTGTGTACATGTGCAAACGTTTCCTCAATTGCACATTTAAGTCTTGAGCACTTTTAAGCCATACCTAAAAAACGGGAACCCACACACACTCTTCAGACGTGGTTTCCTGGCGCCCCTGGATAAGATCCAAAATCCTTAGCACTCAATTCAGCTTAATTGGATCAAGCTCGTGTTGATTCTTCTCCGTCTGCAGTGGCCTGCCTGGGGTTCCCTGCTCGGCGTGGAACCCAGGTGGGGTCCCCAGGAATGGGCCCCGGCATGCAGACCAGGTGTCAGATGGGCGTGGGGCGGCCACAGTCCCTGGGTTCCCTCCAGGCCCACCTTGGTGACCCCACTACTGCTCCCCCTTGCAAGGTGACCCCCTGTCCTCCTCCACCCGGGTCTCTAGAAGCCGCCCCACCCACACTGCTGCCCACTTTACAGCCATTGTCAAACATAATGATTCTTACCCTGGAGAGAAATTGGGTTCCATTTTATGTTTTACTGCCTCAAAAAGGACATTTTTTACCTTCCCACAGTCCGCTGCCAGCAGGAACAGGACAATAAATCTCAGCAAAGGTTCCCACTGAGATAGATGGTCCGGCAAGGGGACCACTGTGTTCCAGCGGGGAGAACAGCAAGCAGCAGCCCTGCCTCGCCTCCCCACGCCAGCGCTGGCCCCGAGCCCACTGCAGCCCTGGCGGAGCAAGCAAGGGGAGGGCCGTGGCTCCTGACCCCCAAGGGCG
Organism: Galemys pyrenaicus; assembly: GCA_019455555.1. NCBI lineage: Eukaryota > Metazoa > Chordata > Mammalia > Eulipotyphla > Talpidae > Galemys > Galemys pyrenaicus. Next base: position 4,822,059 of record JAGFMF010012255.1, on the reverse strand, counting down.
GCTGGTAGGAGAAAGGCCGGAGTCTCTGAACTTGCCCCTCCTCCAGCCTTTCCATCTTTTTCCAGAAGGTTCTTCTTGCCCGGGTGGCCGGGGAGGTGTGTGGTGCTAGCATTTGAAATAGGCAGTTTCACCCCCGGTTATGGGACAGCCTAGCACTCACGGGAGAAGCCTTTCTGATACGTTCATTGGAATCTTGCATGGCTCTTGGGTATTTATATGACATGCCCAGAACAGCGAGTCCAGAGAGACAAAGTGGGGGAAGAGCTGCCCAGGGTGACTGCCGAAGGGGTCACGGACGTGTCTAAAATGGGCTCTAGTCAGAGCGCCGCAACACCAGGAACGGAGTAAGAAATATTGGTGTGGGGTCTTTACATGGACGGATTCTGGGCGTATGAGTTAAGTCTCAACGACGCTCTTAAGCCCCCAGGCTGCACAGCTATGAGCCTTGAGGAAGACCGGCCAGGCGGGGGTGGGGGGGCCGCACGAGCAAAGGCCCTGAGGCCGGAGCATGCTCGCTGAACTCAAGGGGGCCCCAGGAGGCCAGAGCGGCAGCGGGCAGGGCGAGGGGCATGCAGATCAGCCACGGGTGTAGGTTCCTGGGCTGGGGGTGCTAAGCAGGGAAGGCGCGTGAACCACTCGAGTTTCAGCAGCACGCCCTGCCGCTGGGTCAGGGCAGGCGTGGGGTGGTGGGGAGATGGCACTGGGGAGCAGCTAAAGACCTGCGAGGCGCCCAGGGAGAGCAGTGGCTCTGGCCAGGATGGGAGGTGGCAAGCAGTGGCTGGAGACACGGACAGAATCACTCGGGAGATGGCACGTGAGGGTGACAGCAAGGACAGCCCCAGAGCACAGAGCTGACATCCCGGGCAACTGGGGCTGTGAGACAGGGTGGGTGCGGCTGGGTGGGGAAGTCCACCTGTCTGTCACGTGCTCGAGGGAGCCCGCCCCCCGCCAGCCCTGCAGACGCCGAACACGTCACGGGAGGGCCAGACAGAGCTCCCGGCACTGGCGACTGGACGCCCCTTGGCAGGGCCTGTGGTCAGCCTGTGTTTCTTGGGTGCCCCTGAGCCAAACGAAGCACACTCGGTGGAGGGGCGGGCAGACGACCGAGAGCTACACAGATGTAGCCAGTGCACGAGATGGTGTGTTGGAGGGTGGGGGCTGCGTGGAGGAGGAGACAGGACAGAGTCGGGGGGTGCAGGGGCAGCAGCTGTCACTCTAAATGGCGAGGATCGAGGGTGGGTGTGTGGGTGGAAAAATAGTGAGGACCGAGAGCCTCTGAGCTGCAACTTGAACAAGACTTGAGGGGTGATGGAGGCAGCCGCTGGGCCCAGGGGGACCCCTCCTTTCACCTCCTCACCACCCTCTCTCTTCCTGGCCCTTCCCTGGGACCCGCATTATTCTCTTCCCCACCCTCTTCTGCCTCATCGTTCCCTCCGCCCTCCCAGCCTCTCCTGTCATCTTCCTCTTATTTTCTTTGCTCCTTCCCCTTCAGAGAGGCCAGATCACATGATGTGATGGGGGGGGGTTGCAGAGAAAAGAATGGCAGAAGGAGCTGATCATCATGCCCCCAACCTAGAAAATGGGGCTCCCTATCCCCCCGGAGGGAGGGAAAGGGGCTGGAAAGGCAGCCAGGTCCCTGTCCCTCTTGGGGGTTCGCAAGATGATAAAGGTTTTTGGAGAGGAGAGGGAGGGGGGACGTGGCTGTTCTGCAAGCGGGCCAGGCCGGGCCGGCACACGTCGGTTCTCAGATTGTAAGAGAACTTGGGAGCTGGCGGCGACAGCTTCACGGGCTCAGGGAAAACAGCTGGCAGGAGACGGCGCGCTGAGCCCTCCCCAGGGAGACGCCACCTTTTGTCCTCTCCCTCCCGGGCATGGGCGTGCACACCTGCACGGGCCACACACCCACGCACCTTCTCCGTGGACACGCTCAAGGCCGCAGGCGATGGCCACAGAGAGCAGTGGCGTGAAAGCCTGATTAGCCCTTTGGCCCGACTGAGGCCTGTCCGCTGCTGTCCATGGGCCGTCAGGAACTCGAGATTAAGTTCCAGGCTCTGTGGCCAGAGTCTGGTAGTTTCTTAGGCCCCCGGCCAGGCAGATTTGAGGCCCGGGTCTAAAGCTGGTCAGCCTCTCCTGCTTGGAAACACCAGCCCGCTGCCAGCTCCTGCAAAGGCCGCTCCCGCCAGGACAGGGCCCATCAGGACAGCCGCCGCCCCAGGCCAGGTAGTTCCCTGCTGACTCACGCAGCCGAAGAGAGCTGTGGAGCCCTCAACTGCTAACATGCTTCTGTGCTGAAGTGGGGGCGGACGCGAGCAGCCGGGCCGGCAGGAGGTAGCACCTGAGCCCCGGGCCCAGAGTCACACTACATACAGGCGACACGTCCCGCCGGCTGCCAGCCCAGGCGTCTGCAGCTACAGGTGCACGAGCCCCGTGCCCAGGCGCCTTTTGCGCCAACACGGTATCACGTGGGCAGTGAAATCCAGGAGGGAACAAGAGCACAGGCGCTGGCCACGGACGCCTGAGACAGGAGGCGGAGAGAAGCCTGAGCTGCTCCATTTTCCCTACAGGTGTGCGGGGGGTGGGGGGAGGAGGCAGGACATTGTTTCGGGGGGTGACTGTGCTGCTGCACCCCCCAGCATCCACTGCCCTTGGCCTTTACGATCCCAAATTCCACCACATCTTAGCCTGCAGTTTGAACCACAGAAGCCCTGAATTCTACATTTAACATAGGGTTGAGCTAGGGGCTGGCCCACGTCCCCGATGTGGCCTGCCTGGAAAAGTGGCCGAGGTCAGGTGGGTGGGTGACGAGGCGGTGCCGCCGCCCAGCGATCCCGGCGCCTCCGGGCGGACTTACCCTGAGCCATGTCTATTCCCAAGGGGAGTGGAGCACCGGAGGAGAGCGGGGCAGCTCCTTCTGCCCCCCTAGAGGGCCACTGGGGTGCTAGCCCAGCAGGGGCCCCGCCACCCAGCCAGCCCGCCCGGCCAGGTCTCGCCTATGCCATTGGCAGCTCAGTCTGGGCAGGCCGGGTCCACTGAAGGGGTCGGGAGCCCCAGGGGCCTCTGACGCTCTGCCAGGGACAAAGGTCTGACTCGCTGTGGCTGCTGCCCTGGGGTCTCTAGAGAGCCCCTGCCCCTGACGGTCCCCAGAAAGCAGGGAGTGAAGGCAGCGGGGCCAGTTCAAGGAGCCAAGCCCCTTAAGCGCTGGGGCACACCTGCCACCAGGTGCCTCTGCCAGGGGGGCACCCAGGAGAGAGGGCTGGGCACCCAGGAGAGGCCAGCTGGGTGGCCTCAGAGTCCCGGAGCGGCAGCCTGGCTGCTGCCTCCGCTGTGCTCTCCCCACCTCCGCACACCAGCCTTGGCTGGAGGACCGTGTGGGCGGTGTGCCGGGAACAGAGCCCCGGGGAGCCTCCGGGTCACAGTAGGTGGGCTGTGTCCTTGGGAGTGGGGAGCAGACAGCCATTGCTGTGGCAACCGCATCCTTCCTGTTAGAGAAGAGCCACCGTCCTCTCCGTGTCCCAGGCTGCACCGGAGGGGGTTGAGGGGAGGAGGGGCAGGCCCTCTACGCGAGGCGCCCACGAGCACGGCAGAGGGGACACACGAGAGACAGGACAGCGTCGGCATGGTGGCCAGACCCTCCGGGCGCTGAGGTCTCGCAGGAAGCCTGGTGGGACCGTGGCGGCTTCCTGGAGCCCCCCTGGGGCCAGTGCCGTGAAGTTTCCAGATTTCGCAGTCTCGTTTCCTCCCGTAACCATCCATTTCAGGGACAGACCTCCACCCACACAGCCCAAGTGAGCAAGTCAAGTGAAGTACATCGTGTCTGAGGCTGGAGGAACGGCCGTGACATCTCAGGAGAGGGGGATTTGGCAGGAGGAAGAGCTAAGCTGTGGCCCAACTGGGCTGAGAAGTGTGGTGGGCACAGGAGGCATGGGGGCAGGACTAACGGGCACAGGGAGGCAGGAGTGGGAAGGAGTTGGCGAGCGGAAGGGACACAGTGCGCGAGGAAGGCAGGAGGACTGCATGGGCAGGGTGCTGGGAAACAGGGACCAGGTGTGTGCGTGCCAGGTGTGTCCAGGTGCTTTGCTCCTGGAAAGCAGAGTGGGTGTGGCCACCCAGGGGCCTCTGCTGAATGGTGCGACCAGCAAGAGTGACTCAGGCTCATCAGTAAAAAGTCGAGTTAATACGTACCTCCTGGCTGGTAGCGCTGGCTTTCATTCTGTGAAGTTCTTAGAGCGGTGCCTGGCACTGCGGGTGCCCAGTTAACCTGCACTGTGTCATCTTCACTGCAATACAGTTTTGCACGCATTGCAACGGGTGTGCATCGCAATGGCGCACGCACGGTGGAAATGTGTGCACGTGTGTGCACGCACAGTGGAAGTCGTACACATGTGTGCACGCACGATGGAAGTGTGTGCATGTGTGTGCACGCATGGTAGAAGTGTGTGCACGTGTGTTCACGCACGGTGGAAGTGTGTGCACGTGTGCACATGCACGGTGGAAGTGTGTGTGTGTGCACGCCTGCAGTGTGTTCGGGCTGTACGTCCTGTCTGTGTGTGTTACACGAACACTTGGCACGGTGTAGGGGCGGGGGTGGTGGTATGTAGACTGGGTCCAGTACAATCGTGCGTTGCCCCAGTTTGTGAATCGTGCGAGTCTGGCGGTTTGTGGGGTCTCAGAGCGGTGTGCATGCGCTGCCCTGCAAGCCAGGTTGCAGGAAAGTCAGCGGCCATTGCCCCCCGTTCAGGGCATGGGTCGGACCCAGCGTCCGGGTCAGTACTGAGTCGTCCACCCCTTTTCTGCAGGAGTCCTCGTTGGTCAAAATGACCGAGATGGCCTGTTCTGGGGGGCAGCCCAAGGGGGTGGGGTCTGCTGGTGAGCAGTTTCCCAGGGGAGTTGCCGGCCCAGCTGCCCCTCCTTCCCGTCCTCCCAGACCCCCTGACCCAGCCAGGACATCCCAGACACCAAAACTGGCCACACCCCAGGGATGCAAAGGTAACAGCCCCAGCCTGCGGGCGAGGAGCAGGGCGCGGCCGTGAGCCCTGTGAGGGGCTGTGCTCATCCGCCCCGCTGGGCAAGGCCAGGCTGTGGCTACTGAGAGTCGGGCAGAGCGTTGGGCTCTCCGGGAGCAGAGACCACTGCCCGCTGCTCCTGGCCGGACAGGCAGAGGGGAGAGTGCGCCGACGCTTAGATACTTGGGGGTGGGCTCAGGCTCCAGCCCAGGGTGGCTGGAAGTCAGAAATTTGGCAGAGAACAACCATGGGGTGGGGCTGTTCACCTCCCCTGCACCGCCAGGATCACACAGTAAAGAATCGTTCCCTCCTGCCTGCCTCCCTGGGCGAAGCCGAAACACCTGAGATGCGGCAGCCGGACGACGCATTAGCATCCCAGACAGCCGCAGGCCCTGCCCACCTGTGCCGCGCGGCTTCCCGCACCTGGCCGCACCTTCAGGCAGCCACACCTGACTGCCTGCGGCGGGTGAACACCGCAGGCCTGGCCTCAGCCCTCGCCTGCTTCTCCCTCCGCCTGGTGCCCTCCCCTCCGCACACCCCTGCCAACAGCTCCCACTCATCCTCCAGGCCTCTGCTGAAATAGCACCTCAAGTTGCAAGTTCTCCCAGACACCCCTCGTCCCAACTGGGGTAGCGGGGTAGCCGCCCCCTGTGCCCCCCTGGCCGCCCACTCCTCTCTCGGCACATATGAGCCCCTGTTGCTGTTTGAGCACCTGTGGGCTCCTTGAGAAAAAGAACCGTCTCCTACATGTTTCTTCTCGGCACCACGCAGCAGGCCCCGGAACGGGCGCTCTGCAAATGTCAGCTTAGGGAAGGGCGTTTGGGTGGAGAATGGATGGGCAGACGGGGAAAGGTCCTGGATGTCTGGCAAATACACTTTCAACTTATATTGATGCATCCCTTAAAGCTCCTGTAACTCCTGAGATGACATTACTGCAGCCCAGTGCTGAATTCCTCTCCCCTGCATGCGCCAGAGAAAGCTAGAACCAAAAAGGCAGAAGGAAGAATTGGAGCTGGAGAGTTTGCAAGGCAGCGCTCAGCCCTCTGTGCTCCAGGGAGGGGCAGCCAGAGTGAAAGGGGAGCCCGAGCCACCCTGTTCCCAGCAAGGGGCTTCGGGTTCCAGAAGAGGACTGTCCACCCTGCCCCCCATTCACGGGCCTGGACCTCAGGCCAGGACATAAGCTCCTCCAAAGACCCTGGGATTCGCGTTGAGTAATCTAGACAGGGCGGCGCAGCACATTTAGTGTTGTAGGAAAGAAAGGCGGCCAGGGGTCTCCTACATGCAAGTGAAAGGCAGGTGGTTCTCGGGCTAGGGCACATCTGGGGGTTTCTCCATGGGCTTTCAAAGTCAAGTCTAATCAACCTCGCCATGATCTGCCTCTTACCTGCAAAGGGTGTCCCTCCTGTGCTGTCCTGAAGAGGAGGGACACAGGCTACCAGCATGAGCATCTCAGTTGCGTAGGAGATGCGAGCCCTATTGTGGTAGGGGAGTGTACCTGTAGGGTAAAGATTGATCAGGTCTTTCCACCCTCCCACCACTGATGATGGACACCTGCGGGGCTGTGAGCATTCCAGGGTGGGCATGCGCAAGTGGGCGCACCTGAGTTGGACACGGGCTTAAATGGGCGGCGTCATGAGGACGCCAGAACTGTGAGGATCGACAGACAGAACCAACAGGACCGGCAGTACTAATGAGAGCAGCAGCGGAGAGAGAGAAGCAGCCGAGAGGGTGAGATGCGCCGGGGGCTGGGAGGCCTGCCAGCCTCCCGGCCCCCCGGCACCCCTGCCTGCCATGTACCTGGCCACCTCTACTAAATAAAGTATGAAAAGCCACCGAGGGCTCCAAGACTCTCCTTCCCTGACCCGTCTGCCCAGAACCTTCCTCCTGTGCCCCCTTTCCTGCCGCTACAGTACCCCAAGGTCCCTGCTGCCCAGAATCGGACGCCTCCAGGATGTGACTCTGCTAGTTGCATGCTCAGTCAAGCCTCCAGGAAACAGCTGATCTAGGAGTCCAAGAGCGTAGGTGAGGAGTCAGGGACACTGGAAGTTTTTCTCGCTAGCTTTTGATCACTTGGTATTTCAGCTAGAAAATCAGGTTATGAAGAAAGAGTGGTTCGAACACACAGTAGGTGTGCTCTTATGTCCAGAAGTGCAGATGTAGACGGTGCACGGCAGGAGGGTCTTTCCGGGAGCCAGGATCTGTCTGTTTCTTCAAGGTCACCTCTCAGTCCAAGATGGCTGCTGGTGTTCCGTCCCTCACCACTGCATTCTAGGAAGCAGGAAAGAAGGAGAAAAGAGACTAACGGGACAGCCTCTGCTCTAAAGGGACTTCCTAGAAGTCCAGTGTATCTCTTACTTTTCATTGAACACAATCACGTGGACTCACCAGTCTCTGGGGACTGGGGTAGGGGGTCAGAGCTTTGGCGCGTCTGAGCTTAAAAGTCTGATAGCAGATCTCAGGGCCCAGAGAGTCCTGGCCTCAGTCATCAGTCAGCCTTCATCTTGGCTGAAATCACCCAGCCAGTAAGTGGGAAGGTCAAGGGGTGAAAGCATGGCCGCCTCTCCTAGCAGCCCACATTCCTAGCTGCCTCGCCACGCTGTTCCACTGAGTCCCAGTTGTGGCTTCACCCCTCGCTAGCCACGTGGCCCTGGGCAAGTCCGCTGAGCTTCAGCCACCTACAAAACGGACTGACACCTAGCGCGACGGCTGACTTACGACGCAGGGCAGACGACGTGTGTAAATACAAGAGCAGGACCATGCATGCTGCCAAGTGAGAAGCCACAGATCCGAATCTGAATGCTTGAGTTGAAATCGTCAGAGAGGTGCTGCGCCCTGGCTGCCACCTGGATATTGTCGCAGGCCTTTGAGATGGAAGAGTCCACCCTGCAGCAAGTGTGAGGAGGGCACCAGGGCACCTGGACAAGCGCATTTGGTAATAGTCAAGGGAGCAGCTGCCAAAACGCTCATCTCCAAGCTATCCGTGGGGAACCTGGTGCTTTTCCTCAACAAAAGGCTCACGAAGGGTCTGATGGAGCCCCCTTCCCACGCTGGTCCGAAGCCCTTGGCCCCATGACTGTCAGGTGATCCGGAGGAACAGACTGTAGAAGGAAGTTGCCCATTCCCATGGAAACCAAGGCTGGTGCCCAGCACCCTGCAGCTTCTAGACACATAGCCGCCGTGTTGTCTCTAGTTCCAAGTTTTCAGATACTCCTCCCTACCCTCCAGCCCCCCTCCATACAACCAGCAACCAGCTGACTGACCCAGTGGACTAGCAACCATTCAACCAGTCTGTCCCAAGGGAGTCAGGTCTCCAGCTGGCAGAAGACCAGAGAAGCCAGTCCCTAAGATGAAACATGGCAGAGGGCGAGACTGATGAGAAAGCTGAGACAGGTGACTGAGGACAACCTTTGGCTGTCATCCTCATGAAGTTACCCAGCTGGCACAGGGAGGGCACTCACTTGGCCATGCACACCCACCACGTGCCAGCAAAAGTTCTGGCCCTTTGACTGGCAGGTGAAGTCCTGCCACTCCAGTGTCTGGCCCTTCGAGTTGCAAGCGAATCTTGCACCTGCAGAGACAGCAACGATCCCCCCAGGACCATGAGAGGATGCGGTGGTGTTTTCATGGTCCCACGAGATCTCCAGATTGTTCATCACAAAAGGGAAAAGATACCTTCCCATGGAGGAGCCTGGCAGACGCCACCTTACCAATCACACCCAGGTTACCCAAGATGGGACAAGCTAATGCCGGGTACCTTTTCAGGTGCTACAATAAGTACCTGGCCTCTCCTATGCAGTAGTCTCACCAAAAAGGTTTGAATTGAATCAAATCAGGAGGAAACAACCAGACATAGTCAGATTGTGGGGTATTTTACAAAACATCTGATTTGGACTCTTCAAAAATGCCAATTACAAGAAAGAGCAAAAGACTAGATTAACAGAGTCTCAAAGGACGTGATAATTAAATGCAGTGCACAATCATTAGTGGGCCCTGAATGAGAGGGGAAAAGTCAGCTTCACAGACATTTTTAGAACAACTGGAGAATCTGACGACGAATGGTCCCTGAGATAACATTTTTGGGTTGGTGTGAAAGTCCTTGGTATGATGATTACATCCTTACAGTGCTGTAGGAGAAGGCCCTTGTTCATAGAAAAATGAGCTGCTGTATTTAGGGATGAAGAGATGTGATGGCTATAATTTACTTTCAAAGGATCAGAAGAAAATCAAAAGCGAAAGCGGCTCGTGTTAAGACTGGCTGGATATACAGATGTTCGATATTCAATGAACTGCTCTTTCAACTTTTCTGGAGGCTTGAAATTTCCAAGATCTCCAAAGAAAGACATAAGAGGAAAAAACTCTCTTAAAAGGAGTCAAATGATTCCATATCCTTCCCAGTTTCCCTGGGCGTGGCAGCAGTGGGGGGTGGGGCCTCTTGCATTTTGTCCTAATCACCTTGGCCACCAAGCTCCACCTTCAGCCACACTCCTTCTGTTTGTGAACCATCTTGCCAGCTTACAAGGCTTTTCTGGTTTTATACTAGTTCCCCCCTTTTATTTCAATGAGGGAAGTGAAACCTCCCCCCCCCCCACACACAGAGTGTTTTATGGCAAATAACTTTACTTGAAGGGCGGGGGTGGGGGAAGGCCGAAGTGGACACAGCTGGAGATTTAATATTTGGCCTCCTATTAAAACCCACTTGAATTTCATCACTCACTGCCCTACAGGCCACCACCGTGTGGCTTGATTCCAGCGTCTCTTGTCTCTTCTGCTCTTTTCCTGTTCCTTTCTTCCACCCTATGGTTTCAGCTCTTTGAATTCTCCTTTTGGCCTGTGTGCCAGTGACCTGCCCACACAGGAAAAGCAAAGAAGGCTCCTCCCCAACTCTGGCCTGGCTTCCTCCAGCCCTGGCTTTGAATGGCCACTGCTGTGCTGTCTCATCAGCACCCCTTGAGGTCACCTCCAGCTACCACCGTGAGTTGGGTCCTGGTCCACCACTTACGGGTGTGCCATCAGCTCCAGGCTCTCATGAAAAAGACAATGTCATCTTGCACAAACAACTAGTTTCATCTTACTGGACACGGGGAATGCTATCTGGGACAGGACACCTGGCCGTTTGTGACCTTAGTAACTCTTTTCTTTTTTCAACAGGGTTTTGTTAGTGAACCCTGTTGTTGTACTCTGAGCCTGAGTCACGTCTTGCAAATGTGAGCCAGTGGGTGAGGTCCCACAAACCATGACATCCCCAGGCTTTGCATGGTTTCAGAACCAGTGACCAGGTGCTGCCCCACCTGGACCTTTGAGGAAGGTGTCCAACTCAGCCGAGTGCTTCACAGCAGAGGCTGTATGCCCCACTGAAGGTCATACGACTGTTCACAGAAACAGAGTGGGACTGGGCCTCATGATGCTTCTAGGCCCAGGTTCTCACCTATTATAACCTCAGCTTATGTGCCGGCACCATCCTCTTGAGAAGGAGGAAGGCTCCCTCTTGCAGGTGATAGATAGAGAGAAGGTCACATAGAAGAGAGACCAAGGCAAGTCCAAGTTTGCGGGACCAGGGGTGGAGACTGGTAGATGGCCATCCGTTCACTCTGGTGATCTCGGGGCAGGGCAGGGAGACTGCAGACCGGGCAGAGCTGGCTGAACCTGATGCTACAAGAAGTGTCTCTAGATACCAGGACTTGGGTAGAACAAACATATGAAACTGGGAAAGGAACTAAAGAGACTGGGATGGGAGGCAGAAGTTGAAGAAAGGGAGCACACAAAGATGAATGTTCTCAGTGCCCCCCCTCCAGAACGTGGATAACAACACTGGGAAGGGACAGGGTGCCTCCCCACAAAGAGGGGATGGCCAATCTCCCCCTTCTCTGCCATCATTCCCAACTCTCCAGCCCTCCCCAGAGATTCAACCACCTCTGCTCCCTCCTGTCTCCAAGCAAGCCCCAAGACCCATGGGAAATAAACTGGAAAGAGATTGGAAATGTAATCCAAAGTAGCAACAATGAACTGTGTTCTGGAAACCAGGAAACAATTGAGTTGCAGGCAATTGGTGAACAGTGGCAGAAAGCTGAGGCCTGGGAGGGAAGAGAGAGCAGGAAAGGACAACGGCGAGGGGGGAAGAGGCTCAGGGAGAGGCCGGCTGAGCCCCACGGGCCCCAAGGGGGAGGAGGCTGGGGAGGTCCAGGGCTGGCTCCGGGGAAGCTGAGAAGATATCAGATCTACACGGGAAGTCTGGCATTTCTTTCTTTTTTTATTTAATACCCCCACCGCCGAGTCTGGCGCTTCTGCTGAAATAGAGATAAAGACCAATTTGTCTGGGGACATCTGAGGAGAAACTGGAACCAGGAATATGAGAGGACAGAGCCAGGAAAGGCCCACGCTTCTTTCTAGCACTCTTTCATGTGTCCCCTCATTCAACACAGTGATGTCCAGAGAAAGATGTGCCCATTTTACAGGCGGGAAAGCTGAGCCCAGAGAGGTTGAATAAACTGCCCAAAGTCACACAGTGAAAGAGCCATTGACTTCAAGCCCTGGGGCTGGCCCTACGCGGGCTTCCATTCTGAACTTATTATCAGACCAGGGCGCCTTCAAGGCAAAGCCGATGAAGCAGGACACAGGGGGCGTCCCAAGGCCACGCCCCCAGTCCACCGGTCAGGGCTGAGCAAGTCTGACTGAGCATGGGGGCCAGGGCAGCAGGGAGAAAGGCGGGCGGACCAGGACCTCCCTGGAGGTCTATCCCACGGCCCTCCAGCCAGCCTCCTGAACTAGACTTCGGGGGGACCAGCACACTGCAGAAGATCAGGCAAGATGAATGTATCAGTAAAGGGAGAACAAAGTCCAACATCCTCTTGCATAAGGCTGGGAACACCAGGCTCCCCGTTACCTCAGAACACCAGGCTCCCCGTTACCTCAGAACACCAGGCTCCCCGTTACCTCAGAACACCAGGCTCCCTGTTACCTCAGAACACCAGGCTCCCCGTTACCTCTGTACCTTCTTTGGTCCACTCCCACTGCTTGGTGTCATCAAGCTTCACTGAGCCTCAGTTCCCCATACGAGATGGAGACTATGTTAGCCCCATCCTCAGAGAGCTCTGCCTGTTCACCCAGTCTGTAGCCGCTCCGCGCTCTGTTATGCAAATACATAGTAAAAGCACTGCAGCATTCCCAGTCGGTGGGGTGGGTCCGGTGATACTTTTTATAAACAAAAAACTGGGGTCTAAATCCCTAAGCTGGGCCTCCCTGGTGGCGCAGCGGGTTAAGCAATGCACTATGAAGCAAACCACAGCCACTACAGCACGAGTTCGATCCCTGCTGCCGGCCAGGGAGGGGACCCACATGGTGCAGCAGACCTCTCCTGCCTCACCCGCTCCTCCCCTCAGTAGTGTACTTCCATCGATCTGCTCCCCACTCTCTGTGGTGAATCCTCTCACCGCCCCCCCCAACACCTCTGGCCTGTACCCCAGTGCTTGTATGCATAAATAAAAATAAATCTTAAAAAAAAAATAAATGCCTAAGCTACTCCATGGTCACCCCATCTTGTCCACCCACCCACTTGTGCTGCATTTTTCTGTCTATGGCATCTGCCCCCTCATCCTTTCAGAGCTCCGTGCTCCAAGCCCACAGAGGGCCCGCAGGAGGAGCAACTCCAGCCCTGCGTCGGCCTCCCCAGGCCTGGCTGTAGCAGGGAGCAGCAGGTGACTTATCTGAGCTCTGTGTGGCTTCCCTCAGGCTCAGCCACAGGGCCCGAAGCCAAAACAACCCCCAATCCTCACCAGCCTCTCCAACCTGAGTGTCTTAGGTGAGCTTCCCAAAAAACAAACCCTGAGGCAGAGCTTTGCACCGAGGAGGCTGATGGGAGAGAGCTCACAGAGGCTTCAGCTTGGAGAGCACGGGGAAGTGGCCTCAGGCAGAGGGAGACGTGGACATAGGCGGCGTCTGCCGATCCAACAGGCGCTGGGACGGTACTTGGAAGCGGCCAAAGCCGAGGAGTCACTGGCGTGCGCCCCCCACAATCGGAGAGGAGCTACCCTCACAGCGGAGGCCAGTGTAGGAGCCAGGACACTGGCGAAGAAGGAAATTCTGAGTGGGACCATCAGCCGCCCACGTTCCCAGCAGCCAGGGAGCGCCATGAGAGATCTGCTGGGTCCCGAGGGAGCCACTACTGTCCACCCCTTCTTCCCCAGGACCCTCCATACAGCAGCACCTTCTAGACAGTTCTTCCAAGAGTCTGGTTGGTCTGTGACAACAACTTAGAAGAGCTGGCTAGTGGCTTGCATTATCATTTCTCTGCCACTGAGCTGGCCCCTTTTTTAAAGATTTTATTTATTTATGTATATCATAGCTGGGGTGCAGGCCAGAGTCGCAGGAGGTGAGGGGAGTCACCAGAGACAGAGAGGGGAGCAGAACAGGCAGATGGACAGAAATACACTGCTGAGGGGAGCAGTGGGGAGGCAGGAGAGGTCTGCTGCGCCACGTGGATCTCCTCCCTGGTCGGGAATCGAACTCTTGCACTGCCATGCCGCAGATGCTTCACAGAGTGGCGCTCAACCTGAAGCCATCCTACTTTTACTGCTTAGATTCCAGACTTGTATTTTATTGACTGGGGACACAGTACCATATAATGGTCATCGATTTGGGCCGTCCTGGATCAATTTGTCCTGGAGAACGGCTCTCCATCCTCACAGCCAAGTCCATTGATGCCGATCAGGTGCCCCGGCACCACCGAGGCCCAGGAGCACAGCCAACTATCTTTGTGAACAGAGCGTCATTTCCCACTGCAGATGGCCTGGCCTCGCTCCAGAACTCTAGGGAATCTGTGTTGTTCCCCTATCGGGGCTTGCCGTACACTCTGTATCGTGTCTCTTCCCACCAGATATACCTGTTATCAACCAGTCTGCTTGCTCGTATGTCCCAAGAAGCGTGACTGCGTGTGTGCCAGCCTGGGGCGGCTGCAGGTCTTTGCCAGCCTCGGAGGCCTCTCCCCGCAGGCTGCCTGCTATGTGGCTGGTGCAGCGACTGGGAGTATTTGTCAAGTGTGGAGATGTATTTTCGGAAGCTAAAAAGGCCTATCAGATGTTGTGTTTCCTTCTGATGTGTGGGAAGCGCAAGATGCAATAATTTGTCCTCTCCTTTGGAGGGGACGTCCTGGCATGCCCTGAGCCACAGACAACATCACTGACGCCGTGTCTGCTTCCCGGAGCTGTCTCATCAAAGCCTCCGAAGTCCTGGCTGTTTCCTGCTCTTCGGCTGACTCACGAGACGGCGCTGATGCAGCAGACAGTGTGATGTCCTGTGGAGCGGTGGCTGCCCCGGTCCCGCTGGTCCAGGCTCCCTCACGCTGCGCCCAGGATGGCAACCAGAATAGCTCCAGATAGGCCACTCTTCTGCCCTGGATTATGAGGGTGACAAGGGAGCCTATTCGTATAGCTGAGGTGCCCCGTGTACGGTTGTCCCACCTCGGGAGGGTGAGCTGCTTCCCGTCACCCCTCCCGATGGACACGGGCAAAGAACGCCTTAGCGTTCGAGGGCCGCGACCCCTGCTCCCGGGCTGTGTGGTCCGTCCAGCAGCCACGGTCTGGCCTGGGCACGTTCATCCGCGGACGTCGCTCTCACCAGAATAACCCACTGGGGTTTTGCAGGCGCCAAAGTAGCGAACTGAATTAAGACGAGACTCATCACCACTCAGCTTGGGTCTTTAGGGGGCATGCAGCTCTGCACCGCCCTGGTTGCGACGTGGATCCTTTTCTTTCTTTGCTGGGTTTTCGTTTGGTCCGGATTGGAGGGGAGAAGGCAGTTCCAGAAGCTTCCATGTGGCCTTCTCTGCCTCTGTAGCTTTTAGCCCTCGGGTCAAGGGACATGGGGGATGTGGTCACCTAGGTGTGTCCATTCAAATCGCACACTCAGGAGCCAGAGAACGGGGGCTTCCCAGCCCCACGCTGGCTCCCGTGTGTCCCTGCTCTAACAGGAGCGTCTGATGCCACTGCAGCTCCCTCACCTCCACGTCACCTGGGGCCTGTGGCCAGTGCTCTGAGGTGTGTGGTTACTCCTCTTCCCTGGGGCACCGTCACCCAAGTCAGTGGCCATAGGTCCCTTTGTAGCAGGACTGGCGGGACGACACCATGTCCCCATGCCCTGGAGCGGCAGCTTCTCTCGGGGCTCCGTTCTCTCCTCCCTTGACGGGTTCTGGAAACCAAATAAGGGGCCGTGGCCTTTCATTGGGGCAGCTGCTGCCTCAGCCTCCCATCATCCATCCTTGAATTCTTCAGCTGGTGTAAACTACCCAACACTCTTGACTCCTCACCTCTTTTGCCCCTGGGCACACCGTGTCCCACCAGCCCTCTCTACAGCCCGCAGCTCTGCAGTCCGGGCCCCAAGTCCCCCGCTCCCCGGGGGACGCCAAGCCAGATGTGCCTACCCGTATGTGATGTTTGCCCACCTGCAGCTGATGTGCAAGTTCCACCACCAGATCTCCACGCCCTCGGGACCCTGGGGCCCTTCTTCTACTGGGCGCCCACTCCCATCACAGCGCCTCCTACTGCCAGCCGTGGCTTCTGCAGGCTCTTGAGCGCTGTGGCTGCCCGCAGCGCCCTCACTTTGTGCTGTCCTCTGGGCCCTGCCAGGGACACGGTGACAGGGGGTCTCCTGACTCCACACGGTAGGCCCACGCCAGCTTGCCCACTTCTCTAGAGTCTTCTGATACCTTCCTTCGCCATCTGCCACCGCATTTCCCGTTCTGGCATTTCCAGTTTGCTTTGTGTTAGTCCCTGCTCGTTCCAGGCTTTTACGAGCCATCGTCACGTTGGGCTCGCACCATCTCCTGGGGGCTTTGCCGGGCTGTTCATCTTGTATCCCGGGAGGGTGCGCCCATATGGACAGTGCCCCCTCTCTGGCTTCCCTTTCCACTGCCTGGATTATAGTCTACTGGAACTCGGCTTACTAAGGCTTACTGGCCAGGACAGGAGGGAGCGAGGCATCTTGTCTTGCAAGCCAGAGGCCCACTTGCCCCTCCGCAGGGACAATGCTCTCCCTGTGCCTTCGGCAAGGAGCAGGCCAGGAATGTTCGGGGGAATTTAGGCCTTCAAGATTTTCCAATGCATCGAGCCAGATGTCCCTACCCATATGTGATAAGCCAGCATCCCACTCTCCAATCAGGACTCCCACCCTGGAGTAGCCGACTTGCCAGAGTTGAGAATCCAGGCTTCAGAAGCCCTACTCATAATTAAGCTCTGGGCCCATCCTCGGCTTTGCTTAGGAGATGAGTGTCTCTTGATACGGCCCTCTGGATTTCACACTTCACTTGAATTTGCGATTAATCAGCTTCTGCCGTTCGTACTCCCTCTCCAATGCACTGGCACCCGCCCTCCAGCAGTAGTTACCGACTCCTTTGTCCTTATTGCTTCTGCCAAGTCTCTCAAGTGCCCGATACTATCGGCTGGCCCGTTCCCTTCCACGGCTTCTCCACCCCAGTTTCCTGCCCACCAGTGACGGTTTTAGCTACTGCACAGCTCCAGCGAGAGAGGTGATATCAGGGGCCTCCCTGGTGGCGCAGTGGGTTGAGCACTGGGCTGTGAAGCATCCACAGCCACCATGACAGGAGTTCGATCCTCAGCCAGGGAGGCGACCCATATGGTGCGGCAGGCCTCTCCTGCCTCGCCCGCTGCTCCCCTCAGCAGCGTGCTTCAGTGGATCCGTGTAGGGTCAGAGAAAAGTTCTCAGGCTTTTCTGCCATCCCGCCATTGGTGTGATGATGGCCACCTGCGGTCCAGCATGCGGGCCTGAGTGGGCATGCGCAAATGGGTGCACCTGGGTTTAGACACGGGCGTATAAGGGCAGCATCACGAGGACGCCAGAAGAGCAGAACAAGAGAACAGAGCAGGGCCTCCCTGGTGGCACAGTGGGTTAAGCAACGCACTATGAAGAAAACCACAGCTACTGCAGCACGAGTTTGATCCCTGCTGCTGGCCAGGGAGGGGACCCACATGGTGCGGGAGGCCTCTCCTGCTGTGCCCGCTGCTCCCCTCAGCAGTGTACTTCTGTTGATCTGCCTGTTCTGCTCCCTGCTGTCTGTGGTGAATCCTCTCACTCCCCCACACCTCTGGCCTGTACCCCAGTGCTTGTATGCATAAATAAATCTTTTTAAAAAAAAAGAGAACAGAGCAGCAGAGCAGAGTGAGAACAAGAGAAGAAAGAAGCAGCAGCAGAGATGAGAGGCTGAGAGCCCAGAGAGTGAAGATGGGCCGAGGCCGGGAGCCTGCAGCCCCCTGGCCCCCCGGCCCCCACCTGCCGTGGATCTGGTCGCCTCTGATAATAAAAGTATAAAAAGCTACCAAGGTCTCCAGGACTCCTCCTTTACTCTGTCTGCCGGAATCATCAAGAACTTGCTCTGTGCCCCTTGCTGGCACCACAATCCACCTGTTCTGCTCCCCACTCTGTCTCTGGTGAATCCTCTCATGCACCTCTGGCCTGTACCCCAGTTCTTGTATGCATAATTTTTTTTTTAAAAAAAAGGTGACATCAGCACCCCACCTACCCTCAGAGGGGGGGTTCTTATCACCAGCTGGCCTGCGAGTATGGCCACTCACACACCCTGTAGTGGCAGGAAGAGGCCACTGAGCAAGTTCTGGATGATTCTAGCAGATGGGGAGTCTTGGAGCCCTCGGTGGCTTTTGATGCTTTTATTACAGAGGTGGCGTCGGGTACATGGCAGGCAGGGGTCTCGTTCTTACTGCTGCTGGTTGGTCCTGGCGTCCTCATGACGCCGCCCTTATAAGCCCGTGTCCAAACCCAGGTGTGCCCACTTGCGCATGCCCACCCAGGCATGCACGCAGCACCGCAGCTGTCCATCATTATACCAGTGGCGGGAGGGTGGAAAAGCCTGAGACTTTTCTCAGACCCTACACACCCCACTTGGAGTCCGCTTCCGACGGCCTCTCCCAGTGTTGACGCCTTGACGGGAGCGCCAACGGAGGGTTTCTGTAGAGGAGAATGAAGTGGGCAGAAGGAGAAGGGACGCTGGAGTAGGGAAACAGCTCAGAAAGGGCAGCAACTTGCCCAAGGTCACTGTAGCGGCAGGATGGGGGCACAGGAGCAGGTTCGGGATGGTTCTGGGCAGACGGGTCAGGGAAGGAGAGTCTTGGAGCCCTCGGTGGCTTTTCATGCTTTATTTAGTAGAGGTGGCCAGGTACATGGCAGGCAGGGGTGCCGGGGGGCCGGGAGGCTGGCAAGCCGCCCAGCCCCCGGCGCATCTCACCCTCTCGGCTGCTGCTTCTCTCTCTCTGCTGCTGCTGCTCTCATCAGTACTGCCGGTCCTGTTGGTTCTGTCTGTCGATCCTCACAGTTCTGGCGTCCTCATGACGCCACCCATTTACGCCCGTGTCCAACTCAGGTGCGCCCACTTGCGCATGCCCACCCTGGAATGCTCACAGCACCGCAGGTGTCCAGCATCAGTGGTGGGAGGGTGGAAAGACCTGATCAACCTTTACCCTACAGTCACACAGCTCTTAAGGGTGGAGTTGGAATTTCTTCCCAGATCTTTCTCGTGCTAAACGCTCCTTCCTTCTGTTCTCTGGTGTAGGGTCAGAGAACAATCAGGTCTTCCCACCCTCCCACCACTGTGATGATGGACACCTGCGGTGCTGCGAGCATTCCAGGGTGGGCATGCGCAAGTGGGCGCACCTGAGTTGGGACAGACAACGGCTTAAATGGGCGGCATCATGAGAACCACCAGGACCGACCGACCGGACCGAGAGAACCGACAGGACGAAGGAGCGGGGGCAGCAGCGAGAGAAGAAAGCAGCCAAGAGGGTGAGATGCGCCGGGGGCTGGGCAGCCTGCCAGCCTCCCAGCCCCCCGGCACCCCTGCCTGCCATGTACCTGGCCACCTCTACTAAATAAAGCATGAAAAGCCACCGAGGGCTCCAAGACTC
>JAGFMF010012255.1:4713119-4802717 GCA_019455555.1 Galemys pyrenaicus | reverse complement strand
CCCCCTCCCCCCCCCCCCCCCCGATTTCTGAAATTTAATTCCCCCTCCCTTTCTCTTTTGTGTCCGGGGATGCAGTAAAAACCTTTCCAGGTCTCCAGTATTGCAGACCTTATCTGGTCCTTGAAACAGAGACAGACACAGCGGGCCTGTCTGATTACAGAGATGCAGCTGTGCTCCTGGGGGAGGGGGAGAGCCCCTTTTATCCCTGATACGTCTAACCAGCAGAAAAGAGCAGAGAAAGGGGTTCCAGGCAGTTTCCATGGCCAGGCTGGGCGTGAAGATAGTCACTCTACCCCTCCGTCAACGGGATTCAGCCAGAGGCCCAGAGCCAGCCCGACCACCAGGAGGCAGGGAGCGGAGCCTGTGAGCTCTGAGCCCAGCAGCTTCGGCCACAGCACGGATGCTGGGTCCTGTTCTCAGAACGTGGAGCAGGCTGACAGCTGCAGTGCATCGTCCACCTGTTCGTTCTTGGGGCAGGGTCCCGGAGTGCCCGCAGGTGAAGCCCAGGCCCAGCTTGGTGGGGCCTTCGAGTGCCGGTCCATCCAGCCCTGGCCAGGACACCTGAGAAGCAGCCACCTTGGAGGAAACCGGACCTGGAGGCCAGGTGGCAGGTGGACAGAGCACCTGGAAGGCACCATCAAACCAGGAAGGGAGGTCAGAGGTGGGCCAGCGGGACCACCACCCCCCGGCCCGAGGTGAGCTGGCCAGCTGGAAGGCCAGGAAAGGGGTGCCCATCACACACCAGGATCAGCCTGCCTTGTTCCTGGGTTTCCTGGGAGGCTTGCGGCTGGGTCGCAGCTCACCCCGCTCTAGCCTGCATCCGGATGAGGGCAGAGCTTGGAGAGAAAGGCAGCCCTGGTGCCCCCGCAGGCCGGGGTCCTCCGCGTGGAGGAGGGAGGAGCTACTGACGCTCCCCCACCAGACCTGAGGTCCTGACAAGTCCTGCAGATGAGACGTGTGTTCCTCTTAGCTCAACCGCATTTCCCAGCCTTGCTTCATAATCTCAAAACTGGGAAATATTGTTAGAGTTGAAAGAAAAAACCTAGATGAGAATCTGATTGTGACGCGAATGCTTGCCAGCGATGGCCGCGTGCCAAGCGGCGCCTCCAGGAAACGGAGGTAATGAGAAAAACGTGCCAGCCCGTGGGAGCAGCTTAAGGATGACACGGATGGCGTGAGAGCTGCCGCCTTGCCAGGGGTTTAGAACATGGCATTCCTCTGCCTCCTCCCCCAGCTCCAGGGCCCCAGGGACGACTCACCCCACCCCCCCAACACACATCCTTGGGGTGTCATGTGAACACCCCAAGCTGCTGCCTGTCGGGGCCAGGAGCGTCGACTCCGCCAATGCGGGCAAGAGCAGAAGGACCCAGAGCTCAGAAGCTGGCGCCTCCTCCATCGTCCAGAAGCCAGAGCACAGCTCTCACTTGCCCCAGTCCCAAGCCCTGTTAACCTCTTTGCATTTCTGGCTCCCCCCTCTACCCCCCCTACCCACCCCACCCCATGCCAGCCAAGTGCTTGATTCCTGTGTGCCCTCCTGGCTGGGGCCTCTGGTTATGGCAGGCACTGAACATGGCCTGCGGACAGCTTGATTACCAGCGACCTTCAGAGCCAGCCTGCTTCAAAATATGATTTATGCCCAATTACAGAGCATTCCATCGCGGGAAGCCTGGAGGACTGCAGCCGCCACCCCCAAGCACCCCTGGCCACAGTTGGTTTCTCCAGCAAGGAAATGGGGGCACTGAGGGAATCCGAGGCGTCTAGATCCCCTGTGGTTACCTCTGAGTTTTAGCTCTCATTGGCCATGTGAGAGGCCAAACGCCTCTGGGCTCAGTTTTCCCATCTGTAAAATGGGGCGATAATAGTCGTCCCTACCTCGAAGGGCCGGAAGGGCAGTTAGTGGAATAGCACGAACCGAGTGCCTGACACGGTGCCGGCACAGCACAGAGGCGGCCCCACCCGGCAGTGGAGTCACTTTACTGGGAAGCGCAGCTGAGAGCAGGAGCAGCCCGCGGCCCCGCTGCCGGAGTCCCTGACCTCAGACCTGCTCCCTCGTCCTTCTTAAGTGACCACTGATGGCTTCTGGGCAACAGGCCCGCTCTGCTCTTCCTCAATTGAGCACAAGCTCCATCTGAGCAGCCGGTGCCTGGCCAAGGGGCTTGTGAGCACTTTCACATATGAGCCCCTGAAGGGGGGGCTCACACCGAGACGGCCTCCAAGCGTGGAGTTAGGAGAAGGGAATGTAAAATATCTCATGCATCGTTTTTCACACTAATTACACACTGAAATGATAATGGTTTGGATATATTTGATTCAATAAAATCTACTAAAATTGATTCCTTCCGCTTCTTTCTACATTTTTTAACGTGGCTGCTGGAAATGTTTAAACTGCGACTGAAGTGACCATGGCTTTGCTCCTGGGGAAAAGGGGGTCCTGCAAGGCCAGAGGGGGTCCTGCCAAGAAGTCTGCAGGGCAGGGCATCGGCCGAGGCAGCCACACGGCCGGGCCAGGCGCCAACCAGAATTGACTTGTGACGTCACAGGCGAGCAAACGTAAGAAAAGACGGGGATTTACTCCGGTCACTGCATGCAAATCTAACCTTTCCCCCTGCAAAGCATCAGGCTTGTTTATGGCTGTCAGGCTGCCTGAATTAGAACAGCCTCAAGTACAGTGGCAAGCCCGCCCCAGCTCCCCCAGGAGGCTGCCCGGGGGTCCCACACTGCACGGAGCGCAGGGCGCGCTCAGAGGACTCAGAACAGCAGGCCAGAGAGCCCAGCAGGAGCTTGTTCCCTGCCCCTCTGTCCCGGGACCCCCAGGGCCGTACAGCCACCGACCTGGGGGTTTGCCCCCAACCCAAAGTTTGCAGGGAGAAGCCTTCTCCCCAGGGTCCGCCCGTCAGCTGCGGAGGAGGGCTCTGTGGGCCCCGCCTGAGCACGTGCCCTTCCCAGGTCAGTCACAGCTGTGCCTGGGTCTCCCGGGGGACAGTGTGGCCGGCTGTCCCCTGACAGGGCATGGGCGACAGGGGAGCGAGGAGAGCGCGATTTCTAGGAGAGGGGCACTGTCAGGACAAGGGGAGGCACGGACAGCCCCTCTGCCTCCCCGGGGCTCTCCAGCCCTGAGAACCCCGACACCCACACGGGCTGCCCTGTGCCAGGCACTGACGTAAACTGAGCCTTCTGAGGGGTCGTTATACCAGAGCTGAGGTGAAGCCAGGAGTTGATTCGGGGCCCACACACCCCAGGTGGCTTCTGAGCCATCCTGGGCCCGCCGGAGGGGAGGAGCGGGAGAGACACCGAGGGCCCAAGTCCACGTGCACCGCCCAAGCCCAGTTCCTGAGACTCGGCCTCGCTGGGCTCCGGAGGGGAACGGGAAGTCGGGAAGTCGGGAGTGCGCAACGAGGACCCTGCTCTCTGCCGCTCAACCCTGGGCCTTGGAGAACCTACGGGACTCGCCCCGCAGACGCCCCCCCACCCCCAGCCTCCGCCCCCGCACCCCCCCCCCAGCCCCGCAGAAGCTGCAGCGCTGAGGTCGGGTCCCTGAGGCCCAAGGCCTCGGGCTGGCGCCCCCACCAGGTGAAGCCGCCCAAGGAGCCTCTCAGCCTAGGGCTGCCCAGAAGCCAGGGGAGCCCGCGCCCTCCACAGCCTCAGCTGCGCCCACTGGCCCGGGATGTGCCCCGAGGCGCTGCACCTGTCGCCCCAGCAGCTCCCTCGTGTGCCCGATGCAGCTAAGTACAATACCCGCAGAAAGACCACCTAGGTGGCCTCCGGGGAGAGGCTGGGGCCAGCCTGCGTCTCCCACGCCAGCGTGACCGGTGAAGCCTTCGCAGCCCGCAGCCTGGCACACGGGAGCAACTTCCCAGCCCACACCCGCTAATTGCTTTCCTGTCCCGCCCGCTGCCCCTCCCCCGTCCGTGTCCAACTCCCAAGGACAAGGACAGTGAGAACTGGCTCCCGGCCCAGCTGGTCTCTCTCCACCACGCTCCTGAAATGTAAGCCCTGAGGGGCTCCTGGATGCAGCTGGCCAGGCCCCAGCAAGGGGTGGTGCGGGGCTACAGGGGCTCTGAGACCTGGGGGCCACCGGGCCAGCCCTCGCTGACCTCCCTTACTGCGCACTGCCTCCCCCCCACTCCGCGCGGCTCGGGAGTCCTTTGGCCAGGCCGGCCTGGGACAGAGATGTTTCACCACCTGCCCAGAATCCACTTTCGCCTCCAACTTTCCCGGACCCGCAGGGTCAGGCAGGGCCACGTGACTTGTTCTGGCCAAAAGATCCCCAGGGAAACAGCAAGACTCGGCCGTGAGTAACACTGGGGAGCCGCATGCTGCAGCCTCACCTCAGTGCCCCGTGGCGACCCCGCTCCCAGATGTTGCTGTCCCTAGATGATGGGCCCCCCCAGCCTGGATCCTTGAGGGGGGCTCTGGGCAGAGAACCCACCAGCCGCGCTGGCCACACACCTGCCACCTCGGGCAGTAAACCATCATCTGTTGAGCACAAGGCTGGCGTGACTTGTTATGCAGCATAACCTGCGCAGCCCTGACTGATGCACCTGTTTACCACTCCTGCCCTCCCCTCCACCTCTCGGACCTGACCGTGAACACCGAACCCCTGCCCCAGGTGTGCGGGTGGCCAGGCTGAGCTGACAGAGGCAGGTTGTTTCTGGAATACCAGCGATGAGGGCAGAAGAGGAACACACGCGTGCAGACAACTTGTTAACAGAACCCACCGCTCGCCCAGGTGCGGCCCCGCGTAACAGTGTCCCAGGGTGTCACAGGTGGCCAAGGAGGGAAGGTTGGGAGCGGGCCCCTGCTACAGAGCACGCCCCTGCCAACAGGCACGGTAAAACCCACAGCAGCCGGATGAGGAGCAACCTGAGGCCCCACAGCGCTGGTCAAGGACGCCCAGGTCCAACCACACCAGAGGGAAGAGGACACATGGCCTTGTATAGCCAAGTGGAAGGGCCTCGAGGGGGTTATCCAAAGTGAGCGAAGCTGGAAAGATAAAGACAGTATTGGACGACTTCATGTAGTTAACTAATAGTAGGAAACAAAGCAGATGCACTGATACAGCAAGATAATTATAACTAGTGAACACTGGTTCTCACGCTAAGGTTTTAGCCTTAGACACTGTGATGTCTAAGGTTGAGAGGGCAGGGAAGAGTCAAGGGGGCATAAGGGGTGCTCATGGGGAGAAAAGATGGATGGGTGGGTGGGTGGGTGGATGATGGGTGGGTGGACGGGCGGACAGGAGGACAGGCGAATGGATGGATGGATGATGGATGGATGGATAGATGGGTGGATGGATGGGTGGGTGGGTGGATGGATGGATGGATGGACGGGTGGGTGGGTGGATGGATGGATGGATGGATGGATGGATGGATGGATGGGTGGTTGTGTGGGTGAGTGGATGATGGATGGACGGGCGGACAGGAGGACAGGCGAATGGATGAATGGATGATGGATGGATGGATAGATGGGTGGATGGATGTGTGGGTGGGTGGATGGATAGTACCCAGGACAGATGAAAGGATGGAAAGAAAGAAGGGAGCGATGGAGAAAGGGAGAGAAGGAAGGAGGGAGGGAAGGGAGCAGGGCAGTTGTCCACTCCACCTACTTCTGGGCCTCCCTTCTTCCCTTCCTCCCTCCCCCCTCCTTTCCACACTCTCCTCTGTCCCCCTAAGTATTCTTCTCTATCCGTGTCCGTGCCCATCATCTACCTGACTCTTTCCTCCTATTTCCACAGCGTTTTCCATCGATAGTGACCTTGCTCTGAGCAGTGGCCTTCATCTCCACTTAGTCCTGCACGCCTGTGCCAAAAACAATGCCAGCCCTGCAGTCAGCGCTCAAAATAAAATTTTTAAAAAGAGGAAAAAAGTATTTTACCATTTGGGGCACTGAGATGCCCGCCCACGGCCTCCGTCTCACAGAGGAGGACATGGACCCAGACAGGTCGGTGGACTCACCCAAGCCCCAAGGTCCTGACCCAGGGCCCCAACTTCCAGGACGCACTTCCCAGAAAGTGAACCAAACCCCTTATCTCAAAAAGAGGCGTCATGCATTAAGCACTATCTGTGTGTGGAGCCTGATAGACTGTTTTAATGAAAACTGAAGAAATAGAGCACCCAGACCCCGCTCAGGCTGCTAACCAAACCACCAAGGGGAACTGAGGACAGATATCCCCAAGTAAGGGACAGAGAAAAACTAGTCATTTTCTCATCACAGACAGAAAACCCCAAATCTAGCGCACAGGAAAAAGCAGGTACTTGGGTGTTCTCCTCTGCTTCCCTCTTCCCAGCCTTGCCCTCTCCTTGCTGAAGCCCCAAGAAATTACCCCCACTCACTTTATGCTACATAGGGCTCCAGGCTCCCCCAGCTCCCCAGCAACACCCTCCCCTCACTTGCACATGTTCTTGGGAGTTTCCGTGATGCCCACTCAAGTGACAGTGAGCAATCTACATGCCATGGACGTCTCACAACACCTCTGCCCATCTCCCTTGTTGATCTACTCAAGCGTCAAAGAGTCACCTCCTCCCAGGAAGCCTTTCCTGATCTACCCTCTCCCCAGGGTTGGCAATCCTCGACAATGTTCAATCACCTTGAGCGCCTCGTTTAGTTTGCCTGTTTGCGGGTCTTCTTCCTCCAGCCAAGGGCATGTCTGATGATGGTGAGCAAAACCTGTGTTTCATCCATTCCTGGTGCTCCAAGCCCGGTCTGGGGCCCGCACTTCAGAGTGGCTCATATTTGCTGAAGGCGTTTGTGTGTGCACGTGACTTGACTGTCCGAAGAGGTGGCAGACAAAGGAACGCGGCTCCAATGGTGAAATCCCAGGCATAGGAAGCTAAGTGTGTGTGTGTGTGTGTGTGTGTGTACTTCTGGAAGCTCATGCATTTCTGTCCTTTCAACCACACCACACAGCAACACGCCACCACATGTGCTGACAGCTCTCACGGCGATCCTGAAAACCTGTCCTAGTGCCAAAGCACGCATCAGACCACGTGTTCTGTGTGGGGCCCAGCAGCTGCCGTCCCTGCGCTCGGAGGTAACCGAACCTGCTCATGGCAACAGACCAAAGCATTCAAAGCATTCCAAAGCCTGTGGTGAAAAGAGGGCAGCCTTTTGAGGACCCCTGCACCCCTCATCAATCTTGAGCTAAGACATCAGGTGACATCTGGCATCAGGCAACATCTGGCGCCTCCCGCTGATGCCACCGTGCGGCTGGGAAGGGAACGCAGCTGCTCCCAGCCGAAGAGCCACCTCTGCTATCCAGGAGGCTTCTTGGAGCACGGGAGTAGGGAGGCGAGACGGTGAGGAGGGCTACACACTTCCCAGAAAAGAGGACTTCCCGGACCCTCCTAGTCCCCCCTCTCCAAGGTCAGCTGCCCCGCCCCTGACCCCGGCTGTAAGTAGGAGCGGCCATTCCCTCCGAGGACCCACCCTCGTCCCTTGGTCAAGCACGATTCGGCCCTGTCTCGCTGGCCTCGCACACTGATCGTGTCTGTCATGCCGACGAGGCACGCCGAGGTCCTTGTTGCAGGTGCCACTTCTTAATTACCTTTCTACCAGGTGTGTGGCAAAGTTGGATGGGAGGGAGGGAGGAAGGAGGGAGGGAGGGAGGGAGCGAGGGAGGGAGGGAGGGAGGGGAGTTTCCCAAGAAGCACACTATGACATTGGCTACCATTTTCGAGCACTTTCTATGAGCTGTGCAGAGTCCCCTAAACGTGCATTTTTTCTCATTTAATTTTTATAGCCACCCTATGGGCTAAGCAGTTACAAGGCCGTTCATGATGGCCAGACAAGACTGCGGTTGCCTCCCATGCTCACACACCAGAAACTGTCAGGGCAGAAATTCAAGTGAGTGAGCCTCAGCCTGCGACTCACACCCCCTCGCGGATACGGGGCCTTTGTCTGCACCCCAATTTAGTCAACCCCCATGGAAAGTCAGGGTCAGGCTGGGCCGTCTGTTTTGCTTTCCAGGGAGTCTATGTGTGGGGTCCCCTAAGAAACCGCTCTTAGTTGTCCCCTCCTCCTCCATGGTTTTGGGGTGACGTCGCCCCCACTTGCCTAAGGCTCTGAGTGGGGCTAGTGCTGGCTGTGTTTGCTTTTCTTCTGCTGCAGGGGCCCCCTGGCTTCCCTGGGGGTTCTGCCTGGAGTTTGCAGTGAACCAATCAACTGCAAGTTCCCTCATTACTGAGCTGCCAGGACACTGGGGGCCTTTCAGCCCCTCCCCAGTTGTCTTCTCTCTTCCCCACTGTCCCCCTTCGTCCAACAGCCATACATCTGGAATAGATCAACCTCGTTTCTCGTCCAGCAGCAGCACCCCCGCCCACTAGGGCCGGGGCTCCCATTGCCCACTGGCACTCCCTGGCCTGGGCGCTGTCAGAATCTGTCCCCGCAGACCCCAGAGCCACCTCCAGAGATCAAAGTCCGCGCTTCTGGCCACCTGGGGGGTAGGCAGACTCTTCCAGGTTTCCAGACAACATAGCTGTGGACGTGGTTTCCTGGAAGTTTCCTTGAACCAGGAGCAAGTAAAAATCCTTAACTCTTAACTCACGTCTATCAGGGTGGGCTTCTTGGAAGAGGAGGGATTTAAACAAACACTGAAAGTGGGGACAATAGGAAGTCTGGTAAGGGGGAAAACGAGGTGGTCTGTTGGCAGGGAAAGAAGGAGGTGGTGAGAAAGGAGAAGCAAAGCCGCGTCTGTCTCCCAGCAATGAAAGAGGGCAGGGGCTGCCTGGGTGCTGGCGACACAGCAGGAATCAAAGCAAGGGTGGAGGGGGCACAGGGAGAGGGGAGCCCATGGCTGCAGGGAATGACACCTTCCAAAAAGAAACCCCCAGGATGGGAATGAATGGCCTTGCTAATTGGCCATTTTGTTTTTTATGTATTTTCATTAGCAAGATAAAATAACAACTAATCATGTAACTGTCTCCTTGGCTGGGAACTAAATGCTCATTAACCACCTGAGTGTTCTCGGCTTAGGAATGAGCTACAGCACCTCTGGCCGGGCCTCAGCTGGGCGGTGGCCTGTGGGGGTGGGAGATGGGGGGCAGGAGACAAGAAGGTCACCCACCCATGTCCTGACCTCACAGTCCAGGCAGGTGACCCTCCCCTAAGCCCAAGATTCCCAGCGGGGGGGTGGCTAGAGGGCAAGTCCATCCATTGGGCCCCTGCCCCTGCGTATGTGGAGAGAACTGGGAGGGGCTTGGCCCCCAAACCGCCCTGGTGATACTTCTAGAAGAGCCAAAATGTGAGTGGCCACCTTCTTCCCCTGGCCAGAGGTCATTTCTCTCCTCATCCAGTTGACCCCCCATCCCTAGCGGGTAAGACTATCACCCAAGATCCTCTCCGGAAGCCTCTGGAGACGGGGCAGTGGGAGGGGTGCCAGGTCTCCATGGTGACCCTGTCCATTCACCCTCCCTCAGTGGCTGGGGGAAGGGCTGAAGAGGTCTGGTTGGTGGGGAAGTGGGGCAAGGGCGCCTGGTTACCCAGGCAACTCCCTTAGGTCCCAGCCAGGGGCTCCCACAGTGGGGGCTGCGTTGTCATGGAGACTCAGGCAGCCTGGAGGAGGCTGGAGGCCTTGTCCCCTCCCAGCCCTGGGGGCACCGGCATGGGAGGCACTGGGATCAGGAGCCTTAGGAATAATGTGGATGTCAGAGCGGCAGCTTGCTGGGGAAGAAAGTTCCAGAAGACAATGTACTCTCTCCTTTGCGTCTCCCTAGCCCCTCTAAAGCCGCACGTGCGCGCGCACACACACACACACACACACACACACACACACACTGGCCCGTGCTTGACCTTCCCCTAGCTCCCTGCTGCTGCCCGCTCTCACCCTGTGCCACGAGGTAGTGCTGGCTCATCTCCAGGCTCTTCTTTCCCAATGCCGCTGATCATTTCAGGCAGAGCTTACCAGAGTCGCCATGACAACTAACCAAGCCTTTCGTCTCCATGGTGACAAGCCCTCAAAGTTATTTTTATTTATTTATTGGGAATTTCAAAGGGTTTTCCACTCCTTTGCCCAGGCTTGGCAGTTGGAAGGCTGGAGTGGAACCATCACCCCCCACCCGGCCAAGGAAAGCTGAGGAATGCTGGGGCTGAGAGCTGATATGTGGATGGGGGTCAAGAAAGACCCTGTGAAGCTGCAAGGAAGGGCTGTCCTGGTCTTCCTCAGAGGGCCAGATGCCTGGGGAGGGCCTCCAAAGCCACTTAGCAGCCGCCATCTTCAGGGGTTTACATGTGTGGCTTCAGCAGACCAGTGGACTGACAGAGCCAAGCCCCACTTTCCTCTAAAGAATGACTGACGAAATATACAGGAATATGTGGAACCCACCAGAATAAGAACAGATGGATGAAGTGCTTGAAGCAAAGGGAAAATAAGATCAAACGTCCATACAGCAATCCAACCAAGACACACCACCAGTAAACTCTGAGCTTCCTGGCAACCACAGCAAAACAGGAAACAAGATTTACCAAGTCCATAAGGGTAAAAATCATATGGCCCCACACAGCTATGCTCGTTCATTCCAACTGTTATCCACCCTATACAGGAAAGGTGTATAGTGATGAAAACCTGGAAAATCCCGGTTTGTCAAGATAAAGAATTGAAACCAACCCAAATATCCAAGCAAAAAGAACCAATCAAATTATAGTGCATTCCTTCAGCAAATAAAATGCAAGGCCATCATTGATAAATGATGTACACAGCACCTTAGACTTGGCTGTACGTTGGGGCCACCTGGGGAGTCTTTAAGATGCCGGTGGCCCAGTCCCAACCAGCTCAGTTGAATATGGCATCAGCACAAAAACACGGTTCCAGACAAGGAGCGTCACGGAAGGTGCATCCCACCTACCTGTAGTCCTCCCTGTCCTCAGACAACCTCGGCCTTCACCTTCTCTGCTCACAGACGCTGCCTCGTTAGCGTCTCTCCAGATGAAGCTTTTTCCTTAACCCATGCCATAGGAGCTTGTATGATTTATCCCAAATCTGGTGCACGACAGAAACCCAGATGGGACCCACCGACAGAATAAATAGAGCCTGGGATGGGATCCACCTGGCAGGAAGACTTCACCAGCGAATATATCGTTTCCATCAGGATGTTTTCGGTTACGAATACAGTCCAAGTGGCCTCCCCTCATCAGGGATTTCTCAGCTCGCAGGAAAAGTCAGTGAGGTGGGCAGCTCCGATGTGGCTTCATCATCCAGAACCCTGGTGCCTTCCACCTTCGCGCGGGGCTACCTCTGTGGGTCAGTTTCACTTGCTGGGTGTGGCGGGTTCCAGCCACCAGTGCAGCTGCACCCACGGGGAAATGGAGCATCGTGTGTCTCATTTTACGTCGCCAGAAGCTCCCGTTAGATAGGCCATGTCAGGGTCTTGGCCACATCCAGGTCACCTGCGCTCCCTGCAAACCCAGCCCAGCGCAAGGGAGGAGGCGGTCGGGATAACCAGTCACATGGGGACAGGAAGGGCCCCAGAACAAAGTGGAGCATGGGCCCCTGAGGAAGGAAGGAGGGGGATCTCCTAAGGGAGGCTCCCGGAAGCAAGCCTGGAGATAAGCCTCGCGAGCTGGTGACCGAGGAAGCATTCCCAGAAGGAATGGGCAAGGAAGCAGCAAGCAGGAGAGAGCGTCTCCATGGGCAGCTCTGGAGCAGGGGCCACATCTTGGAGGTTTTCCCCGTTGGAGGCCAGGGGAGGGAGCGTTCATCCCCCAGCACCCAGCAGCCACGGGCAAGAGCTGCCTCTGGGACGTGCAGACGAAGAGCACGCCAGTTCTCTGCCCACGTGGGCAGCCAGCTCAGGCAGCCCTCTCTGCGAGGGACAGGCCAGCCACGTGCCCAGAAACCGAGGGCTGCACAATCAGAAAAGGAAACGGGGCCCAGGGGCCTCCGGGCAACTGACCGTGCCCACCACAAAAATAACCTGTCCGCGGATGGACATAGGCACCGCGAGGACAGAGCTGTCTGTCTCGTTCTGGCCGTGCCCTCCTCCCGGCTCAGGGCCCGCGCCTGCCGGTCCTCAGCTAACATCCAAGAAGTGAATGAAGGACGCCAGGGACCGGGGCTCGGAAGGAGCTGCAGCTGGGTCTTGGGGCCTTGCCAGTTGCTAAGGCCACCAGCACCTCCTACCGTTTTCCAGCCTGAAGCCCCTCCTGCCAGGAGGCCCCCCCAGCCCACTGGGGCAAACCTGAGTTTTCCAGGATAGCTTCTCTCGCTTCATAGAGCAGGTCCATGGAGAACTCCAGAAAGCCAAGCCCAGCCCCTTGAGTCTTGATTTCGAGGTACAGGGCATAGGGGCCCGTGGTGCTCACAGGGAACGGAGCAGGCTCTCCCTGATCCTGAGCAGACGGTCAAGGAGGAGGCCTGGAGCCCTCGGGGCTTTTTCAGGCTTTATTGCCCCGTTATCTCAGAGGTGACCAGGTACACTGAAGGGAGGGGCGGGGGGGCCGGGGGGCTGCAGGCTCCCAGCCCCCGGTGCATCTTTACTCCCTGGGCTCTCCAGCCTCTCGTGCCTCTGCTACTACTGCTGCTGCTTCTGCCTTGCTCCCCCTTCTCTGCTGCTCCTCTCTCTCAGCAGTCTCGAGACGCCCCTATACGCCCGTGTCTCAGCCCAGGTGCGCCCACCTGTGCACGCCCACACCCTCGAGGGGCCGCCCTCAGGCCCGCGTGCAGGACCTCAGGTGTCCGTCATCACACCCACGGCGGGAGGGCGGGAGAGCATGACACTTTTCTCTGACCCTCCAGGGCCCCTCGTAGGGAACTGAATGTACTTGTGGGAAACAAGTCACGCTGTTCTGCAAAAACGTGTAAATGCCCACGCCTCACCTGCCAAAGGCGCCTGCAGACGTTACCTCATGCATTGCCATGATCACCCCGTGCGGGAAGTGTCCCTTTATCACCCTGTCACCCCAAAGGATGGAGGAAGGAGCTGAAGCTCAGAAGAATCGGTTCACTTGCTGTAGTGGCAGGATGGGAGCACAGGAGCAGGTTCGGGATGGTTCTGGGCAGACAGGTCAAGGAAGGAGAGTCTTGGAGCCCTCGGTGGCTTTTCATGCTTTATTTAGTAGAGGTGGCCAGGTACATGGCAGGCAGGGGTGCCGGGGGGCCGGGAGGCTGGCAGGCCTCCCAGCCCCCGGCGCATCTCACCCTCTCGGCTGCTGCTTCTCTCTCTCTGCTGCTGCTGCTGCTGCTGCAGCTCGTCAGTACTCTCTGTTGATCCTCGCAGTTCGTTCTGGCGTCCTCATGACGCCGCCCATTTAAGCCCGTGTCCAACTCAGGTGCTCCCACTTGCGCATGCCCACCCTGGAATGCTCGCAGCACCGCAGGTGTCCATCATCAGTGGTGGGAGGGTGGAAAGACCTGATCAACCTTTACCCTACACTTGCCCACAGCCAAAGAGCCCCCAGGCGGAGACCCCTTGCTGCTGGGTCCCACACGGCCCAGCGCCGAGGCCTGGATCGACGCCGTCACTGGCTGCACACCTGCCTCCTCCATCTGCCTCTCGCTCTGGGCCACCGGCTGCTGGAGAGAAGAGACTCTGTCCCTTCCCCTGTCACCTCCAGCTTGGCGCAGACTCACGAAACAGGGGTTGGGGCATTTGCAAACATTCCTTTTCTCTCCCCTTCTGGGCCCAAGGCAAGGTAACACTTTCCTACCCACTGAGGTGAGATGCGGTGCAGTGGCTTGCTTTGGCCCCTGAAACGGGTACAAGTGTGTAGGGCAAGTGAAGTTATTAGGCCTTCTCTATCCTCCGCCTGCTCATGTGGCAGCCCCAGGCCAACACGCCTATGACTGCGGGCACCTGGGTCCAGAGAGCGTGGGCATGCAGGTGCAAGTGTTCACACCTGGGCCAAGGCGCTCACAGGGCTTGCCCTGAGACAGGACAGCTACTTCAGCCACGGGCGGGCCACTCAGGCGAGGCCACAAGACAGGATGCCAGAGGCCAGAGAAAACGTGCAAAGGTTTGCGGGGTGCCGGGGGACTTGCCCCCTGGCCCCTGCCTGGCCTGTGCCTGCCTCCTTGCTTGCCAGCCTCCCTGCGTGGCGTGCCTATGCGCCTGGTTCCCTGAGAGCGCACTGGAGACCTGCAGAATCCACCAGGGCGCAGGGCTCTCTATCCACGTGCCCAAATCGACAGTGAAACTGCCCTGTGGCACTGGCATGAGAAAGTGACAAGTGCCAGTCTGGATGGGAGCTTTACGAGGACACGCTTGGCAGCAGCGCTCAAGCTGGTGGCCACTCCACCACCTGTACCCCAAAGTCAGGGCGACGGAGCACAGAAGCCAGGAAGAGCTGTGATGGCAAGGACCGTGAGCGGGAAGCAACCTGGCCACCCCTCACCTGACAGGGTGCTATCAGCAGAGACTCGCAGCTGTTTGCAGGAGGAAATGAAGGAGGGGGGGCAGAGGGAGGGGTCGCCCCTGATCTGAGCAAGGACCCATAGCAAGAGAGACCACACTGCTAAACCCCAGTGGAACCTTCCAGAAGCAGAGTGGGTGTGGGTTCCTGCAGCTCAGACGCCCAGCCGCTGCCCCTCTTGCTACACCACCCCCCCCCCCACAGGGTGCTGAGGTGCAGAGGGGAACCAGTTCTTCAGGACAGCCCAAAGCCAGAGAAGAGAGGTCATTTCCCCCTCAGCTGAAGACGTCTTCAGCCAGATGAATAATTCATTGTAAACGACTTTGCGATGAGTCGAGTCTCCATGTTGCCACCTGATTATATGTACCATAAAAGCAATGACAGTAATTTATCTCCTTCTCTCGAGGGTGGGCCACGCGGACGGGGAGGAAATCCCCAGTGCCTGGCATGGGGTCATGAATCATTCCTGTTAGCAGCTCAGCGGCAAGCTGCGGACCGTTTTACTGATTTGGCATTAAATAATTCCAGCCTGGGTCTGGGAGCAGAGGGTCTGGCTTCCTGTCCCAGGGAGAGGCAAGGGGATGGAGGGAACGGGGTGAGGGGCCACCGCATGGGCGGGGAGGAGAGGGGCAGCGGGCGGAGATGGCGTGCCACTTCACCTCATCTGTTCACACTGGAGTTGTCTTTTCTCGAAGATACAGGGGCAGAGCCGGGCCCTGAGCTGCAGGCGACAAGCTCACAGCTGAGCGGATTGGCTGCCGTGGGCTGCAGAGGGAAGCGGCACTGAAGCTCCGCCCGTCCAACTCACAATGAAGAAACAGGAGCTCCCATCACCCTCCTTCGCCAGGGATTTTACAGCCGTGACTGCTGTTTTCCATCTCAGCGAGTGGAATGCCGCCCCGGTTTGCAGGTGGAGACGCAGAATCCACAGTGAAGAAGCAATAATGAGAGGAAGGGAGGGGAGGGGGTACAGAGGAGGGGGCGGGTGGGCCGAGGAACACACGTGAGACACATGTCCTCCCCGACCAGAACGCTGTCCCCAGTCCCAAGCTGCCTGCAGGAAGTCTTCACGGATGTCTTACTTCCTTAGAAGTACAACTCTTCAGCAAAAACGAGGGGTAATGAAACCAATTTGACCCCAGGCTCATTGGTGGCGACAAGAGTTAGATTCCTGCACTGCTGGAGGAATTTCTGGTCACAAAAAAAGAAGTAAAATAAACCACAAAACTTCAAAACAAAGACCCAAAACACGTGGAATATTAAGCAATTATCGTCTGTGTTCATCCGCGCTCCAGCCTGCTCACTGCAGGGTCACGGGTGCCGAAGCCCATCCTGGCAGCCCAGGGCCGAGGCAGTGCCCAACCCTGGCGGGACACCCCTCCATTGCGGGGTCATCACGCCCCCACACCCACTCCCACAGGCACCATTGAGATACAGTCTCGAACCTCTCATGCAGGTCTTTGGGGTACAGGAGGAGATGGAGCATCTGGAGAAGCCCACATCCTCACACAGTGGCTCAGACAGAACCACTTTCCCTCTTTTCATCATGACTGAAAATATATCTGCAACATAACCCAGCTACCTCACTCCTAGGAATCTACCCAGTGGACACAAAACACCGATCTGAAAGGAAACCTGCATCCCTCGTTCACAGCAGCTCCATTCACAATAGCCAAGTGCTATGGAAACAGCCCAAGTGCCCCCAAACAGATGAGCGGGCCAAGATGTGGGCTATGGGCACTGTGGAATACTACTCAGCGCTCAAAAATGAACTCATGCCATTGGTGGCAACATGGATGGCTCTGGGGAGCAGGTCTCCACTTCACCTCTGAGTACACCTGTGCACCTGCCACCCTCCTGCTCCTCTGTACCCCATGCATCCTCTCTGAAGACTTCAAAGCAACTACAGCGCAGGGTTCAGGGGACAAGGCTGATTCGAGGATGTCTCTGTCTCTGGAAGAGCTGCTGTGTATCATACAGGGGAAACGCAGGAAGACGCCCCAAAGCAAACGCCTCTCCTGAGTCAGACTCTGGTATGCTCCCGTCAACGGCTCCAGAGCTGAGGTTGGGACTGGATTTAAGTGGGATCCGTCTGATGCTTTCCCAGCTCATGTTTAATGTAATACAAGGCTTTGCTCTGTCTTCTTGGAGAGTCTGCAGCGTGGACAGCCCCAGCTGCCTACTGTGTGTGCTAACTGCCCCCCCAGGTGTGCAAGCGAGTGCACACAGCAAGCTGCAGCAACCCCCTCCCTCCCAAGAAGGACGGTGGGGTCCTCATGAATGCCAGGCCACGCCCCTCATGAATGCTAATTTCTTGCAGAGCCCACTCCTCACCTGGGCTAGATGGCGGGAAGCGGAAGATGCAGCTGGAACGCAGGCACTTCCATTATTTATGAAGCTTTCGTTATTTCACGTATAAATAATCGATGACTGCAAAGTGTGGCGGGCACCGCCGTGGAATATTCATGAGCCACGCTTGCGAGGATTTCGGCTGCCACCCGGCCCAGATGTGCAGGCACTCACACTTGTGCACGCACACGCCCGCCCCCAAATAAAAGTCATTGTAATAAAGATTTCACCCGTCAGTCGGGCTGGGGCTGGGAGAGTGGCGTGTGCCTTTTCTGCGCTCAGAGGGTTTGCTCTGCAGGTAATGGCAAGAGCCAAGCGCCCAGCGGCAGGGTATGGAGGAGTTGGCTGGGCAGCGAGGAAGTCCCGACACGCCTGGGACTGATCTCACCCAGCTTCTCCAGCCCGAGATTTTCACCAGCTGCTCCTCATCAGAGATTACTAATCCTCTCTCCATGTGAGGAGCCCCGGGAGCCCTGCCTGCCAGGCGCCCTAAGAGGAGCTCAGCTGGTGCAGCAGACTCCAGCGGGTCCCCAGCTGTGTCACGGAACAGCCCTGGAACAGCATCCCGGCCCGGACTGCAGGGAGAGCTGACCTTCTCCCATCATGGGATCCCACCAGGGCTAGGGTGGGTGGGCCAGGTCAAACAGCATGGCCTCCCCTTGCAGAGACAGTCCCCATGGAGCTCTCCAGCCCCCACCCTGACTCCCATTCCAGCCTCTAACTCCTGGTGTCCTCTCCTTCGGGCCTCTGCGCCTGCTGTGCATGCTGTTCCCTGTGCCTGAAACACTGTTCCCTTCACTACTACTGCTGACTGGGGCCTGCTCACCCCTCAGGTCTGCACATAGGAGCCATTTCCAGTGGGTCATCCACCCCCAAGCCCTGAGCTGAATCGGGCCCATTTCTGGGCTTCGAGATCTGGACTTCCCTGCCCCAGTGCTGACACCTGTGTTGTAATCATCTCCTAGAGAACGTGTCCCCCTCCCCTGTGCACACCCCGGAGTGTGAACGATGAGACCGTAACAGACTCCTGCACCCGCCAGGCCCCAGTCTGAATCCAAGGTCCGCCACTCTCTAGCTGTGTGTCCTTAGGCAAATCACTTAACCTCTCTGGGCCTGGCCTCCTGCTGCAATGTTGGAATACTAAAAATAGAACCACTCTCACTGGGCGCTTAGGAGGGTTTATTATATTAATGCAGTGAAAGTGCTTGGCCGGGTGCCTGCCCAGGGCTCAGTCAGGAGCTGTCCCTCATCCCTTCTCCACAATTCCAACATCCCCAACGCGCGGAAAACCAAAAAGCTTTTCAAAACTCATTTGGCAAGCAAAACCTGAACTGAACTGACCTCAGAGGTACTTATGGGCTTTAGTTATCCCACTTGCTGGAACTATTCATATGTATTTCACTACAGAAATATGAATATGTTGGAGTGTTCCAGAATCTGTCGAACTCAGATGCTCCATGCATGCCAGCGCGCTATGTAAGGGATAGATGACACGGACGGTGACAGTGAGGCCCAGTAGCCAGCACCACGTCTGTCTTACTCGGCGCCACGCCTGGCACAGAACAGCCTTTAGTCTAGGTAACTGCTGGGACGGCAGCTGGAGTGAGCCTGCCCTCAGCCTCTGGCAGCCTGTGCCCTGACACCCAGCCCTCTGAGCCCCAGCCCCAGCCCAGCTTGTGAACTTCCCCAAGGTCATCAGAGCCAACGAAACCCCTGGCAATAAAGACCTTTTGGAAGGGGACCTGCGACTGTGTCACTCTCAACCCAGAGGCTCTGTGTGCGCGCGTGTGTGTGCGACTGTGAAAGATTTACTCACAAGGCTCCTTACAAATCAAGGCAGAATTCTGCAGGTTGGAACCAGCACTGGCCCACATGAGCTGGTCTGCACAGAGAGGACATTGCTCCTTCCAGATGTAGCCGAGGGGCAGGGAGCTGCCCAGGGGCCATGCCGCTGTCCCTGCTTAGGGTGGCTCCATCTTCCAGAAAGGCAGGAGAATGTCCTTGGCGCTCCCTATGCTTCCCACAATGGCACCAGAGGCAGAGCCTGGGAGGGCAGGACCCAGGGATGAAATTAGACTGAGCACCCACCTGTGCCAGGTCCTAAGAGGGTACAGACGCTAGCGGCAGAGGCTCTAGATAGAGGACAGAGAAATAGATAGATGATCGGGCCTCCCTGGTGGCGCAGTGGGTTAAGCAACACACTATGAAGCAAACCGCAGCCACTGCAGCACAAGTTCGATCCCTGCTGCTGACCAGGGAGGGGACCCACATGGCGCAGCAGACCTCTCCTGCCTTGCCCGCTGCTCCCCTCAGCAGTGTGTTTCATTCCATCTGCCTGTTCTGCTCCCCACTCTGTCTCTGGTAAATCCTCTCACCCCCTGCAACTCTGGCTTGCACCCCAGCTCTTGTATTCATAAATAATAATTTTTTAAAAAAGGAACAGATGATAGAGATTAGCCATAGCTGTAGATCTATATGATGTACAATACATCACTACTTCTTTCCACCCTAACACCAAGCTCGTGGGGTGGATAATGTTAAGGGTCCTGATGAATGAACCAGCCACCTTTCCACCTGAATCAGCTCCAATTGAGAGACACACATGCTGGACCCCAAATAAAGGTCAGACGCCAGGCCCAGCACCGGCCTTCAGGGGGGTTGCAGGCTATGGCAGGGCGGGGAAACGCAGTGAGCATCCCGCCCCCTCTCGAGAACGTGAAGCCCGTTTGTAGATGAGGAAACCGAGGCCAGGACGTGAATCCAGGTCTCATGGTCTCCAAGCCTTGCTTGTCGCTCTCCATGGACCCCAGAAATAAGGGCTCGGCTCCCCTGGGAACGATGATAAAATGTCTCCCCGGCGAAAAGATGCTAGGGGTCGGGAGCCCATGGTCCAGACCTGGAGTCTGGCCAAGGCCGGCCCACAGTTCCCCTCCCCTCCCGTCCTCATTCTTCTCTGTCACATCCCCACCCGTCATTTCCCTCTGGTCACCTGCTTGGCGAGCCAGCGCTCCTGTCTGCATATCTGACCTGCACGCCTGAGCCAGGGCAGACCAGCTCTCGCAGCCGCTTCCATCCCAGCTCGTTCAACAGCAGGCCCTTGTCCGGGTTCACCAGCCACGAGCCTCAGCCTTGTCTGACAGCTGGAACAGACCCCCAGGGGCTCAAACAGCCCTGGTTGCCCTGGACACCTGTGGGGAGGGCAGGGGTCCAGGGGCTGGAAAGCCAAGCCCTCTGGGGCTGCCCTGACTCTCTTACACACTGAGCTATGGTCAGCTCATAAAGCTGCCATGGGTTCAAGGAATGGGGTCCCACGTCCAGGGCTTTTGCCGCTGCTCTCCTGGACCCTCGCCCCCGCAGGCCTCCAGGAAAGCCTGCCCCAGCCCAGAAATGCCAAGTGGGTTTTCTTTTATGAACCAGCCCCATGTGGGTTTTCCAGAACTCTGACGTTGCATCTGAGCTCAGCATGAAGAGCCCTGTGATTGATTAGTAATGTCTGTCATGGCTGCAGCCTAGAAGACAGTGGTCCTCAAGCCATACGCTCAATTTCTCAGTGCTGATGATACTCAACCTTTTGGAGAGGGGCCCACAGTTGTGTCACTCTCGGCTTGGGGGTTCTATATGTGCATAGGAGTAATTTTGAAAGACAAACATTCACAAGGCTACTCATAAATCGATAGTGAATGCAATCCCTTTCTTCCACACCATAAGGTCAGTCTGACTCCACCAAGCACAGAACTTTCTGGAACCCTGTTGCCACATTTGCAAGATGAAGAAGCAGCTGCAATTTGGGATCACATTAGATGCATAAAAGTCCTCCCTCTACATACTGCAATAAAGAACTTGGTTTTGGTTGTTGTTTAATTAAA
The DNA here is from genome assembly GCA_019455555.1 of Galemys pyrenaicus. Lineage (NCBI taxonomy): Eukaryota > Metazoa > Chordata > Mammalia > Eulipotyphla > Talpidae > Galemys > Galemys pyrenaicus. The sequence goes on along the minus strand of JAGFMF010012255.1, from coordinate 4,782,162 downwards.
AAGCTATACACTCCACGGGCCAGAAACAGACAGTGGTAAACAGGAAAAGGAGCTTTAGACTTTATGGTCTCCAAGTCCTGGACATTTAGGAGCAGCAGGAAGTTCAATTCTTCCAGAGGGTTGGAACCAAAGGGCTTGCTGGTGCAGGTAAACTCCACTATCAAAATCCTGCAAGAGCACCTTTGCAATAAACAAATGCATAAATAAAATCCTCACAACAGGCTGCTTCCTCCCACCTCCCCTCCTTCATGCCACCCCAGATATACTTACCTCCTTCCTGTTCCTCCAACTCACCAAGCATACTCCTGCCTCAGGGCCTTTGCACTTGCTTTCCTGCTGTCTGCACACTCCTCCCCTGGATGTCTTTGAGGCTCTCACCTCCTGGCCCTGTCGCCAACCTGGGAGGAATGCAAGACTGCAGATGCCAGCCGCAGCAGGGAGCAGGCGGGAAAAAAACCTGATTTAACTCCATTTTCCCTACAACCTGCAAGTCTCATTTCAAAAAAAAGTGTTAGTGGGACAGGAAGGGTTCCGGACAGGGACAAGCTAGGAATCAGGGAGAAAAACCCTGCAATAACTTTGCTGTCCCCATGGGCTGGTGAACAAGAGGTTAAAAACACGATGACTCCAGGCCTGGACAGCTGCTGCCCAAAATTTCCATGGTTCCTTGTTTTCTCGCTTTTTTATTTTTTACCACTTCTGAGCTCTGTCTACAACCTATCAAGTTGGCTGCTGCGGGGAAAAGGGAGTGACAGGCCCGGAAGAAAGAGTCACGGACCTTGAGCCGCGGGCGCCCAGCCTGTGAGCTGTTCACTCTGAAGATGGCCTCGGCCCCGCTGCTGCTGCTGGTGCCCCCGTTGGCATCAATAACGGCCGAGGCCACTCCTGCCTTCTCAGCCAAGAAAGTTTAAATCCTTTGTCCTCAGACCGCAGTCCTAAAACCCACACAGGCTCGTGGCCCGGGCACCTCCTCAAGTCTCAGAGCGGCCTCCCCGGAGTCCTCATTCTTGCTCTTTGGCTCATCAGCAACCCCGGCCCTTGCCTGCCCTCACCAGTGTCTGCGGAGGCTCTTTCTAACCCTGGCCCTTGGCCTAGCCCTCTGACCCCAGCGGGTGGAGCAGCAGCAGCGGCCGGTATGCTGCCCACTCATCCACCTGTTCTGTGGGGAGGCTGGGACCGGGCTGAGGGGCTCTGGGCCTGCTCCAGCTCCAGTGACATCGGCGTGTCAGACCGGCCCGCCCGAGCAGTCTCCTGCAGAACAGCCTCTCCACGCACCCTCCGCTGCCCTCGTCTGATCTCATTTCCTCACGGGGTCTGTTTGTTCGGGCCTGCCCCCCAGTGGACCTGCCGCGCTCAGGAGCCCCAGCCCACGTGTGAGCTGCTCTGTCTCCTCTGCCCAGAGCGGGGTCCAGCAACAGCCACACCGTGGGCGGGGGAGTGAGGCGTCGGCTCTGTGAATGGAGACTCAGAGCGTGGAGGGCTTCTCCAGCCAGTTCTTCTGGGCCCCTGGAGGTCCTCTGGGCCAGACGCTCTGCCGGGTCTGGGTCCTCGCAGCAGCTCTCCCCAGCAAGACTGTCCCCATTTTACAGATGAAGACCCGCCAGGTCGGGGACTGGCCTCAGGGCACACGCCCAGTGGGCAGGTAAGTGGCCAGTGGGCAGGTAAGTGGCCGGTGGGCGGGTAAGGGCCCAGTGGGCGGGTAAGTGGCCGGTGGGCGGGTAAGTGGCCAGTGGGCGGGTAAGTGGCCGGTGGGCAGGTAAGGGCCCGGTGAGCAGGTAAGTGGCCGGTGGGCGGGTAAGGGCCCGGTGAGCAGGTAAGTGGCTGGTGGGCAGGTAAGGACACAACACTGAGCTGCATGGTCCCCAAGGCCCCGCCAGTAACTTCTCAGCTCTGACTTCCCCAGCTGGGAACAAGGTCTGCTGACCCCTGGCATCCCCTCAAACTAGGCGAAGGCGTCTATATTGAGTGGGTCTACCCATCCTCCATCTCCTGGCACCACAGCGTCTACACCACCAGACAGAACCCACTGCATGTTACTACCTCACCGCCGAGAGGCGCATCAACCCGCCCCCTCTCCCCGCCATAACCCTCTCCCCGCAGCTCTTTTTGCTGGCTGGCCCAAGCCCCCCTGGCCTCGCAGCCCACCTGCTTCTGCTTGTCCCCTTCCACGGGGCCAGCAAGGCCAGCACCTCCCGGCAACCTCGGTGCCTCTCCAGACGAGAAGGGTGGGAGGGAGGTCAGCCCGGGACCGGCCCCCCATGCCCAGCTCCCAGACCGGCGCTGTCAGCTCTGGGCCCTGCCCTTCCAGCCTGCCTGGCCGCAGCCATTTCTGCTCGTCACCTGCAGGCTGAGCCTCTGCGGCGGGAAGAAGGGAGCTGGGGCAGCCAGGCCCAGGCTGGGGGGTGGGGGAGAGGAGCTGGAGGGGCTCCGGGGCCTCGCGGGGTGTGCTTGGGCACGGGGAGACGCCCAGATAGCAGTAGAGAGACCCAAAGGTGACCCCAGCAGGCTGGGGCAAGCCCCGGGCCAGCCCCCAGACGGGGAACAAAGACCCGCAGAGGAGAGAATAGTGAAGAAAGAGGCAGGAGGGAGGAAGAAAGCAAGCACGTCAGCGGTGTGGAAATCCACCTCAGGAGCTTCTGATTCTCTTTATTCTGAAGACAAAAGCGAAACGCAGATGACAGACGGCAAGAGGCGCTTAGCGGGTTTGTTTTCCGCAGTCGCTCGGAGGACCGGGTTGAAATCGGCAATGAGCGCCCTGAGAGCCCTCCCTCCAGCTGCGGGGCGCAGCGAGCCGCCTGCCTCAGCCCACCCCTCCCGGCCTGCGCCTCCGGCCTTGGCCTGCCTACGCCACGTCTGTCAGTCCCACCCCGCTCCCCAACACCTAGCTGGCCCGAGAGTCTCACCTCCCACGCCCGCTCCCGCGGGTCTCACCCCTGCGCGCGGCTCTGCCTCCAGCCGTCAGCCGCTGCCCCGCCGTGCCCGCCCCGGCCAGGCCTCTCCCTCCGGTGCTGTGTCCTCCTGGGCCTCGCTCTGCACCCGTCCTCGGCGGGCCATTTCCTTCAGTGCAGATGTCAGCTGACCGCAAGCGGCCCGACCTGGCCCGGGGCAGTGGAGCAGGTGGCCTGTGGCGCTGGAGCGGGCGTCTGGCAGGAGGTGCGGGGCGCGGGGAGCCCCTACATCTGTTCAGCTGCGGGCGCTGTGGCGCCAGGAAAGGCTCGGAGCACGTTCTCGAGGATTCCGAGCGGAAGGTCGAGGAGGAGCTGGCGCCCTGGGGGCTTTTCATGCTTTTATTGATATTTACATCCGAGGCGACCGGTACACGACAGGCGGGGGTGCGGGGCGCCGGGCACCCCCTTTCTTTTCTCATGCTCTCTTCTGCTTCTCGCTTGTCTTCCGCTGGCGTCCCCGTGTCGCCGCCCTTATAGCGCCCGCATCTCAGCCCAGGTGCGCCCACCTGCGCCTGCCCACTCAGGCCGCGTGCAGGAGCGCAGGTGACCGTCATCACACCCGTGGCGGGAGGGCGGGAAAGCCTGAGAACTTTTCCATTTACCCTACAGCAGCTTAGCACGAGGGCCAGACCTTATCTGCAGTCAGGAGAACAGGACCGCGCGCAGCTCCCTTCATCTGGACAGGATTTGCTGTGCCAGGCCAGGCCCGCAGAGCCCGCGCCCCCGCACACCGCGCCGGACGGCCACCAGCCACGCGCGGGGCGGCCTCAGCCAGCCTCGGAGCCGGCGGCATCCAGAAAGCAGGGGCCCTGACTCGGACCCCAACCGCACCACCGCGGAGACACCCCTTCCCGGGGCACCAGGAACCCCGAGGCCAGGAGGGAAGGGCCTGTGGGCCTGTCCGTGCCCTCGAGAGGAGCACAGGGCCCCAGGACTAAACCCGCTTGGAAGGAGGAGGAGGGGCTTTTGGAGCAAGGCCTTCCGGTGGAGGGCCGGTGGCGCGGCTCAGGCGCAGCACAGTGCCCGCCGGGAACTGCACGCCCATCTGCGTTCCGGCTTCCCCCCTTCTTGGAGTCCTCCTTGATTGTTGAAACTTGGGGTCACTATCGCTTCTTATGAAACTTACTTCGAAGCTGGTTCAAGTTGTCTGAATAACACATTAGATGAAACGCCAAGCTTCAGCCAGCTTCCACGAGCGGGAGGCGCGCAGGAGCCGGGGAGCAGCGTGCGCCCCCTGGGGCCAGTGCAGAGGGGACCGGCCCTGCCCTGGAAACCAGCACGGGGTGGGTGGGGAGCGCGCCCTGCGCCTAGGCGGGCTCACGCATCACATCAGCACACGCTAACTATACGCGCGCCTTACGCACACGTGCAGGGGCCACGTGGACACACGCCCCACGCGCGAGCCAGGCTCGGCACGTGCACGCCGTCACACCAGGTGTGTGCGGGCCCCCACCTGCGCGTGCGCACCACGCAGGCAAAAGATACGCTGTGCACACACTGTACGCTGTAGACTGTGTCCCTGGCTCAATTCGTCTGGCGAACCTGATCCCCAAAGTGATGGTATGGAGAAGTGGGGCTGCGGGGGGGGGGGGGGGGGGGGGGGTTTNCGGGGGGGGGGGGGGGGGGGGGGGGGGGGGGGGGGGGGGGGGGGGGGGGGGCGTGATTAGGTCATGAATGAGGGGGTCGGAGGGTTTGACCCCCATAGACTGGTGCAAACACAGCTTTTCCACCTGGACACTTTACCCAGGCTCTTCCTCCAAGAAGCTGGGCCCCTCCATCGGGTATGGATGGAGCTACTTGCTCCCCAGGGGACCAGCCAGGAGGTGCCCACACCAGCCACGGCTCTGCACTGTCCAGCTCTGTGAAGCTGCTTCCTGCAGGAGGCGGCTCCAGAGCAATCGCTCTTGCCTTTCGAGGAAACGAGGCCCATCCCAAGGGTGGGCAAGGACCAGGGAGCGAGGGAGTCTGGAGCAGAAATCTCAGCCCGTGACGTCTGAAAGCTAAAAATGATGCTTGAGACTTGCAGGGACACCCATAGGCACACACACCCCCAAACCAGAAGACGGGGTGACAGAGAGAGGTGACAAAAGGGAGCCTGTGCGTCAGGACATTTCACAAGTATGTGGGAGTGGGGGTATCTCAGGCACCAGCCCCGAGGAGTGAAATGCAAGTGCCTCCCCTCCACACCTGGCCCCGAGCATAAGTCGCCCCAGCAGCCGGGGACATGTGACCCAGTTAGGCACCCGCCAGGGACACACACTGTCACTCGGGCCAAACGAGCGGGTTCCCACGCCCCTGCCAATGCCAGGTGGGCTGTGGAAGGTGAGGGTGCACAGGCCCGGGCTGAGGGCATGCTCAGTGGGTATGCAGAGAAGGGGCTGCAGGTCTGGAGAGCCCTGGAAGGCTCTGCAAAACCCCTTAGTCCTGGAGGTGCAGCCCAGGGCCGCAGGACTCGGGACGGGACAGGCTGGGCAGGGCCAGGGAGAGCCGGGCTGGGGGAACGGAGCTGACTTGGCACCCGTTGGCAGCTACCAAGAGCTACGATCTGCTGGAGACAGAAGGTGTCTCAGGAGGTGACAGGGTGCTGTGATCCCCTAAAAATAACAGTGACAGTTCTTTTCTTGTCAGAGGAGAGAACGCACCTCCGCCTCTGTCAACAGCTCTGCCAGCTCCTCCAGCGGCCCCTCCCCTGCGCTCCAGGCGGGGCTGAGCCAGGTGTCTCTGGGTCTAGAGCGGCCTTCCCATGCACGCCCATGGCCGCCTGCTCCCATGCTCCCTCTCTCTCCTCCCCCATGCTAAGCTTATCTTTGTTCCTTAAATTTCCACCCCCTGAAGGCAGAAGTTGAGAGGAATTTGGGCAGACTTACCCTCCCCAGCTGGGGACCAGACTGCTCTCCCCTCAGCTGTGGCCTGAGGGGTCAGGCCAGCCAGGCTGTGGAGGGGAAGGGACATCCTTCTGCTTCTCCTCGACCAACTTGCGGGGACCCCGCCCCCAGCTGCTGCAGAGCTCTCCACGGAGGGACTGTCCTCAGAAGAGCCCAAGAGCGGCCACAAGCCCATTCACAAGCCAACTCCTATAAAAAGCGCCGTTCCTGCCTTCTGGAAAATACGGTGCCATTTCCCTGTCTATGGCCTGCCCAGCCTTGGGGTGCACATTCCAGCCCCGTCCCGGCCTCCTCCTCCTGCCCACTGGCCTCAGCCGTTACCTGCTTCCCGGGCAGCCGCCGGTGCCTCCCCTCCACACCCTGCGCTCAGCACCCACAGGGCAGGCCCCAAGCTGGGTGCTCCAGGTGCACCCCACTTCCTCTCTGCTCCCCACTTCCCAGTATGGCCTGTCAGGCCCCGGGGCAGCAGGGAGCTGAGCTGCCCCTGAGACTCCCTCAGTAAGCACCCCGAGGCTGCCGCAGCAGTGGAGCGGGATGAGCAGAGAGGGGTGTCGGGAGAGGGGTCGCCCGAGGGGACACGTGTGCAGAGACCCGGATGGTGAGAAGCGGTCGGCCTGGAGAGGGCGTGGGGAGAGGGCAGGCCCGAGAGCGCAGCAGGCCAAAGGCGTGGGGGGCACCAGGCGGCGGCGTGGGGCAGAAAGGGCCGGCAGGGCAGGCGGAGGAGGTGTCCTGGGCTGAGGAGTAGAGCGGGAGGAAGGGAAGGCGAGGCACGGGCCAGGAAGAGGACCTGGCTTTCTCGCAGGTAGGATGGGGAGCCATGAAAGTTTGAGGCAGTTTGGTACTTGTAGCACAAGCACCCCTGGCAGGCTCAGCCCATCCTGCAGAAGGAAAGGTGAAGGCCCTGGGTTCTGGTTACTCTGGACTTCGTGCCGGACCTGCGACTCAAGCTCCTCCCAGGAGCACCTGGAAGCTGGTACGTTTCAGCTGGTGCCGTCAGCAGCCTAGGCGTGGATCCAGCCCCCCCAGACACCGGGTGTGTGACCCCAGAAGACGACTTCCTCTCTGAGCCTCTTCACTCCATGAAGCCCCTCATTTAGTCAGCAAATGCCTGGTGAGCACCTACTATGTGCCGGGCCTACTATGTGCCAGGCCTTGCAGCAGATGCTGAGGGTGGGCAGCGAACCGGAGTATCTGCTGTCCAAGAGGGAAGATGGGGAGGAGTCGGCAGTGACGGCCGTGACTTGGGGTCCGTGACTTGGGGTCCGTGCAGGGTGGGGACGGGGTGCAGCAGAGGACGCTGGTGAGCAGGACGTGGTTGTGGGGGTGGACTGAGATCACGCATGGGAAGTGCTTGAGACGGGGCCCAGCACCTGGCCACTCACCACTATTGCTGGGGACACAGGGGGACGTGAGGGGCGGGGGGTCAGGGGGGAGTAGGGGGCAGGGAGTTGGGGGGACAGGAGGATGCAGGGTGTCAGAACTGGCCTTCAGCTAAGCCCAGAGACTGCCGAAGGGGCCGGGGTAGCTGGAGCGGCCTCTCTCCCGGCCATGAGGGAGAACTCGGGCCGGACCCTCTCACGGGGAGGCTCTTGACTCCTGTCTGTCCACTCCACTCCAAGGGGGGGCCCCCAGGACCCCTCCAGTGCCCACCCACCCCCACCCCCCAGGCCCAGAAGGTGATACCAGGACCACAGCTCCTCACAGAGCTGCCACGGGTGGGGGCAGGCGGGGACCTCATTCTAGACTATGGAGAGAATTTGAAAAATCGCTGCTGCCCCTGGTCACCCAGGGCTGGACACCCCCTGAGACCCTTCTGGGACATAGCTGGCAGGAAATGGGGCCCTCCCAGAGTGGGGCTCGGCCCTGCCTCCTGCCTCCCCCACCCTCCTGTACACAGCCGTCCTCTCCCTGCGCTCATGAAGATGGTGTCCGACCTCTCCTTGGGAAGGAAGCTCAGCGAGAGCCAGAGGCATGCTGTCCTGACCGTGTCCCGGAGCAAAAGGAAGGACCTGGAACCTTCCGGGGTTAGAAGCAGGATGGCCTGAGTCGGGGCAAGAAGGGCGAGATGGGTTGCCCCTGAGTGCTGCTGAAGGGACAGCAGAGACACCCCCTCCGGCACTCCCATCACCTTCTATCCCCTCACCGCACACAGCTCCCCGCCCGCTCCCCGCTGCCTCCTGGGCGGCAGAGAGGTACCCCCAGGCCTGAAAGGTCACCCCAGACCTCCAGGCGAGCCCGTGGCCTTTTCTAGACATCTCCATTTCCTGGCGTCTCCTTCACCTTTAAAGGAAAATCAGTAGAACTTCTTAGAACAGTTTTAGGGTTACAGGGACACTGAGCTGAAAGTACAGAAAGTTCCCAATACTCCCTCTCCCCCTGCGGTTTCCCGAATATCCACATCTGGCATTAGTGTGGTCCTTGGCCTTTTCCAGTTCCCAGTTTGGGGGCTCCAATGTTCTGCTTCTGCCCCCCTGCTGCTGGGCCTAGTGCTCAGCACGTGATCGACGCCCCAGTACCCAGGTAACTGATACACCAGGTACTCAAGGCAGCCGATGGCTGATGTGTCAGGTAACTGATCCAGATGCTTCCCGGCACTGCCCCTGCCTGTCCCTGTGCCAGCTCCAGGGCATGGCCTTGACACCTGCTGGGGAGATTGACAGCTCAGACAGAGTACGGTGGGAGGAAGGGGCACTGAGTTGGGACAGACTTACTTGGCCTCCTGCTTCCTCCTCCCCCAGCCTTTATCTCAGAAGTCCCTTTGTTCTCCAAAGTCCCCAGACACCTTCTCCTCTGAGGACAAGTAAGGGGCAGTGCTGGGACTGGGTGGGACAGAGCAAACCCTGGCCTCCCGCTGGTCCCTCCCTCTGACTTCTTGTAAGAAGTTAATAAAATTGCAAGCAAGGATGACCCAGAGGACATGATTTACTCAGCCTGGGGAAAAGCTTTCAATAAGGTCCCTCCATAAAAGGCCATTAAGGGAACAGAATAACCACAGGCGAAGGGGCAAGTGTTATGGATTCCAGAGTGGTTTAAGCAGAGGAATTAAAGAGGCATTGGGAGCCGAGAGACGGTATTAATAACCACGCTGGGCACTGGAAAGCTTTTTCATGTCCGGTCGGCTTCAGGCACAAACTGCAACACCCAGGTCTTTGTGGAGACACGAGGAACCAGCAGCCAGGGATTGGCTCCCCCAACTTCTGAGCTGGGCAAGTGGCTGGGATGGGATCTTAGGGCTCAGGGGGCCCTCGAAGATCCAGGAGATGCACTTTCTGGTGTGGAAAGGCGAGACAGGAAGGGCACCCCTGGGTGGGAGGGGAGCATGCAGGGCGACCACTATGTCCGGCCCCACGTTATGAGCAGGGCTGAGGGGCGGGCACGCGAACAGCACTGGGGAGCAGAGAGCGGCACATCCATGCACAGGCTCTGGGAGAGGGAGACTACTCTGGGAGAGGCAACTCCACCTGGCCGCCTTCCGGCTTGCTCCTAAGGACCCACCACCCGCGGGATGCACCAGGTAACCGCGGCACCACGTAGCTCAGACAGCCACTGGTCTGGACACACCGGCCTGCAGAACCTGGGTCTTCCCTTCTGTGGGAAGCCTGCCCCAACCCACCTGGCCCTCCTGGACGGAACGGCCAACATCCCTAAGTTTCCACTCCCCCCTCCTAAGTCATCTTTCAAAGCTCAGTTCCAGTGACACCTCTTCCACGAAGTCCTCCCAGTCTTCCCTTGACTCTGACCCGTGAGTTCCACCCTCCTGTACTTCCTGCTTTCTGTAATGCAGACAACTTTCATGAGGCTCAGTCCAGGGAGGCCCAAACCCAGGCCACGGTCAGCCCATCGGACAGTTTGTTTTGGGTCTTCCTGGAGCCCCGTGTTCTATAGACAGGTGGACACAGAGGCTCTCCCTGTGGGGCTGATTTCCAAGGGGGAAGGGAGCACCTGGCACCTCCACTCCAGCCCCACCACAGCGCCTTCCTTCCCAGAACAGATCTCTCCCACTGAAATTAGCATTCCTTTCAAATGTTTTCACACTTTCAAATCGTTCCTTAAATGTGCATATTAGCTGGGTAAATGACTTGCCTTGCCACTTCACCCAGCCTCACATTAATCTCCTCGCAACCCCATTCCACTTAACAGGCCTGGCCTCCCAGCTCAGCCTCATCCACTGGGGGCCCCTCCAGAAGCTGGTGCCCAAGGCTGGCAGCTGTGGAGCGCCAGATGCCACCTGGAGGGCTGGACACCCATAGGCTGGACGCCTGCCCGCTGCCCCTTCTGGGCTGCTCTGGTACCACTCTAGACACGGGCCTGAGCCACCCTCCTGTACTGGGCAAGGAGCGGTGAGTATAGAACTTGCACTGCCCAAGCTGAAGTCAGGGTTTGAACCCCAGCGCCCCCCCGCCCCCCGGGCCAGCGCCCTTGGCGCCTCTCCCAGGGACTGGCGGGAGGAGAGCAGGTGATGGCAGGAGATCCTGCAATGTGACTGTGTGATCTTAGCCCAAGGCAGTAGGAGGTGAGCGCAGATTTTTATTTACAGCTCTTCATATAAAATGACATAGTTAATCCTCATCACAACCGTGCATGGTGGACACTGCAACCACCATTCTATAGAAAAGAAAGTTGGGCCTCCCAGGTGGCGCAGTGGGTTAAGCAACGCACTATGAGGCAAACCGCAGCCACTGCAGCACGAGTTCGATCCCTGCAGCCGGCCAGGCAGGGGACCCACATGGCATAGCTGACCCTCAAGCTACTTTAAATTTGGCCTCCCTGGTGACACAAGGGGTTACGGCACAGCACTATGAAGCTATCTGCAGCTACTGCAGCACAAGTTTGATCCCCGGTCAGGGAGCTGACCCACATGGCGCAGCAGACCTCTCCTGCTGTGCCCGCTGCTCCCCTCAGCAGTGTACTTCTGTTGATCTGCTGTTCTGCTCCCCGCTCTGTCTGTGGTGAATCCTCTCACCCCCCCACACCTCTGGCCTGTACCCCAGCTTGTATGCATAAATAAACAAATCTTGGGGAAAAAAAGTTGATGCACAGAGAGGTTAAGTAACTTGTCCAAAGATGAACAGCTGACGCAAAGCCAAGACGGGACTCCAAGCAGAGGAGTCTTTTGCCTCTTTACATGACCCCCTTAATCATGGCAGGAGACACCCCTCTCTACTCCACTCTCCCGCCATCAACAGCTAGAAACGTCTTGTCCTGAGTGCAGCCCGACTTTCAGATCAGACTGTACAACCTCTCATTCGGCCCAAGGGAAGATACCAACGAAGAGGGGCTCCACCCCCTGGCTCTGACCATGCCACCTCCCCGACCCCCACAGCTGCTACCCCCACCCGAGAGCGTCCCGCTGGCCAAGGCCACTTGCCCCTGCTGGGCCTCGGCAGGGTGCTCTGGGTTTCCACGGGACTGCATCCTGTTGGCAAGTCAGGGCCCCCTCTCTAGTCGGCCTGGGCCAGGGCAGGGCAGGGCAGTATCCAGGGGCTCAGGACCTCGTAGCCCCGAGCCAGGCAGGAAGATGCCAGTGGGACAGGTGCCCAGAGCCATCCCTTCCCCTGGGCCCCTGGGGGCTGGGGAGTGCCCTCAGGCCAACTTCAGGCCCTGGAGGGAAGGGTGGAGCGCCAGAGTGGGGAGCGTCCCAGGGCGAGGCGGCCAGGCCAGGGCAGGCCAGGGCTTCCTCGCTGGGGTGCAGCAGTCCGGGGCCTCCCTGATGTGATTTACCAGACAATGACAACCTTTAATGTCCGCGCTGCTATAATCTCCTTTATCTTAATACAATCTTCTCCTGTTGAACTCTCCAGGGCCCCAACCGCTATTTTCAATGGAGGGATTTTTTTTTATTACGACTTGATACTGTGATTACTGTCGAACTCTCAGTCTTTGTGGAGGGGAAATTAATAAGTTTTTCTTAAGCGCCCTGTGCTGGCGCCGCATACTGATGAGACCGCGGGCGGCGGGAGTCAGTTATCAATCTGGCCTCTTGCCTGCCAGGCCAGCCCCAGCCGTTCTGAGGGAGCTGGTTGTTGGGGACTCCGGCAAGTGCCACACACCCGGGGGGGGGGGGGGAGGGGGGGTCAGCAGCCTNGGGGGGGGGGGGGGGGGGGGGGGGTCAGCAGCCTCTGGCTGGCTCTGACTGGGCAGGATGCTGACGGACACCAAGCAAGCTGCACGGCCTCAGTGGCGGACAGCAAGTGGCAGGGGGGGCTGTCCTGCCAAGGGGACCCCTGCTTCTCTCACTCACTTCCCTTCCCGGGGGACCCGCCTCCCTTCCTCTCACTAGCCGGCCGCGGCCCCCTTGCTGCTGGCTCGCCATCATCCTGGTCAAACGGGGCTGAAGCACGGGCAGGAGACCTGAGGTCTCTTACCCCGCAGACCACACCCCGTTCTCATTCTCCCGCTGGTGTGGCCCTGCTTGGTTGGGGGAAGGAGCGGCTCCCTGGGGTCTCCTGCCAGCCAGCTGCCTGCCCGGGAGCGGTGCAGTGACTGAACAAAACCACCCCCATCCCCTTCTCCTCTGACAGCCACACAGCTGCAGCCCTGGGGCGCGGGGAGCGGAGCGGGGCTGAAGCCACAGCTCAGGCAAAGCAGGCTGGACACCCTGGTCCCGGCCCTGGAGGAGCCAGCGGGTCTGGGGCTGAGCGGAGGTCTCAGGATTGGCCCGGAAAGTGGAGGAAACACCAGGTTGACCCTGGACACAGTCCAAGCCTAGCCCCACCCAGCCACACTGCCGGGGAGACACCAGGTGCAGCAGGGGGGCAGGTCGGACTCCCGGATAAGCTCATGAGGCGGGAGCAGACTGCCAGCCACCCGGCCACCCGAAGGGTTGGCCCGCCCTGGGGTCCCGGGAGAATGCAGACGGCGAAGGGAGCTCGTCCCCGGTGGGCCCTGGCTCCTGGGGCTGGTGCCGAGAGCCGTCCTCAGCCCTCAAAGCAGCGGACACTGGGCGTGGTGGGCTGGGGCATCGGGCTTGGCTTCGGCCCTGTGCGGTGTGTCTCGTGCGTCTGGGCTGGCAGAGGGAAGATGCTGCCATCCCCCAGGAGGAGACCGGGCAGGGGGCCACGACACTCGCGAGGAGCACCAATGCTCAAAGGCCCGGGGTGCGGTGAGGCTCGTGGGCCTCGCCCCCACTCGGCCAGCAGAGCACCTGCAAAGGCCGGCCGGCCCATGGGTGCTCATTCCCCAGAGCCGGGAGGCGACCGGAAACCGAGAAGCTCACGAACGACTTCAGGGAGGGGGAGGTCTCCGCAGGGGTGAGGTGGGGTGGGGCAGCATCTCTATGCCTTGTGCAGGGGAGCCCTGGGAGGGACGGGAGGACCCACCCTCCCCCTGCAAACTGAGCCGCACCACTCCCCACAGCGGGGTGCAGAGACGCACTCCTCCCTCACCACCAGGGGGCAGCAGGCGGGCCCCAAGCGGGCCCGGTGAAGGGCGGTAGGTGCCCCATGCGGAGGCTGGGTCACCAGGGGGGGCTGTGAGAACTCAGGTGCACCTGTGTGGGGGGAGGGCGTGGACACTGGGACTGAGCCCTGACAACAGAGTGGCAGCAAACGGCTCTCGCTAAATAAATTAAAGCCATTAATCACTGTGATTAGCGGACTGCTCGGCAGGCCTTTGGCCTGGCTATTAATACCGCGGCACAGGCCCCCGCAGGCGGCGACCTCCCCACAGCTGGCCTGTGCGGGAGCGTGGGGCCAGGGGCCAGGCTGGCAGGGAGGGGGTCCTGGGTATTTTCAGCAGGCACCAGCCCGCTGTCCCTCCCGCAGGCCTCGCCATCGCGTGACCGTGGCCGCATTCCGCGCGAGCACAGCCCCGCGGGCGTCCCTCGAGCTCTAGGGACGCACAGAGCTCGGCAAGCGGACCCGGGCGCGCTTTGACTCCCGCTCAGGCCCTAAGGGGCCCCTGAGGGGTGCGGAGCTGCCAGCCTGAGTCGGCCCCCCCAGACCTCCCCCCCCAGGGCAAGGGGAGGGCTGCTGTGAGCGAGGCCGGCAGACAGACGGCGCTGAAGACGGCCTTATCCCTCCAGCCCTCCGGCCGCCCCTCCTGGGCACTCGCAAGCCCTTCCAGTCCACCCCGGCCATACTAAGTGTGTGTCTGAAACGGGGGCAGGGGGGAGGTGGTTGGGGGGCAAGAAGAACTTTCCTCCTGTGTAAAATATCTGCGACGTCTCCAAGAGGCATGTGAAGCCCCCCTAAAAAATCAAAAGTGTGGGCCTCGGCCTGCAATGGCGCTGTCCGGCCCCTCAGAGGGCATCTCTCCTCTCTCCCCCAGAGCTCCCGGCTCTGCGCTCCCGCCAGCTGGGCTGTCTACTTCATTTCTGGGGGACAAGGGGGGGCTGATGCTGACTCTGGAGATGAAGAACCAGAGGGAACAGCAGGCCCAGCCGGGGGAGGCACCGAGATGAGGGGGCTGAGCCTGCCTTTCAGCTGTGTGACCCTAAGCAGGTCCTTCAGCCCTCCAGGCCTGTCTTACTCGTAAAATGGGGAGCATGATGATCTTAATCACTGTGAAGGGCACGGCCCTCCCCTCGAGGAGGAGCGAGTGGCAGTCCCGTGCTGGGTGCTGCGGCAGCTGGTTACGCCTCGATTCTCAGCAGCCAGCAAAACCCCCACTCATATTCTCGTTCTGGCGAGTGCTGGGTTTAGAGCTGCGCGGCCTGTCCTGCTGCTGCGTCCATTCCTGCCTGCATAGAAACACCTTCCAGAACATGCTTTCCTTGAGCCCTGCGTGCAGAACAGATGGCCCACTGCGACCATCTCGTGGCCCCCGGGCTTGCAGTGTCCCAGGAAAGGTGGGGTCTGCCGCCCTTCCAGCGCCTTCCCTGAGCCTCCACCTGCGTGTCTCCTCCGAGGACCCGCGGCTGGATCCGCCATCCGCTCAAAAATGGAGCCGGAAGCCACGCTCCGGAGTGAGCTTCTGGGAAATCCTGTCTAAAGGCTCCTCCACGTCCCTAATTTTCAGCGATGATGATTTATGGAGACATCTGTCTTCCAGCCGAAGTCTACTTCCCAGGACTTGAGCCGTCGCCGATGTAAAACTAATGAAAGGTTTATGAGTTACTGAGCTGCAGGTACGGTTGATAAACTCCCCTTTCTCCGCCATTACAGCTCAGTCAGCCGCACAGCCGCTCTGGCCTTTGAAGCAGCGCAAAGCTCCAGGGGATCACTCTAACACCGCAGCTCAACAGGAAAGCCCGCTGCGCGCCTGCCTCCTCCCCGCCCGCCAGCAGAGTTGGGGGACCAGGTTGGCAGAACCTGGGCCGGGCAGAGGCCTCAAGAACAGACCTTGTGGAAAGTTCTAGGGATGGACAGTGGTGATGGCTGCTAAGCAGGTGGCCGCACCTAATGCCACTGAACTGGACACTCAAAAATGGTTAAAATGGTAAATTTTGTTATGTATATTTTACCATGGTTTTTTTTTAATTAATAAAGAAAATATTAATTTCTTTGACTGCCACCCTTTGACCCGACTGCTGCCCAAGGTCACTGGAGCTTTGCAAGACCCCACTTCCTGGACACACTCAGGGCAAAGCTACCCCAAGGCGTCTCAGCTTATGAAAGGGAGAGCCGTCCAGGATTGGGGCCTGCACCCTCTTTGCTGCACTCCACTCCCACTGCGTCCGGTGAGCTGCGGCTTCCTCGTGAGAGGAATTGACCTCATGTCCCGGATGCAATAGCTGTAAGGTGGGCACAGTGGACCCTGAAGGTGGGTCTCTGGGGCTGGGGTCTGTCTTGCAGGCTGTGTGTATCTGCAGCAACCTAACAGGCAACAGAAGCTCCATCAAGTGACTGCCCTTCCCAGCGCCCCCGTGTGCCAGTGGCTGCTCAGAGTATCTTTTCTGGATTGGGAGCGCAGTAGGCAGAGGGCAGAGATGGGTGGAGGGTGTGGGGTAGTGGTAGAGTTAGGAGGGAGTGTGGCAACTCTACACACCATAGTGTTTAGATCACAATTTCTGGAAAGGGTCATGGGGACACAGGCCACTGGCCCTGGGGCCTCCCCAGGGGCCCCTGGGAGCCAGACTATCAGCAGCGATTGACTGGGGTGCAAGGGCAGCTGAGAACAGTTCACTCCACCCTATATGACCGTATGTGACTGCTGAGAACAGTTCATGAAAAACCAGAGCAGCTTCGGCCCTGTTCTCTCTCGGACCCCTCACTCAGGGAAGCTGCCACCACCTCTTGGGGAGGAGCTGAGGCCTCCTGCACAGCCAGCCCCGGGCAGTGACGCTCCTTGAAAGCGGGTCCTCCAGCCCTGGTCAAGCCTTCTGATGACCACGCCTCCCACCAAGAGCTTGATTGCAGCCTCAAGAGAGACCCCAATGCACTTGCTCCCCAATTGCTGACCCACAGAATCTGGGAGAGAGAACAGTCATGGGTGTTTATTATTAAGTAGCTGCATTTTGGGGTGATCTGTTAAGCAGCAATGGAAAACTGGAGAGGGTTCCTGCCCTGTAATCTGAGCATGTAGAGCTCCCCCTGACCTCCAGCAATTCCCAGACACCAACACCAGTTGAGAATTCAACTCAGTCCAGCTCAGTTCCTCATGTCTATGCAGCGAGAGCATCAGACTACCGGCGAGGCTCAGTCCCCACCCAGGCACTACCTGGACTCTGACCAGCCTGCCACAGGTGGCCGGTTCCACAAGCCCCTCTTAGACTGAGGTCCAAGCCCGGTTCCTCCTACCTGTGCCTCTGACCGGTTAGCTAGGTCAGTGCCTCCCTCCTCAGGGTCGGTTAGAGTGGCTCACAGAACTCAGGAAACCATTTTCTTACAAGATCATTGATTTAGTACGAAGGATGTAACTCAGGAACAGCCTGATGGAAGGGAAGCGGAGAACGGGGAAAGGGGAGGGTATGGAGTGTGCATCCCTTCTCCAGGTGCCCGTTCTCCCTAAATCCCCAGGTGTTCACCAACCCAGAAGCTCTCCAAAGTGCCTCCTTCAGAGTTGTTTTTTTTTAAAGCTTTATTTATTTATGCATACAAGAGCTGGGGTACAGGCCAGAGGTGTGGCGGTGAGAGGATCCACCAGAGACAGAGTGGGGAGCAGAACAGGCAGATCGACTGAAACACACTGCTGAGGGGAGCAGCGGGCGAGGCAGGAGAGGTCTGCTGCGCCATGTGGGTCCCTCCCCAGCCGGCGGCAGGGATCGAACTTGTGCTGCAGTGGCTGCGGTTTGCTTCATAGTGCATTGCTTAACCCACTGCACCATCAGGGAGGTGGCTAGAACTTTTTTTTTTTTTAAAGATTTATTTATTTATGCTTACAAGCACTGGGGTACAGGACAGAGGTGTGGGGAAGTGAGAGAATCCACCAGACAGAGCAGGGGGCAGAACAGGCAGATCGACTGAAACACACTGCTGAGGGGAGCAGGCGAGGCAGGAGAGGTCTGCTGTACCATGCAGGTCACCTCCCCGCGGTGGCAGGGATCGAACGCGTGCTGCAGTGGCTTGTAGTTTTCTTCATAGTGCGTTGCTTAACGCACTGCGCCACCAGGGAGGCTCTCCTTCAGGATTTTTATGGAGGCTTTGTTACACTGCAACGGTTGACTCATTCACTGGCCATTGGCAGTGAACTCCACCTCCACCCCCCGCCCCAGATGTCTGGGATGGAACATGAGTATCATGGTTGGTTCTCGTGGCCACCAGCCCCCACCCTTAGGTGCCTTCTAGAGCCAACTCATTCACATAACCAGAGACACCTTTATCACTCTCAACACTTAGGAAATCTCAAGGCTTCTGGGATCTGTGAGCCCAGAGCTGTGGATAAAGACCAAAGATGGATGAGAACTGTAGTCTAGCCATCTGTATGACTGGGTACATGTTCTTATTCATCACAGTATCACAAGACGAAAATGGGGTGGGAGCAAGGGGAGGGACAGGGGAGGGCGGGGCCAGGGTTATCTCACACTGGGGCTTGGGGCTGATAGAACCACACCTTCCCTACACTTCCACACAGATTGTTATTTAAATTAAATCTGTGGGGCCTCCCTGGTGGCGCAGTGGGTTAAGCAACGCACTATGAAGCAAACTGCAGCCACTGCAGCATGAGTTCGAGCCCTGCCTCCGGCCGGGGAGGGGACCCACATGGTGCAGCAGACCTCTCCTGCCTCGCCCACTGCTGCCCTCAGCAGTGTGCTTCAGTCAATCTGCCTGTTTTGCTCCCCGCTCTGTGGTGAATCCTCTCACCTCCCGCGATTCTGGTCTGTACCCCCAGCTCTTGTATGCAAAAATAAATAAATCTTTAAAAAATAAAAATAAAAAAATAAATTAAATCTGTGGTTTTCCACTTCCCCAAAGCACTCAGTCCTTCCACCTCCACGCCTTGAACTGCTGCTGTCCAGCGGCTCAGGCTGGGGTGGGGAAGGGCGGGCGGTCTCCCACCAGAGCCAGGGCAGGCAGATGCCTAATAGAGAGATCGCAGGCTGCTCGCAGGAGGGGCTCTTCGGAGCATGGGACCCTGTAGATGTTAATCCTTTCCCTCTTTTATCTTCCTTTCTCCTCTAGTTCACAGGTTTCCAGAGCACTGGAGAGTTTCAGAAGATAAGCCCCACAACCGGAGATAGCAAACCTCTCTCCGCTGCCTCCAGCAGGCGCAGAATTCAGCCAACCAGGAAACCACGGAATCTCTGACTGGCTTCTGGGAGCCAGAGGCCCAGCGGGGGTCAGAGACCCGAGACCCTCCGCCCCAGACTGTCATTCCCTTCAGTCGCTGGCTCAGTCCTGCTGAACCCACAAAGCCCCGGGAGGGGTTGGGAGCAGGAGCCGCTGTCCCCTGCCACAGCCGGTCAGGCGGGGGCAGCGTGGCCTTGTGTTGAGCAGAGGGCTCTGAAGTCAGACCCGGAGCTCTACCACTTCCAGTGAGGAGATCGCAGACAAAGGACTTGATTTCTCTGGGACTTGATTTTGTTGGCACCCAGTAAGCTGCAGTGCCCACAAGCAGGGCCAGCATTGCGGGTGACCCCTCCCTGACCTCCGCCCCGCCCCAGGGTTTCAGTGAACAGGCAGCCAGGCAGCCCCCTGCCTCCCAGCACCGGGACTCTGTGTGACATGAGGACATCAAGACATCCTTCAGGCCAAGAATCCCTTCATAGCAAATTCATCCTGTGCAATAAAGATCTTGGCTGCACCCGGCTCGGGGCATTTGAGATCTGAATTGCTGTCTTGGCTCTTCAGAGACAGAAAAAGGAGAAATGAGCTCAGGGTGTCTGGGAAAAGACCGTTCAACCTGAGCAGATTTATCTGACTCCTGCTCACCTGTCCTCCAGGTTTGGATGAAGGAAGGGGCTCTGGGGTGGGGGGGCTGCTGCCTGGCGGGCAGGGAAACAGTGGGCAAGGAAGTCGGGGTGCAGGAAAGGGTGTGATGGGGACACATAGGCACAGCAGGCCCATCAAGCGCTGCCTCTTCCCTGGCCCAGGGCCAGCCTGGGGCAGGATGAGGAGTCCTAAAAGCACAGGCACAGGCCGACCTACAGCCCACACCCCCTGCATCGACCCTGGCCAAGCGCTGCCCTCCCCACTCCCAGCAGCCTTTGTGAGCTTCCTCTGGTCTGTGATGCTCGCTCCCTCATTCTTTTATTCCTCCAGCACCGCTATAGTGAGCATCCTCTGGGTGCCAGGGAACAGGGTGGGCTGGCGATATTTATTATGTCTAAATTTGGAGCCCACCACTCCTGCTCGCCCCCTCAGGTATCCATAAAGAAGCAGGCTCTCATGGGGGTGCCAAAGAAGGTGAATAAAACTGCCCAAGAGAGCCTGGAAGGCCTTCATGGAGGAGGGCACATTAAGCTGGGTCTTGAAGGATGAATAGGAGTTCATACCAGGAGGAAAAAGAGAAGGGAGAGGGTAGGAAGGGCAACCCCGGTAGAGAAGGTAACATATTTGTGGAGATGAGAAGGGCAGGTGTGTCGGGGAAGTGGCAAAACACAGAAGTATCAAAAGATTTCACTTGAATAAGAATCAGGGTGGAAGGAAGAGAAGAGAAGGTGCGTGGGGGAGTCTTCCAACAGCTCCACATCCCATTGTGAGGTAAGCCTAGCCCTGCCCTCCCATTTCCCTCCCTGTTGGTATTATTTATACATTGCTGCATAGCACATTTCATCAACATCTGGCCACTTAAAATAATAACAAACACCTATAACTATTCTCTCTCCCAGATTCTGTGGGTCAGCAATTGGGGAGCAAGTGCATTGGGGTCTCTCTTGAGGCTGCAATCAAGCTCTTGGTGGGAGGCGTGGTCATCAGAAGGCTTGACCAGGGCTGGAGGACCCGCTTTCAAGGAGCGTCACTGCCCGGGGCTGGCTGTGCAGGAGGCCTCAGCTCCTCCCCAAGAGGTGGTGGCAGCTTCCCTGAGTGAGGGGTCCGAGAGAGAACAGGGCCAAAGCTGCTCTGGTTTTTCATGAGCTGTTCTCAGCAGTCACATGCAAGCATTTCCTGGACCCCCAGGTCAACCCTATTCAGTGTAAGGGAAAACTGCACAAGGGTGTCTATACCAGGACTTGGGGCACTTTGGGGATCCCCGCTCTGGGCAGCCTAAGCAGGGCCTCCACAGAGTTTCAGGGGAGCAAACACTCAGGCTTGGAAGCCAACTCTTCCACACACGCCCCTCACTTTTCAAGTTCCTAAAGGACCGGACAGGACAATGACCACATTCCCAAGTGGCAGGACAGGTGCGTGTAGGGGAGGATGGGCTGGTGCTGACCTCCCCTCGGGAAGGGGCCTGGAGGTCAGAAGGACGCCTGCTTCTCTCAAATCATGCCAACACAAAAGACTGAACCTTTCCCAGCTGGTGTCCGCCTGCCCACGTGGCTTCTGGAGGGACCCACAGCAGACACTGGCAACACTGCCGCTAGATGGCCCGGCCATGGCAGGAGCCAGCCAACCAGACCCATGCAGGGCCCAAGCCTAGGTGGGAGGTTCCTTGGTAGTTGGGACACCCCAGCGGGTCTCTGCGTGCCCAGCCCAGGGCTGGACCACTCAGGCCGGCCTGCCCCTGGCTGCATGGGCCTTGTGTAATTGGAATGCCAGGCAGCACCTGCAGACAATTTTATCACACTCTGTATAATGTGTAAATACCATTAAGTTAGACAGATTTTCTCATTAATTCTCGGTCCCAGTGACAGACCAGGAATTAACACAATTGATTTTCCAGTCCCTACTCATTATCAATCATCCCCCAGAACTTAGTCACATTTCATCTGTTCCACCTGGGCCCCAGCATCTATTTGGAGGCTTCAACATATATTAAACTAATAAAGAGCAATGGGTACTGCCGTGTCAGCCCTGGAAACGGGTGGGGATGAGCAAAGATACAAATCTTGGAGAGAAAGTTGTTTCTGGGGGTTCCAGATGGGAGGATGCACAGGCCAGATGAGGAAACAGCCCTGGCCCCTGGGATGCTGGCGCTGGCAGTGGGTGCTCAGGCAGGTCTCTGCGTCGGTTATAGATCACTGAGGGGAAAAGCCACCCGAGACTCAGAGGCTTACAACTGTCTATTTACTTGGGACTTCGTGGGTGGGCACTGGGGCTGGTCTCTCCTCGCTCACCCCCATCTAGTGATTGGTGCTTACTGTGGGCTGGAGGGTGAGCTGGGGGCCTCAGCTGGGACAGCTCCTCTCTGCTACGTGTGGTTTCTCATCCTTTAGGAGGCCAAATGAATTTCTCCCCTGGCAGTCTCAGGTGGCTCCAAGTGGGGGAACAGAAAGCCCGTCAGGGCCTGGGGTGGAAGTCAAACAGCTTTACTTCCACCATATTCAAATCCTATGGGTAAAAGTAAGTCAAAGACCAACCCAGACTCAGGAGGTCGGAAATGAGACTCCACCTCTTGATGAGAAGGTTGGAGTGAAAACATAATGCAAAGGGTCACACCAGCAGGACCATTCGGAGGGAGCAGGGCTGGTGGCAAACAGGGCACCTCCATCGTGGGTCTGGGATCAGGCTCTTGGGCCCGCCCCCAAATGAGCAGCTTCTTTCTGTTCCTTCACTTCAAGAGGAGTCGCTCTCATTCAAGGCCCAACTTTGAGACCCGTCAAAGCAGGAGGGAAACGTGCCTTTCAGCACCTGGACAGCGACCACCATGCTGAGCACCAGGACAAGGGTGGAAGGTGTGCAAATCATATCAAATTCTATTCCTATCTCATGTCCCCGCCATGCGGGATGCTTCTGGACCATCTCACTTCCAAGGCTGAATAGTACATATTCAGAAACATAATGAATTTTAGTATTAGCAAGAACACACACAGAGGAACACATCTTTGGCCCGCAAGTGTGTTTTGTGTAATGCACTCGGTCAAAGTACCAAACAAGTGTGGATTATCTGCTGCTTTCTACTCTGTGCCACCCCGCCCTAACAGAGACTTTTAAATTTCAATCGTGTAAGTATGGAAGTAATAACAATCTCTTCTTGACAAAGGGTTTTTTGGGTAAATTTTTCATTGAAGTGTAACATACACTCGGAAGACTGCACAAGCTTTAAGTGTATAGTTCAATGAATCTTCTCAAATTGAATGCATCTGAGATACAAATTCTCCAGTTATAAAATAAGTAAGTCAAGGGGGTGTAATATACTGCATGGAATCTATAGGCAGTGATATTGTGTTGCAAATTTGAAAATTGTTAAGAGATGGGAAATAGACTTATTGTGGTGATCATTTCATAGTGCATTCAAATGTCAAACCATTATGTTGTACACCTGAAACTAATATGGTGTTGTATGTCAAATGTACTTTGGTTTTTTAAAATAAAGGCACCCATTTAAACTGTGCCTGAAGACCCCCTTTTTAGGGTCTCCCCCTCAATAAACAGAAACCACTCTTGCAACTTCTGACACCACGGAGTAACTGTGAATGATTGTATATTCACAGGAACAAAGGCTTTAGCACCCTGATTTCCCAGCCCAGACCCCAGACATGGAAATGATGGGTTCACTCTGAGTGGGTTGGATCAGGGACAAGGAGATGAACTTCCAGCTTCTCAGGGCTCCTCCCCAGTCTGGGTCCTGGTGCTCCATCCTGAAGCAAAGCCTTCTGCTTCAAGAGCCCCGTTTGCTACACCGGAACCAAGCAAGGGGTATGAGACGGGGCAGAAGAGTGATGGTAGGGTAGAGCCATGAGGAGTGAACAAGCTTCTGGGTTCTCTGGCCAATTTCCTTCCATTTTCTCCTGTTCCTCATCCACCCCCTGTGGCTCAGGGGTGCAAGGAAGGTGTTAGATGCTGGAAGGAAGGCAGGCAGGAGAGCTGATGGGGACGAGGATGCAATGAAGGGGGGGGGGGGTGCGGGAAACATGGCAAGATCCCTCCTGAGTGTTTTCTAGAGCAGGAAAAGTGGGTGGGCCCCAGGGAGAGGGGCCCAGCCCTCCCAGCTCTGGTTTTCTGTACGCCGGAGTGTTCACCTCGAATCAGCGCCAGACAATAATAATCGTCCTTATGGAAACCATTTCAGGTGAATTTTAATGTGCTATAGTATGTGACTTTTTAAGAAGTTCTGCTATAGGGAGGTGAGATAGGTTCTGAATATTAAGTAGGAGGAGGTTGTGCAGGGCATGTCTGCCTGATGGGCACCTCCCCAGTTAACCAGCCCCTGATACCCATCAGTTAAATAGGGGTATGGGGCCTCCCTGGTGGCACAGCGGGTTGAGCGCCGCACTGTGAAGCATCCACAGCACAGCAGCACTAGTTCGATCCCTGGCCAAGGAGGGGACCCACATGGCGAGGCAGACCTCTCCTGCCTCGCCTGCTGCTCCCCTCAGCAGTGTGTTTCAGTCCATCTGCCTGTTCTGCTCCCCGCTCTGTCTCCGGTGAATCCTCTCACCTCCCACGACTCTGGCCTATACCATAGCTCTTGCATGCATAAATAAATAAATCTTTAAAAAGAATAAATAGGGGGATGATGGAACAGCCTCTTTCCCCCAGTCCTCCCACAATAATGAGGCTCTCTCTTCTTCATGGGGGCTTGGGGAGGCACCAGGCCACTTTCTGCCCTTGGTAAGCCCTGGCAGGGGGTCTGAACTCAGCTATAATCAGGTCCTCAGCCCAGCCAGGGTTTGGGGAGACAGGCGTAGTGCTGGGGACAGTACAAGGCCAGGCAGCAGGGATGTAGGAGATGAAGGGGATGCCGGGGCTCCAGCGCCACCCCATCTCTGCCCCTGCCACCCCACTCATATATGGAGGAGGCACCTGCGGGGGCCTGTCCTCCGTATCTCCTCTCTGAGCTCCCTGGTTGGAGGGTCAGTCGAGCCTAGAGCCCCCTTCCACTCCAGCGGGGGACAGGACGGGGCAGAAGGTCGAGCTAGTTCTCTAGGAGCTGATGCTTAACTTACACCACCAGTCTCATGCAGACTGGGGCAACGGGTGATGCATGGAACCAGGTTCCTCTTGGAACTGCTCCCCCAAGTTCCTAAACCTCATGCAGCCCCTCAGGCCCTCCAGCCCAGGGCAGCAGCCCATGGGCTACACATGTCTCATCTGCAGCCCATCCAAACTTACCCATCTGGCGTAGCGTTCGTTTGGGGCCCGTCCTTTGTTCTCCCACACTGATGGGCAGAGCCCCCCCACCCGCCACACACACACGCACACGCACATGCACATGTGCACAAGCACACGCGCACACGCACACGCGCACACGCACACACACACGCACACAAGCCCTCCTTCGGTTATGTGCTTGTACTTCAGCGAGGACCGTTGGGAAATATAATGCCTTCGTTCAAAGGACTGACTGATGGTGAATTGGAGGCGCCGGGGCAGGTTGCTGCAGTGCTATTTAGGTGCAGGAGAGCCTCTGAGCACCCAGTAAATCACAGCCATGGTGACCCGAGGTAAGAGAATATATTGTTCTTTCCACGGAAAGTTCTCATCTGCAAACCTTTAAGGATGCACTTAAAGCAGCTCATTGAATGATGCCACGGATGAAGCCCAAGCGAGAATGGAACCCAAGACTTCCCTCTCATTGCCCTTGACCTCATCTTACCTTCCAAATTCTGGGAGTGGAGGCAGAAGGCCAGAGGTCCCCATCACCCTGGGTTTAGGGACCTGTCCATGGTGGGCCAAAGAGGGGAGGGCACCAGCACCCACCGGCCTGGACAAGGGGCCACAGGGCAGCGTCTCCCCAGCTGGGTCCCCGGAGTGCTCCGGCCTGGGGCGGCGACCCTCCCCGGTGCCTGTCCCAGCCCAAGCCCCAAGTGCACAGAAGCGCAAGCTTCCGGAAAGAGCCTGAAATAGTCACACAATTGCCTGTTCTCATTCCCCCTCCTGTGCTTAAGTGTCTGTTAGGGACAAAGGGACAGGAACAGAGGACAATAACATCTGTTTTCCCAATAAGCCAGGGACAATGCTGATCTGGGGGCGGAGCTCACGTCAGCACTGGGCCCAGATGCAGCCTGCAGCTGCGGAAGAGTCCCCTAGCCTCTGCGAAGCCGCTGGCCCTGGCTCAGTCCCAGGGAGACGACCTCCCAGCCAGCGGCCCTCGCTGGTCTGCGGTCATCCTCAGCCAGGGGCCGCGCGGCTCCCGCCACCAGACCGGCCTCCAGGCTTGCCTCTCGTTCTGTCTTGAGCTGGGCGCCCCTCTCAGGAGGAGCCTGGAAGCCCCAAGTCCAGCCTCAGTCCTGCCCTCTCGTCGCCAGCCACAGCACAGAGCCTGGGGAAGAGCACCAGGGCAGAGCCGAGGGGACCTCTTCCGGCCTCAGCGTGGTCCCCGGCGCTGTAGCCCAGGGCCCTGGGGCTGTCTCGGACACTGAGAGTCAGGGGCAGGGGCCTCACGACTCCATCATGGAGTTGGCATCTGCTACCCAAAAGTGGCACTGGGTTCAGCTCAGACAGCAGAGCCAGGAATGAGGGTGGTGAGGTGCTGCCGTCTCTCCTGCCGCACTGGCTGGGGCTGCAGAACTGCGTGTCCGCTCAGGACCCAGGCCCGAGGACGGGCTGGCATGACCCGGGTCAGGTGCCACCATCAAGGAGAATGTCCAGCTCCTTCTCAACAGCAGGCACCCTAAACCCCTCTTCCTGCTGGCCCCTCAAGTCCACCCTCCACCTCTCCTCCTACTCGGGACAGGCAGCACCAGAAGCCAGCCTTGTACAAGGGAAGCAAGGAGGAGCTGGGCAGAGGGTGAGGGAGGGAGGAGTGAGGAGAGGCAGGGAAGAGAAAGGGAGAGGAAGACAATAAGGAGCAGCTGCGGAGCTTTCACCGTTTTAAGAGATTTAAATTGAAAATGAGACTTATAAAAAAAGAAATCACCTCCTCCCCATCAAAAGAGAGGAGAAGTGTTGAAAATGAAAAAGATTTTAACCAAATGAGCACCGAGCTTGGAGTCGCAGAGAAGCCGGCTGGGGGTAGGGGGCTGCCCCTTGGGGCGACTTTGAGCAAGTCACATAACCCTCGGTCAGGGGCACCGACTGAGCCCACCGCTCTCAGGGCCCTGGGGAAACGAGGCTGAGAGGCGTGTGGAGAAGGCTGGGCGAGCCCCAGGCTGCTGTCGGGACCCAGATGTAGGTGACCCTCACCGCGATGTGGCTAGGCGGTGTGGACCAGCTGCCGTCACCCCCACCGCTCCCTCAACTCCTCTCTCAGGACAGACCCCCAGGGTTGAAGGCCAGGATGCCCCCCAGGCAGGAGACCAGCCACCCACCAGGTCACCAACCCCCCCAAGAGAGACAAGAATGAGGAGCCCCATCACCAGGCAGGAGGTGGGGCTTCTAGGGTCCCTCCTGGGGAAGCAGCCCCCCCCCACTCTCAGGCAGAGCAAGATTAGCCGCAGCCCCCCGAGCCAGGGTACAGATTACTCGGCGCTGTTCCCCACTTGACTAATTCAGTTATCTTTGCTCTTCTCCAACCCCTCTCCGCGCCTTCTTGGAAAAGGAATGTCTCTTCTCAGCAGAGCAGCCTCTGTTCCGAGCTGGCAGGATAACGAACAGCCGCTCCCCGCCTCTGCCCGGAGCGGCTCTCATCTGCTCCCAGCCCCCACAGTTCCCTCTTATCCTCTCTGGAATTGCACGGAGATTGGGTATCTGGTAACTGAGATTGTTTTACAAGGTGCCGTTCATTGCATGGGGGCCCATTCATTTTCGTCTCCTCTTGAGGAGCTAGAACGCTCTGCCCGGTTGCTGCGGAGGAGGTGGAGGTACAACCCCCGTACACACGTGCCCTCACAGACACGTGACAAACATTTTCAACAGTGACGATGCTAGCACAGCAGACCTCAGGTGTTTTCTTGCTGTCCCTCCCTCACTGAACTTCGACAGTAGCCCAAGAAAACACCACCTCTCCCCAGGCATATTTGGGGGACAGGAACCCTTAAATCTCTTTAACCTGCACACTCTTGTTGCCCCTCCGAATGGCAGGCCACTCACAGACCATCTGCCTCTCGTCCTGGGCTCCCCGCACCGCTCAGCGGCCAGGCCCCCAGGGCTGTGGGGCACATTCAAATGGGAAGTTTCAGGGGCCTCCCTGGTGGTGCGAGGGGTGAGTCTCAGCACTCTGAAGCTATCCACAGTCACTGTGGCACGAGTTCGACCCTGGCCAGGGAGGGGACCCACATGGCGCAGCAGACCTTTCCCCGCTGCTCACCTCAGCAGTGTATTTCAGTCTATCCACCTGTTCTGCTCCCCACTCTGTCTCTGGTGGATCCTCTCACCCCCATATCTCTGGCCTGCATCCCAGCTCTTGTATGCATAAATAAATAAATCTTTTAAATAAATAAATAATAAAAAGAACAACAACAAGTGAGAAGTCGCCTTGACAGCCTCAGGTCCCGGGCTGTGAGGGGAAAGGGCACCGTTCGATTCCCCAGCCCCGATTCCAACTCACACAACTAGGTCCGGCCCTCCCGGAGAGAAAGACTCCAAATGGGTCATCCCTTGGCTTCCTTCTAGAAGACTGGTCACCTCCTATAACCAAAGCAGAGCTCCTCAACAATCACTGAAAGGACACCCCCCCACACACACACACACACAGTTTCTCCATGAACAGTTTCCGTTTTTTTCTGTCTCTCCTAGAACCTTAGAAGCTCCTTGAGGCAGGGACTTGGTCCTGTTCGTCTTCTACTTTTAGTTTTTAAGGCAGTACCCAAGAGGTATCAGGTGCTTAAAAGGTTTGTTGAGTGAATAAACGAAAGTACCAGGGGCTTCGCTGGCACTGGGAAGAACACCGCGGCGTCGGACAGGCGGCCTCTCCCCGTTAGCAGGACGGTCTGAGATGGCAGAGAAGCCCCACGTTCTAAGGCCTTCCTCGGTAAGAAGGGAACGGGGACCCACTTTACCTAGTGCCTGCTACCCACCAGGCGCCATGCTGAGTACCCAGGAGCAACCGCTGCGTGTCTCATCTCCCCCAGGACTGCTGAGGCCCTCGCAGAGCCGGCGTGGAAGCTCAGAGGTTCCGAGCCCGGCCGACCCCGGCCCGCGGGCGAGGGAGAGTGTGGGCTTACACCCAGTGCCGCGGGACTCCGGAGCCCAAGCTCTTTGCACCTCGCCAGCCACCCTCATGAGCGCCGCCAATGGCGCCTTTGTCTCTCTCGGTTCGGGTCCTCAGCATCGCACCCCGCGCCAGCTCCAGCGGCGGGTCAGGCCCGCTCGGCTTTGTGTCCGCCGCTGGCTCGCAGCGACCGGCAGGTGGCGCCGGAGAGCGCCGGAGCGCGCAGACAGGTGAACGGTTCTGAGCTGCGGGGCCAGGAGAAGAAATTCAGTCTCTGCCAGCCTCGTTCTCCCGCAGCCTTTGTGCCCCCATCACGACAGCCCGGACGGCAGCAGAATAACTTAGGGGTGAGCGCCCGCTCCCCACCGCTCACTGCGAGTCCTTAAAGGGCAGGGCGCTTCGCTTATCGCGAGCGCAGAGACCCGCTGGCCCCAAGCGGGCTAGGAAAGGTCGTTGGCCCGGGGCAGGGTCCGCTGCCCGGTGACGCGTGACCGCTGACACCTCCGCATCTCCCCTGAACCAGTCTCCCCCTCGCCGGGCCTCCCCTGACCTCCGTGCAGCTCAGCGCTACCCTCCGCCTGCCTCGATGGTTCCAAGGCCATCCATCTTGATTAGGTATTGGCAGCCCTGGCTGATTAAATGCCCCTCCCTCCCCTCCTGTTTGTTCTCAGCGAGGAGGCGTCAGAGCTTCTCACTCTTAGGCGTCAACCCTGCTGGGTATCACTGCACCGAGTACACCTGCTTCAGCGCGGTTGCCCCGCTGTATGGCCATGGAAGTCGATTAAGGGAGCTTTACCCATGTTCCGGCAGCAACTAGGGGGCTCTCCGAGATGGGGGGATCGGGGACAGCTGTCCACCCACACCTTAAGTTCTAAGTGGCCTCTGTGGCCACTGCTTCCTAGAAGCCTTGATCACTGCTCCTGTCGCCTCTTCCTGGAAGCCTTCCTGACTAGCTCCATCCAACCCCCGTCTCTACAGTGCGGCGCTCAAGCCCTTGTGCCACCACTAGCAAGCAGCTCAGGGCTGGCGGGTCACCCAGCCCTGCCAACCCTGACCCCAAGTGGGTCCCCTGCCTCGCTGCTCAGGTTCAGCAGGTGGGACGCCCCAACTCTCCCTGGCCAGGCAGCCCCAGCAGTGCAGCCACCTCACGTGACTCTGCCATGGACAGTGGCTGAGCTGGCCCTGTGGCCCGGCCCTGCGTGGGTGCTGAGTGAGGACGGTGAAGATCAGACACAGGACCCCCCCACAGAGCCCTCCTGACCCCCACAGAACCCCCCTGACTTACGGTTTCAGTTACCCACAGTAACGCAAGCACGAAAACACTACAAAGTGTTTTCAGAGCACAGGAAGGCGATCCCATCCACACTTTATAGTTGTTCTGTTTGATTTTCGGTTACTGTCGTTAGCCTCTTACAGTGCCTGGTTTATAGATTAACCTTTATCACAGGTCTGTATGTTGGAGAAAAACAACACAGGCTGTGTACTCGGTTTCTGGCATCCCCTGGGGGTCTCGGAATGGGCCCCATGGCTAAGGGGGCTACTATATAACCCTCACTCTCTAGTCTGTCACCTACCGAGGGGGGTGATTCGTCCCTCTAGTGGGGGCAGCCCTGAGGCAGGGTGGGGAGAGAGAGACAGGATACAGAAGGAGTAGGAATGAGGACTTGGGGTGCCCCGAGTTGCATCACACGGCGGGCAGCCTCTCCGGCCCTATTACATCACAGCCACACCCAACCAGTGTCCTGCGCCCACATGGCCGTTTGAGAGCCAGTGACCGAGGCGCTCACTATCCTCAAGACCCTCAGACACCCAGAGCCCCCAGCTTTGAGGCGGGCCAAGGGCTCTGCAGGCGTCTGTGGTTTGCTGTCTCAGCTGCTCCCTCATCCCGGGGAGCCTCCCGCAGCCCCCCCCCCCCAGGAGCCCCACTTGGCCTTCTTGCCTCTCCGGGCAGGGGACACGACCCGGTTTACGCCGCTACTTGGCGTCTGGGCCCAGTCGCGCGTGGTGGGAGGCTGTCCCCATTTGAAGAAGGGCAAATCACAAATGTCAACTGGCTGAGACCCAAGTGCCAGGTCCTTGCCAGAGGCACTGCTTTTCCACCAGCCTGCGCGTCTGGAGCCGTAATGAAGGAGGCCGACAGTCCATTAGCGGCAGAGCGGGCCGGGGCTGGGGGCAGCTGTCATCACAGCGCTTCAAGGGCTTCCAGGGTGAACGCCGCTGCACGCGCACCCGTATGGGTCCCCGATCCTTCCTAAAGGGACCGTCAGTCGCAGCGGGCCTGTTCCAGCGGGCAGGCAGACACCAGCCTCACTGCGGAGGGAGGCGGCCCCTGTCCTCCCAGCCCCAGGCAGGTCTGGAGAAAATCCCGTAGTGACACAGCAGCCACGTCTCAGGATGGAAGACCCTGAAAGCGCCCTCACCCACCCCGACGGCCACCTTTCCGTGTCAGTGCCCCCGACAAGGAGCAGCTTCTTGCCTGATGCCTCTGGTCACAGAGAACGCAGCACCCACGAGGCGCTCGGACACTTCCTGCCGATTCCCCTCCTGACTAGCCAGTGCTTCCTGGCCTGAGAGTCTGGGGCTGAACCCCAGCAGGAAGCAGCAGAGACCGCACAAGTAGTAAGCGAGGGGCGCTCAGCGCAGCCAGCATCCCTACTTCTACCCCAATGAGGCCAGGGGCCTACCCCAAGTGACCCCTGAGGGACAAGAGGGGGCCCAAGAGGTGACTGAGGTTGAATTTCCAGCCACCCCGGGAGCCAACTAAATCTGACTCACAAAAGCACGTGATGTCGACCCAAGTCATCAGGAAAACCCTGCCCACGTCTCCTGGGGTCGCGCCGTGATGCTCCCCTCCCCTCACCCCCCCCCCCAACGCTGCAGACCCGAGCATACTGCCGTCTGTTTATTCATGCTAAATTCTCCCTCTGACCCAGCAACGGAGCCTTTTTGATAAGTCATTTTGTAAGTGCTTCCTCCGAGATTTACAAACCCTGCCATGTGGCTTCCCGCGTCTAGGCATTCACAGCCCAGTGTGGCGTCTGGCTGGGCAGAGGGCAGAGGGCAGGCTGACACCTGCGGCTCCAGCTTCCTTCCCCGTGTCACTGACAAGCTCAGTCTCTCCCACAAAGTCATCTAGACTGCCATCCATCCCACACACCCCTGCTCGCTCATGAGGATCTGTGTCAAACACCTGGCTGGAACCCATGTGGATTCACCTACTGCATGCCCTCGACCCATCAGCTCTGTGGCCCTGCCAAGGGAAAGGCAAAGCGGAAGAACAGGAGGACGGAACAGGAGGAAGCAGGTGCATCTGGCCGCAGAGCTGACGTGCACCGGCCGTGAGGCCCCACTGCCTTTTCTAAGGGATCCCTAGGCCTAACCAAACCTCATCCAAATTCAGCATCAAAGATCAGGGACTCCATGCCACCCTACCCCCACCCCCCGCCCCGGATGTTCCAAAGTCCCTGCCCTGGTCTTCTCTGAGATGTATGAAGCAGACTCCATAACCAGGCGAGAAGCAGGAGGGAAGCAGAAACAAACAAACCAGGAGCCAGACCAAAATGAACAGTTTCTTTTTTTTATTAACAAGGCTAAAGAAAACCTTCATTGAACCAGGGGATGTAATACAAATTATGGTGACCTGCCTATAAAACCTGGCACCAAATACGGCCTTTTAGAAACATTTATATATAAAAATGTGCATTAAAATCTGCACCGGGACACAGTGCAAAGCTGACGCCCCCCACCCTGAAGTGGGGGGTTCACACAGGTGGGTCTGACCTGTGAATGGGAAATGCTTGGTCCCACCGCCTCAGGGGCAAGCCCCATGTGAAAACGGCCTGTCCTGATGGACGCAAGAAGGGCTGTTCTTTGAAGGCAGGACCACTGCGAGCACCAAAATGCCACCAGCCGGCCGAGAAACAAAATGGGTGCTGGGGACGTGGCAGCACCCTCGTTACTGGGTGCTGATCAACATTCCAAGATGTGCGGTCCCTGCAGACAAACTCCCTATAACTGCAGAGGAACTTTTGCAATTTCCAAATGCTTTTTCCCCCCAGTCAGCTGGCCAGTTTTGACTCAGGGCGGCAGATCACATGCAGCCTAGTTTACGGATTAAGAACGCGTTCTTACACCATTTTTTGGCAGGTCAAGGCTGGCCTCCTTCTGCTCCAGCCCAGGACCACGTGCAGCAGGCCAGGCCGACACCTGCCTGGGGACCGCACCACAGATGGAGACGGGGCAGCCCGGAACGCCCCCTGGGGCGCAGACTCTGCACAACCACGGAGCCTCTGGAAGAAGCCAGGCCAAGCCCCACTCTGTCCTCAGGGGCAAGGCCCGCCCCACTCACCCTGACACCCAACTTGTCTGGCTCTGTGGATGGGACACCCCACGGGTACCGACAGAAATGGTGGGAGGGCAGAGGGAGTGTGAGGGAAGGGACGGGGCGGGGCAGGGACAGCCATGCCATCGTTTTAGGCTCCGAATGGCTCCCGAAAGTGCTGGGAGTCCTTCCTGTCACCCCAGCAGGCCCTGCGAAGGGAAGACCGCTGTCCTGCCGTTTTCTGTCCAAAGCAGTGATCTGCTCAGCTGCCTCCAGGGTGGGAGTTCTGCTTCCCAGTCCCCAGCCTGATTGTCTTCCTGCAGCGGAGTCTGACGCTTTTCCTCAACTGTGGCAGTAGTGCAGGGGTGATGGCAAGAGCTCTGAATCAGAATTCAGACAAATGGTCGCGATGGGGTGCTAATGAGGGACTTTCAAGCCCAATCTTAGGCTGCAAGGACTCTGAGCAGGAGCTGGGGCTCCCTGTCAGCGGGGCGGCACCACACACTCCACCCCCAGCAAGGCCCAGGGAAGAGAGTGCCCCCCCACCCCCCCCAGCCCCACTCTAGGGCCAGCAGCCAGCTCTAACCCTCCCGCAGGCTGCAGGCCTTTCAGTCCACCACAAAGTGACCTGACAACGCCCTCTAGTGTAAATTATAAATAAAACAGCCAACTCCCCTTGTGACACCAGAGGGGTTTTAAGATGGCCCATAAAAACGGAACAAAACATTATCTTCACAAGCATAAGAACTTTTAAAGGTGGGTATTCACAGCCATCCTGAGCCCCTCCCCGAAAGGCCCCCTGCCCCCTCAGAAACTGTGCCTTCAGCTCATTCTAAGGAAGGGGGACAGGTGCAGGTGGCCACTGGTCCCTCAGAGCCTGGGCAGGCTGCCCGCCGGCGCCAGGATGATGCCAAAGACGTAGAAGAGTCCCAGCAGGAGGTTGAGTTTGGCGGTCCTCTGGGGCAGCTTGCTGAAAGTCTGGCTCCGGAACTGCCTCTCCAGGGAGAAGGCCATGGGAATGGTGAGCAGGGGCAGCGCCAGGCTGATGCTGCAGTGCGTGGCCAGGATACTGAAGATCAGGTAAGGCAGGAAGAGCAGCGTGTTGTAGAGCATGTAGGAGAGGGTGGGGCCGATGAGGATGGCGAGCGTGACGATGCCGGCCTCCCGGTCCGACTCCATGTCCCTGGTGTTGTTGGAGTGGAGGATGGCCTCGGTGCTGAGGGCGAGGGGGATGGCGTAGACCAGCGGGAAGATAGCCAGGGACCCCACCTGGACTGCGTAGGCGAACATCACAGCCAGCGGGCCGAAGGTGATGAGGATGACGAGGTCTCCCAGAGCCACGTACTTGAATCCAATCCCTAGGGCCAGAAAACCCAGAGAGCGGGCGTGAGAGCCGGGCTGGAGCCGCAGGGCCACTCCTCAGGCCCGGCAGGCGCTTCTGACAGAATGGTGAGTGCTGAGACTGGAGGGGGGTGGCAAATCTGCTTTCTTGTCCCGTGACACCCATGAAGGACCCACTCAGGCCACAGAGAGCATTTCCAAGTGTCCCTCCTCACTGTCCCCCAACAGTCATAGACACAGCAGGGAGTTCTGTACACGTGTACACACACACACACACACACACACACAGAGCTAGACAATGGTCCAGAGCCCGTGAGCCTGTGAAGGACCTAACAGGTCTTGGTTTCCCACCCTCTCCAGCCCTGCAGGATGTGGCTTCTGCCTGCAACAGTCAGGTCAGCCCCCTAGTGCTCACCCACACCCATACCAGCTCCCCACCTGCTTCTTCTGCACCCTCTGGAGGCGCCTTCGGGCTCAAACCCCCAGTGAATTTTGGAACCTCCCCAGGGTTCCCAGACTCCACCAAAAGAAAGCTGCCCCCCCATGATGAGTGAACCGGCTAAGGCAGCAGTCTAGCGCTGCCCTGCCTCCAGCACCGCTACCCTGCTCCAAGGCCTGTGTACTCCGCTTTCAAGCTGCCCGGCTCTCCCCAGGCCAGGGCCTTGCTCAGCCTACCTCACGGCAACCCCAAATCCCACCTAGAATGTTGGGACATCTCCTAGATGGCCCCTCAGCTTCCACTGTTATAACCACCCCGCCCTCCATGCCTAACCCAACCTCCACGCGCAGCCAGAGACCCTTGAGACACACCCAGGTGACCAAGCCCCTCCCCAACACACCTGAAACCCTTATCGACCAGCTGTCCTTGGGTAAAGCCCCGGGTCCTTCCCCTGGCTCCCCTCTTCCCTGCCCTCCTGAGCTCCACGCGCCTCCTCTCATTTCCCTCAGTCCCTCAGGGTCTTCAGACACCCCCCACCCCAACACCCACTCATCCTTCACGACTTTCAAGACCACTTCCCTCGCCCCCTAAACCTCATGCCCCTCCAGACACGCAATACGCTCCCTGGCAGCGGGCTCCACCTCACAACTGGAGCCGGGGTCTGGCCCTGGCCTGCTCCCCGAGGCTTGGCACAAAGGCGGGAGGAACACAGAGCTGCAGTAACAAGCACCTGGAATTTGGGGCTGAATTCGGGAAACATCTCCCATCACATTGAAATAGGTGAGCAGCATGGGTGACCCACACGCTACTGCGGAGACTTGAGAAACCCCAGACCGACCCAAGCTACCCCAGGACTGGGAAGAAAAGACTGTGCTCAGCTGTACTTTAACCTCCCTAAGATGAGGGCCTCGGAGGCACTCAAGTCAGGCAGCCAAAGGAGATCCGGCCCAGGCCCTGTGCGCTGGTGGCTGGGCCCCACTTCCCGGAGACGTGACTGACAAGAGGCGCGGTGAACCTGAAGGTGCGCAAGGTGCTGATGCGGTACATTCCTACGCTGCAGAACAACGACACCAGCATACGCCGCCCCGCCTCCTGGCTGGGGTTCTTGGGTGCCAGCCGATTCCCGGCTCTCCGGGATGAAGCGCCCCAGAGCAGGCACCGCAGGCATGGCCTCTGACCCCACACAAAGCAGGCTACTTCCGCGCCCCAGCTGACTGAGGAGGGGCTGGAGTGTCCGAGGACACACCCTCCAGGAGGAGTCCCAGCAGCCGGCGGCTCAGTGCCAAACCCGGAGCGAAGCGCTGCCCGCCATCTCTGCGCGCCTGGACCGTCCACGGAGGCCAGAGCCGGGCACGGGCCCGCCCGCGTGCCCGCAGCTGCCCACACACCGCTGCTGACCTCCCAGCTCTCCAGGCAGAATCCAGGGTTCTGCTGTGAGGAAAACACGAGAGCACCTGCAGGTACGTGAACTGATCAGACTCTTTCGCCGCCGGCCGCTGTGGCCCTCACCTGCGCCTTGACCATGCCGACGCACAGCCTTGGGGCTGGGCACGCACGCCTGACGGCAGACACCGGGAGAAGAGCGTGCCGAGCGCGTCAGTGTGCGCACCCGAGCCTAGAGATCAGAGCTATCAGGGCGGCGTCACTCAGACAGAAGACGGCTGCGCGAGGACGTGTGACCACGGGGAGTGCCCCGAAAAAGAAGAAAGATTCGTGCGGGGCAACCCAGGCTCTCAGCCCCCAGCTGCGGCCCTGAGCCCGCGTGCCCACTATAGTCCACAGCCTTGACGAACTCTGCTCAGGTCACCTGGCAAAACCTGAAGTGAGCAAAGTTGAACAGAAACATGCCTGCAAGGCACGCCCTCACCTCAAAGAAATCCCACAAAACCCACCCTACACCCACTGACAGGAGCCAGGTCTGAGAACTTCTGGAGCCAGCTGAGGCAAGAGAGCGACAGGGCGCGTGGGGAGGAAGCCCTGGTTCCCACGTACGACAAGTGGCCCCAGGCCCGTGTGCTCCCCAGGATCAGAGAGGGAGCTTCTGTTAAGGAAACCCTGCCTTGCCCGACAGTGCCTTCCACCCAGCAGCCCCCATGGGAAGCCAGAGCACCTGAGGCTCACGGCTGGAGGAAATGAAACAGCACCCCACTTTAGAAAACACCCTGGCAGCTTCGCAGGACGTTAAACACCAGCAACTCCTTCCGCAGCAGCTATGCAAGAATATGAACACAAACGGCCACAAGAAAATGCGAACACAGACGGCAAGCATAATAGCCCCAATATGGAAAGAATCCCGATGTTGCTGAGGAGGCAAGTGGATAAATGATGGTGGGTCCACCAGGGGCTCCTACTTAGCATAGTGAGGAGCCACAACACAGCACAGCATGAGGAACCTCAAAAACACTCCATTGATTCACCTTCTAAAACAGGCAAAACCAGGCCTCCCTGGTGGCATAAGGGTTAGGGCGCAACACTATGAAGCATCCGCAGCCACTGCAGCTCAAATCTGATCCCTGGTGAGGGAGGTGACCCACATGGCGTAGCAAACCTCTCCTGCCTCACCCGCTGCTCCCCTCAGCAGTGTGTCTCAGTAGATCCGCCTGACCTGCTCCCTGCTCTGTCTCCGGTGAATCTTCTCACCCCCTCCCCCACCACACACACTTCTGGCCTGCCCCAGCTGTTGCATGCATAAATAAATCTCTTTCTTTTTAAGGTTTATTTTTATCTTTTTTTATCTTATCTTAAAAACCGTATTTTATTTTATATTTTTTAAAAAGATTTATTTATGCATGCAAGAGCTGGGGGGCAGCCAGAGGTACAGGGGGTGAGAGGATTCACCAGACAGAATGGGGGAGCAGAACAGGAAGATCCACTGAAACCCACTGCTGAGGGCGAGTGAGGAGATGTCTGCTGCACCATGTGGGTCACTCCTGGCTGGGACTGAACTTGTGCTGCAGTGGCTGCAGACAGCTTCATAGTGCAGTGCTTAGCCCCTTGTGCCACCAGGGAGGCCCCAATAAATGTTAAAAAAAAAAAAAAAAAACAGGCAAAACCAATCTATGTGGGAATCAGGACAGCGCTGCCTCTAGACGGGAGCACGAGGAAGCCTTGGGGAAACCCTCAGGTAGGCTGAGGCTACACAGCTGTACGCAGGTATCAAAAGTCATCAAACGGTCACACTTAGACCTGCACATTTCACAGTAAGTCAATTACATATCAACCAAAGTCAATGTTATAAAGAAAACCCATAAATCAGACGTCACCGTTTTGCTCAGTACACTTCAAGGTCTCCCCATTTGTTCACTCAGTGAATATTAAGTGCAGACCAAATGCCAGGCACTGTTCTAGCAGAGAACAAACCCCAGGAGCTCACAGGGCAAGGGGAAGATAATTAACAAAGTGCTTTTTATGGTATGTTGAGACGGGATGTGCTGTGAAGAAAATTAAAGCAGAGACGAGCAATAGGGAAGGCAGTGTGGGGGCAGGGGGAACACGTGTGTGTGCATAACTTCTTTTTCTTTTTTTTAGCTGCTGCTGCAAAAAGTTTTATCATTTTGAGCTTTTAAATAGGGTAGAAAGCCAAGGCCTCACCAAACAGCTACATTTGAGCAAGTGGGTACAGGTGGTTCGAAAGTGAACCCTATAGATTGAAGGCCAAAGAACATTCTGGAGAAAACGGCATCTACAAAGGACTCGAGGAAGAGCAGGCCGGCTGCGCCAGGGACAGGCTGAAGGGCAGTGTGGTGCAGCACTGTGCGCAGGAGGGAGGGGGCAGGAGGGCAGGTCAGAGCCAGGGGAGGGTGGAGGCTGGGGAGGGGACACTGTCGAGACCTTTACTCGAGCCAGATGGGAGCCACGGGTAGCTGCAGCAGGCTCTGCGCTGATTTGCGGCAGCCTGCAAGGGACAAGGGTGGGTGCACAGAGATCAGTGGAGAACCGGCCCCAACATGGAGAGAGGGTAGCGTAATGGCGGGGGGGTCGGATCACAAATGCATTTGAAAGTAGAGTCACCAGGATTTGATGAAGGACTGAATAAAGAAAAAGTCATTATTAGCTTGATTTTTAGCTTGAAGAATTGTAAGGATGAAATTGCCATCGAGTGACGTGGGGCGGCTTGGGTAGAGCAGATTTCTTTGGGGAGATGATCAGGAATATGGTTTCAGAAATGTTGAGCTTTGGGTGCCTGTGAGACCTCTGGGAGGAATGGCTAAGGAGTCCGATAAGCCCGGAGTTAGAGAAGAAAGCTGGGCCCACGGTACAGCTGGAGTCCCCAGCTTAGTAGATCGTGCCTGACGCCGCGCCCGTGACATCCCCGAGAGGAAATGCAGCTAGAGATGGGAGTAAGGAGGATTCAGCAGAGGAGGGGAGGCCCGAGACCAGCACGATCTGGCTCCTGCTTCTCCAGCCACATCCCCACCTTGCTCCAGCTCATGCTGGCCTCTCAGCAGATCCTGTAAGATGCCAGCCTCGCCCCTCCTCGAGGGCATCTGCACTTGCTATTCCTTCAGGCTCCTGACTCAGACCCCAGCTGCGGGCCCCTGGCTGGCTCCTGATCTGTCAATCCCAATTTCAAGGTCACCTTCACAGAGGAGGCCTCTCTTCTCCCTCACCTCCCACACTCTCCCACAGCCCCAGCCATCATTCCCTCTATCAAACTTTTTTACAGTTGGCTGCCAAGACACCTACACCTGTCTTGGTTTTCCTCTTTCTCCTCCAGATGCCTCCTCAGTTCTCTTTACCTTTTCTCCCCACTTCTTAATGTCAGGGTGCCCCAGGAACCGGTCCTGCCTCCCCTCCCACCTCCCCTCCTTCCATGAGATTTCCCCCAGTTGAACTTCAGCTGCGTGCCCGTGACTCCCAGATGATCTGCAAGTCCAGCTCAGTCTATTAGTCTATTCCCTGGACTAAGACGCTCACATCCAGCCGTCAACTTGCCGTCTCCGCTTGGAAACGTAACACATGAAGGTGTCCAGACACATTTCCCAATGCTCTGCCCCGAAACTATCTTCAACCTTCTCTCTCTCCTGACATTGTTCTACTACTCCAGGAACTCAGGCCAAAACCTCTGAGGTATGTTTCATTCCCTTTTCTCTCCTGCCTCACATCTCCTCCATCAGCAAACCCTGCCCACCTTCAAAATACCTTCACGATCTGACTGCTGCTTCCCTTCCCTACACTGCTTGGTCCAAGCTACAGACATCTCTCGCCTGAATTTCTCCGCAGCTTCCTGCGTGTCTTCCTGTCCATAGCTTTGCACTGCTCCATAGCCATCTCAGTACCTTATCACAGTGGCTCTTTGGCCTACCTAACCTTTGTGCCTCCCTGCCCTTCCCAAGCATACTTCTCTTACTTTGCCTCCTTTTCCCCTTCGCCCTCACACTTTTTACTCTTCTCACGCTAGACTGTGCTGTTCTTCAAGGTTTTTAGGCACACTCGCGCTAAGGCCTTAGATAATTGCCATTCCAAGATCTGGAATGAGATCACCTGGAATGATCTTGGAATGGCAGTTACCTCAGATTTGCACTGACTCACAGACCTCCCTCAATCTTGGCTCACGGGTCACCTTTTTTTGAGCTGACCCTCATCAAGCTACTTTAAATTGGGGCCTCTCTGGTGACACAAGGGGTTATGGCACAACACTATGAAGCTAGCTGCAGCTACTGCAGCACAAGTTTGATCCCCGGTCAGGGAGCTGACCCACACGACACAGCAGACCTCTCCTGCTGTGCCCGCTGCTCCCCTCAGCAGTGTGTTTCAGTTTGTCCGCCTGTTCTGTTCCCCACTCTGTCTCTGGTGAATCTTCTCACCCCCAGCACCTCTGGCCTGTATATATATCCTAGTTCTTGTATGCATAAATATATAAATCTTAACAGAAAAAAAGCTACTTTAAATAGTCAGCGGTGGGGCCTCCCTGGCGGTGCAGTGGGTTAAGCAACGCACTGTGAAGCAAACTGCAGCACGAGTTCGAGCCCTGCTGCCAGCCAGGCGAGGGACCCACATGGTGCAGCGACCTCTCCTGCTGTGCCTGCTGCTCCCCTCAGCAGTGTACTTCCGTTGATCTGCCTGTTCTGCTCCCCGCTTTCTGTGGTGAATCCTCTCACCCCCCCCATATCTCTGGCCTGTACCCCAGTGCTTGTATGTGTAAATAAATAAATCTTAAAAAAAAATAAAAATAAATAAATAAATAGTCAGCTGTGTCCTCCTTCCTTATCCTGCTTTCCTTCCCCGTGGCACCATCTTTTTAACCAGGGGACAAACTCTTCCTGGAACATGCCCAGACCAAACAGAATTGGTCATCCTAACTATTTCTACTTTCTCTTTCTCTTCACCATACACAAAATAACGCCCATGGGGCCGAGATCTGCTGGGTTCCCACAGAACCGTGCCTGACCCATGATAGGTGCTCCAGTAGGCTCAGCACCCGGCCCGGCCCGTCAGCCTGAGGCCAGAAGTCACCCGCGAACTCACAGAAAGTAACTAGCTGTTTCGTTCTGAGCTCTTCAAATTGAATTCCACTACAATTTGAAACTTATAATAAGGTATGGCCAACCAAAGAATCTAGATACCGTCCACACACATCATTCTTAGTGTCCACAGGCCAACCCAGGAGCTTCTCAACTCACTACTGTTTCCAAACATTCCACAAGACCCATGTGTGTCAAGTGTAAAGCAGACTACTCAGAAAAAAAGTCTCAGACCCCTCTCCTCTCGTCCTACCACCTCCAGGAAAGCAGCCGTTTCCAGTGCATGCAACGAAGCCCTGCAGCGGGGAAAGCAGCCAGTTCTTACCTCCTGTGTAGAGAAAGGAGCTGGACAGGCCTCCAAAGTAGATGAGCGCCAAATGCTCCAGTTTCAGAGGGGACAGGTAGTAGAGGCAAGCGGCACAGACACAGCCCAAGGTGTACAGGAAGACGCCGAACCGGACAACATCCTGGGGCTCCAAGATTCTGTCCACCAGGGTCCTGTCATCACTCTTTTTGTGGTCAATGCCCTTGGAGAAGTCATAGTAAGTGTTGACCAAATTGCCAGCCCCGTGCACAGCCAGGACGGCCACAGCACAGCCCACCAACAGCCTGGGGTCCAGGACACCCTGGAATCTGTAGGCCAGGGCACTGCCCAGAGCCACCGGGGTGAGTGAAGCACTAAAACTCCAGGGCCTCAGAGCCAGCACGTAGGAGGCGCACTTCTGTCTCCAGGAGCGCTGGGGTGGCCTGTCTGGCTCTGGCCAGTCGTTTCCCAGCAGGTCCCTGTCCCCGGCCTTGGTCTCTCCCGCCTGGATGTTAATCTTCTCCCCCGGAACCTGCGAGGCCGCCATGGAGGCTGCACGTGGCTGAAGTCCACGTTTCTAGTGAGCCACGCACAAGAGCGACCGCCCCGGGGCGACGAGGGACCCGGGCGAGTGCGGCCAGACTTGACCTTCCTTCAGTTCCGCCCCGGGGCAGGGCTGGGAGGTGGGGCAGGAACCGGCGGGCCGGGCCCCCCACAAGGCCCGACTGCACCTCCCTTGCTCCTGTCACCTAGGCGATGCCTGTCTGCGGACCCCAGCCCCAAACTAGAGCCCAGAGTCACGCTGCGGCCGCGTCCCCCGGGCTGCCGGGGCCGCCATGTTGTGCGCCCGCCTCTGGAGGCCCGCCGGAAACAGGGGCTGCGGGCGCCGGCCGGGCCGGGCCGGGGACGCGGGGCGCAGGGCGCGGGGCGGCGCTGCGCCGGGACCCTCTGGCTCAGCTCCTCTCCCACCCCGGGCGCGCCCCGCAGAAGAACGCCCCACGTTTTTCTGAAAACAACCTGCGTGAACCTCGCAAGTGTTGCTCTCTGACCAGCTTTCGCTCACCGAAATAGGGCTCGTTCTTTTTTTTTTCCGCGCAACAAGCATTTATTGAGCACCTACTGTATGCGGCACACAATTACTGAGCACTTACTATTGTGCTCAACCGCAAACAAAATGCACAAAAGCCAAGGAGTGCGCTGAAAGTGGTAAGAAAAGCATAGTCCTCTCCCCCTTTTAAAATGGGAAAATTGAAGATCTGAAATGAAAAGTGATAGCTAAGAAATCAATAGCTCTAGTAATCACCACAGCAATGGTTCCCGCAGTGTGTGTGTGTGTGTGTGCGCGCGCACGCACAAGTACCACATGTCATATATTGCCCTTCCTTCTTTTTTATCCATTCTCTTGTTTGCTTATTTATTCGAATAAGACCCCCCCCCCCATGTGACCATTGCCTGCCTTATGGGAGCGTCTAGTCTATATCTGTAACTCCTTCTGGATGGAGAGAACCCATTGTTAAATTTTTTGGAATTTGGTCAGCTGATCATTAAGTACTATTAAAATTAAATTATACAAACTTACAGTTAGATGAATTAAAAACAAAGGTAATAAATACTCACAACGCATTACT
The DNA here is from genome assembly GCA_019455555.1 of Galemys pyrenaicus. NCBI lineage: Eukaryota > Metazoa > Chordata > Mammalia > Eulipotyphla > Talpidae > Galemys > Galemys pyrenaicus. Next base: position 4,739,437 of record JAGFMF010012255.1, on the reverse strand, counting down.
TCCTAATTATTTTGCTGCATTTGACCATTTATGCTCTTCAGGCCTGTTGTATCTGCATTGTGGAAACACTCTGTAAAGATGTACTACTGCTCATTTCTTACCAACTTTTCATTCAGTGACATCTGTTGGTTGCTTGAAATCTACCACCATGGGAGTAAAATTCACGCCAGGCTAACCAGCAAAATGCTTGATGATTGTTTTGATGATTGTCTAGATTTAAGAAAGTAATGGGTAAAAGTTTTAATGCAGATTAAACTTAAAAGTGTGACAACTGTAGCCATTATGTTGTGAATAGCAGGGAAAAAATTAAGAAAAGATTCTTCTAGCACTGGAAAATTATTATCCAATTCAGCAAAGAATTCATTCAATTCATTCATTAACAAACTTGTGAAGTTCAGACATATCCCTTGACAGTTTCTTTTTCCTCCTCTACATTAACATAAAAGGAAATATAGGCCAATGTTCGTATCAGAACAACAGGCAATCCAGGGAGGCTGTACAATATCAAAGAAAGCATATGAGAGTCAATCGGCTGTATAGAATTTACTAGATAGAATAGTGTGTGTTTTACTACTATAATTTACAAGTTGTGTGCTACATTTCCTTTATATTAGTGAAAATTACAATACATGCATATTTGTACACAGGACTGATGTTGAACACAACTGAAAAATGTGTAACCCAGAGGACAATGATTTCACTTTAGAATCAATATAATGAAAAGCAGTAATGATAAATATATATTTGTAAAAATCTTCCAAAGTATTTTGTTAGCCATAGAATATTACCAATCTTTTTTAATTTGGCAGTTTAAGACTTCTGGATACTTATATTTCTTTACCAAACTCTTCTTTGTATTATATAACTAATTAAAGGTAACATATAAAGGAAAAAATACACCTTTCCCAAATCCCATTACATAGGACTAACTGCAGAATTCTGGTGCCTAGTGCAAAGTAAAAATCTGGGCCCTTGTTCAAAAATCATTAGAAATTTCAAGACAGTATTATAGCTTCACAGGACACACAGCCGTGAAGGTAGCTCTGTCCCCCTCCTTTACCAGGTAGCTGGGTAGTCAACATTTACAGCTTCACCAACCAGCACATTCTTGCAACACTAGCCAGGCTTGAGTGGTCTATGCTGCTAAATCAGACAAGAGGAAGAAGCAGCTATATTAAGATCCTGACTCCATCACACACGAACTCCATGACCCAATTCCCCCATACATCAGTTTACTCATATAACATGGGAACAATATGACTTGTTTCGTTTCATGGAAATGTCCCAGAACAATGGTAACAGCAGTGATTAACTGTTCACAAGGTCATACCATGCTTTAGGTAATTTACAGGTCCAGCATATAATTCTGTAATACTGCCTGTGGAGATAAATTTATTATAACTCTTCAGTCTTACAAATAAGGAAATAAGTCCATAGAGATAAAATACTTGCTCACACAGTGTTGGAGCTGATTTTCAGGCTGAATTAGTTTGACACCATGCTGCATTTAACTACCACTCAATAATGTTCATGAAAACGCCTGATATTGTTCGAGCTCAATAAGTATTAGCTATTATTGTAACATAATGGATAGGAAAGTAAATGGAAAAGTAACTTGTAACTGCACTGATACCGTTGCTATAAAACCATCTGTGACAATTAAAATTCAGGGCCTATCACAACTTAGGGGGGCAAAAATTGGTACCTCCATTACAGAGATCACTTTGACATTAACCATCAAACTCTCCATGAATGTACCCTCTGACTCCACAACCCCATTTCTGTGTCTTTACTTTGGTATAGCTGCAGAGGAATAAAATATGTATGTACAAAGACATTAACTGAAGTGTCATTAGTCATAACAAGAACTTAGAAATAACACAAGTGTCAGGACTGGAAACATAAAATGTGCTACATTTGTGTGATAGAATACTATATAGTTATAAGAATGCTAAACAAGAGAGGGAAAATAATACATCTTTTTTGTACCTGCATGAAGAAACTTTAGGATACATAAAAATTAATAAGTAGTACATAAATAGAATTGTTATGTATTTTGAGATTTGAACAGTGAATATATATTAAAAAATGTTTAATGACTTAAAATAGAGATGTTGAGCACAACTGAAAAGTGTAGAACTCGGAGGACAATGATTTCACATTAGAATCAATGCATTGAAAAGTAGTAACAATAAATATCTGTAAAAATCTTCCAAAGTATTTTGTTAGCCATAGTATATTACCAAATTGCCTTAATTTGGCAGTTTAATATTTCTGGAAACTTACATTTCTTCAACGAACTTTTCTTTTTATTACATAACTAAAGGTAAGGTGTAAAGAAAAAATACACCTTCCCCAAATCCCGTCACATCTTAATTGTATATTTTACCTTTGTGAATATAGACATGTAAGAAACATAGGTTTGTTTTTTTAGTTATACTTACATTGTTGTATAATGAATTTTTAAAAACAAACTGAACGCTTTTCCTTTCAGCAAATATTCATCTACGTTATTAATGGCTACAAATGGTTTCCTTAATATGAGTGCATCATATTTTATTTGATCAGACTCCCATTATAGGATAGTTCGGAATTGAGATGAAGTCAAATTGCTACATTTGTGCAACACATTTTTGCTACTGATTTTTTGACAGGGTGTTTCTGATGATGTTGCTTTGAAATTAGGAGTAGCTCATTCTGTTAAAACTTGGCTATGGTTTCTCGCGAACTATCTTGTAAACTAGGTAATTTTGGAAAACTGGGGAAATGTACGCTATATTCGCTTTCAGATGCAACTTAGTTTTAGCAACGCATAAATCACGGGTTCATCGGTAGCGCTTGCCCGAAAAGGCTTTTGCTCCAGTAATCACAGGGCGTCGGCACCGCTCACGCTCCAAAGTCAGAATTAAACTGGGCAGGTCGCGAACCTCCGCCCTCCGCCTCCCAGTGCCTTCGCGTGGTACCCAGACAGCGGACTCAGCGCGGCCACTGCCCCGCAGCAGAGGGGAATTATAGTAGCGGCGCACCGGATGTGTGCGTGGAAGTGACCGAAGTCAACTCACGGCCGATTGGTTCTCCTGAGCGGGCCTAAACCTCCTTTCGCCTGCCACTGGCCGCTTGGTTTGTCTATTTGAACAGTCCCCGCCCCCTAGGGAAGCGGTCCTAAAGCCTCACTTCTCCTTCATTACTATTGGCATGTGCGCCAGTCCATCTGCTTCTGACGCCAGTCCATTGGTCTTTAGGAGCTGGAGCCCGCCCTCCTTCCCGCCCGGCATAGAGGACAGAGGGGAAGGCGGGTGGTGGGGCTGGGGGCCTGAAACGGCGGTACCGGCGCTGGCGGCGGCAGCTGAGGCCTTGGCCGAAGCCGCGCGGTGAGTCTGGGGTCTGCGCTCACCCGTCCAAGGCGGTGGAATGTCCAGATCCATGGTCAGCCTGGTGCGGGGAGGGGGGGCTGTCCCAGGAAGCCGCCCCTCTGGGACGCGGGGTCCCTTCGCGGACGAGGGCGCTGTCTGAGCCCTCGACCCAAACCCGGCGAGGCAACGCCCACCTCTCCCGGGACCCCCAGAAGGCCCCTCGCACCCTGCCTCTGCCACGCGTCTCCAGCACCGCAAAGGCCGGAGCACAGCGCCAGCACTGCCCGAGCCCTTTTAGGTCTTCTCGCCTGTCAGTCACCCCTCTTCGGGGCCACTTGTCAGTGGTCCTCAGAGACGGTCAACTTCACTGTCAGCCCCTTGAGCCCCACCCTGGAGACCCCTCGGGGACCCAGAACCCGGAGCTGAGCTCTGTTCCGTCTTTGGGTTTCATCTCCTCCCCTGCCCCCATCCCTATCTTCAGTCACCCAACTTAGTCTTCCGTAGGGCGCGCCGAGTCCCTCAGGACGCTTGACTTCCAGCAGTTGAGTTGAAGTCTGCCTGGAGTCCATGCCCTGTGAGCCTTAGATCTCACAGGCTTCTTTCTTGAGAATGGAAATTCCTTGCCAGCCGTCCTCCCCCTCATCACAGACCACCCACACAGGCTCTATAGTAGTTTTCCCACCAGGGATCCTTGGATTTCCATTCCCCTGAAGGATGACATTTCCTTGTGCAGTCTTTTTCTTGGCACAGAGTACTCAAAAGTTTTTCAAAAACCGACCATTCCCTGTTTGTTTTTTTTCTCTGCACCTCGCAACTATTTTCAAAAATAAGAATTTTGAAAACTCGGTTTTCTCTCTGGACCTACCTGGGCTAGGCACATCTGTTATCCCTGTAGCAGTTTGGAATGAGCCACTTCGTTGTGGTTGCCTGATAATTAGCATTTCCCCTGGATGAGAGATGGGACACTATGGAATTGGACAGGCGGTCTTACAGCTCACACTGAAGGTAGTATTCTTTGATAGAACTTCACTGCCCAGTACAGGAACCACTGGCCACAATGACGCTGCAGAGCACTTGAAATATGACTAGTCCACGTGTAAGTGTAAAATGCACACTAGGTTTTGGAGCCGTAGAACAAAAGAAGAATGGGAAATAGAACAAGGTTTTTTAAAAATATATATATCTATATATTGAGAGCATGTCGAAATAATCTTTTGGATATATCGGATAAATATAATGTTAATTTTTACCTGTTTTTCTTATGGCTTCTAGGAAACTTTAAAACTATGCTTGTGACTCATATTTCTGTTAGGTAGTGCTGCTATAGAATAATAATCAAATAATCAAGTCCTCCCGTTAACTCGAACTCCTTGAGGAAAGGGGCAGCCTTAGTGTGTATTTTTTTTTCCCACTCCCTACCTCCCCACCTATGCTGCGTACTTGGTAGTAATATGCTAATAATAGCTAACTGTGATTAAAAGCTCACTGTGTGCCTGGCACTGTTGTAATGTGTACTGACTCATTTAATCCTTGCATCAAGCACATGAGTTACGCGCGACTGTCCTAATGCAGCTGAGGAAACAGACATTTTAAGTTTCTTCCTCCCAGGATGTAACTTTGCACTAGATTTAAATCCTGGTAGTCCAGTTCTGCAGCCTACAGTTTGACCCTTTCTTCTGTGCTGCCTCTTTTAAAACACCATCATCGCTGAATGATGCTTTGTGCAGATATCTCAGTACGGACCCCCAGCCTTTTTAGAAGCCTTTACTTGGCCTGAACTGGGTAGAGAGCTCTTTTGAGGAACTGGGCCCATAAACAAATCCGTTGCTGTAGTTCCTTACGCAGAATATTAAAGGAAGCTTCTCTCCAAAGAACCTCAGGACAAGATGCTTGGAACAGGACCTGCCGCCGCCACCACGGCCACCACCACATCGAGCAACGTGAGCGTTCTGCAGCAGTTTGCCAGTGGCCTGAAGAGCCGGAATGAGGAGACCAGGGCCAAAGCTGCCAAGGAGCTCCAGCACTATGTCACCATGGAGCTGCGCGAGGTTGGGGCTTCCCTGGTTGGGACAGTCATCGAGTCATCCTGCAGTATTTGGGCTCTGGATACTATCACTGGTTCAGGGTCCTTTTGACAACTGAGTGGGGATTTGGAAAATGCAGAGGTTCTATCTAGATAGGTACCCCGTTTCTCGTGTGTAGGAGCAGGTCCGTTTGCAGCAGGTACACGGTTCTGTGGAACTTCGTGTGGCAGACATTTCAAGAGTCAGGTGTCCCCATATGTTTTCTCTCCCACCACATCCCAGACCCTCTCTTTCTGCCTGCTGACTGTGGTCAGGATGGGCTGGGAGAGCTGAAAGCTTGGGACTTTTTCTTTTATTTTTTTAAGATTTATTTATGTATGCATACAAGCACTAGGGTACAGAGGCCAGAGGTGTGGGGGTGGTGAGAGAATCCACCAGACAGAGCAGGATGCAGAACAGGCAGATTGACAGAAACACCCTGCTGAGGGGAGCAGCGGGCGAGGCAGGAGAGGTCTGCTATGTCATGTGGGTCCCCTCCCTGGCCAGTGGCAGGGATCGAACTCGTGCTGCAGTGGCTGCGGTTTGCTTCATAGTGCGTTGCCTAACCCACTGCGCCATTGGGGCGGGCCCAAGCTTGGGACTTTCTAAGTAGAGATCGCACTTGAGGTCAGGGGAAATGGCTGGTGTACCCTTGTGCCCCTGGTACTAGATAGACCCTAGGACAGGATGTGGCCTCCGTGGAGTAGATGTTCGGTAAGTAAACAGATGAATCGCAAAGGGAGCTGCTCTACCTGTCACTTCCACGGTGTGGAGGGGGCTGTGGCTTGTCATCTTTGGTCTAACTGTACTTGTCAGCTCGCAGGTCCTCATCTTTAGAACACAGCCCCCACCAGCACCAGGAGGGAGATGCTGGCAGTTATTCTCAGTACGTCTTCCTTTGCAGATGAGTCAAGAGGAGTCCACTCGCTTCTATGATCAGCTGAACCATCACATTTTTGAACTGGTTTCCAGCTCGGATGCCAACGAGAGGAAAGGCGGCATCTTGGCCATAGGTAAGAGCCTCTGGGCCCAACAAACCCGGACACTTTTGTGTCCACTACCCTCTGCCTAGATTTGTGTCCGGTGGTTACCCTCTGTAACCACTCAGTAGTTGGTTAGTCATAGTCAGTGAATTTTAAGGATCCTTGTGACTTTGGGTGCGGTTATTTGGGATATTAACTCTACAGCACTCCTGAGGTGTAAGCAAAGCGGGTATTTTCAGATGTGAAGTCTCAGAGCTGTTAAATGCTTTTTATTTAAAGACCAGAGCTAAGACTTAAAGGCAGCTCCGCTCCACGGCCCCGTGCTTGAGCAGGCTCTGGTTTCTCTGTGGAGCAAGAACTGGCAGAGTGAGCCTCACGAGTGGAAGAGTTAGGGTACAGTAAAGAAAAAGCAGGTAATTTTCAACTCCCAGGGATTGGTCATACACCCTGTGAATGATTATTCAGTCCTAGTTCGTTTTCCTTTTCTTGGGAAGTCAATCATATGTGTATTAAATGAGGTTTGGTTTTATGTAAGTAGTTCTGGCACAGACATCAGATCTGTTGGTTAAAACTATCTGCATTTTTGCCATCTGTGACTGTAGTCTGCACTCATGGTCAAAGGAAGGATTGCTTTCCCGCTCTCCGGCATACCTTTCACGACAACTCGTGCCTGTCCTCACCTCTGCCTTCTCTCTCCAGCCAGCCTTATCGGAGTGGAAGGTGGGAATGCCACCCGGATCGGCAGGTTTGCGAACTATCTTCGGAATCTCCTCCCCTCCAATGACCCAGTTGTCATGGAGATGGCATCCAAGGCCATTGGCCGCCTCGCCATGGCAGGGGACACGTTCACTGCTGAGTATGTGGAGTTCGAGGTGAAGCGAGCCCTGGAATGGCTGGGTGCTGACCGCAACGAGGGCCGGAGACACGCAGCTGTGAGTGCCTGCGGGGAGGGGCGCAGCCAGGCCTGGGGACCATGGCGCTGTGTCGGGTCCCTCTGCAGTGTACTTGGGTCCCTGCAAGGCAGTGAGGGAGAGAGGGAACTTCAGGCCAAGGCACCATGCTTCCTGGTGGCTTAGGGTCTGCCTTGAATCCCCTTTTCTCTTTACTACCCTGAACTCGGAACCTGAAGAGGAAACTTAAGTTCTCTGTTGCTTGAGCGGCAGCCTCGAGTGACCTCTAAGTTTGTAGACTCAGAATCCCACACCGAGCCATCCAGCTATGCCTGAGAGAGGCTAGAAACCGGAGGCTCATAAAGCCCCGGATGACTGTGCCGTCTGCACGAGCCCTCCCGTGCCTTTGTCGCGGTCTCTGCGTGTACAGCGGGAGTGCAGAAGTCCTGGACTAGGAGACGCGTAGGCGGCATTGCTCTCTGCTACCCGAGGAGAGTGGCCCACCTTCTCCCGCATCTTTCCTGGGCACTTGTTGGTCCCTGGTAGCTGGGCCACCCTCGCTTCTCTCTCCAGGGACTCCTTGCATTCTTACCTTCTCCCGTCACTGGCACGTCCTCACTGCCTTTTGAGGTCTGTCCCTGAAAAATGGTCGCTTGGTAGGTCAGGATTCCATGACGTCAGAAGTGCCTATCCTTGAGAGAATCTTGGTGGGGAGCAGAAGAACATTCCAGTCTGTCCCCTCCCTGGGAGGCAGCAACACCGGAGGGAGCATGGCCCTTGGCGGACCTGGCTCACGTCTCAGCTCTTCCACTTCCCGACTCTTCCTCACTCTAACTCGGGGCATGCTCTGGCCTTCACTTTCTTCCACTGTCACGTGAAAGTAGCAGCAAAGTTAAAACTAGACACGATTATTCACTCAGTAAACATTCATTGAATACTTACTGTAAGCCAGGCATGGTTCTAGGCTGGAGGTACACAGAGCGCGTCTCAGAGCTGTCGACAAGTTCCAACCTGACAAGCATGCTGTTTCATCAGCGCCCTCGGACAGTGAACGCTGAGGCATTTGAGCAGCTCTGCTTTCCAGCCCAAGCCACCAGACCTCCTGCTAGGGAGTGGCTTGTTCTTTCCCTGATGTGGGTATGGGCCCTCGGGCGACGAGAGCCTGAGGTTCTGAGCAGAGAAAGCAGGTGCAGGTGAGAGGTCTCAGCACACTTTCTCTCGCAGGTCCTGGTCCTCCGGGAGCTGGCCATCAGCGTCCCCACCTTCTTCTTCCAGCAAGTGCAGCCCTTCTTTGACAACATTTTTGTGGCCGTCTGGGACCCCAAACAGGCGATCCGCGAGGGAGCCGTGGCCGCGCTTCGTGCGTGTCTGATCCTCACCACGCAGCGGGAGCCGAAGGAGATGCAGAAGCCTCAGTGGTACAGGGTGAGGAGACGCGCGTGTTGGAGGGTGGGGCGGCGGCGGCAGCGCGTTGAGCTGGCAGTGGTCACGGATGGTTTTCCAAGCTCGGTGTGAATCGGGCCACCCCGTCGTGTTTGGTTAAAGCAAGGAGCCATCAATGGCCATGTCGCTGTCTCACGGAGCACTAAGACTGAAAACGTGGGCCGGTTGAGCCGTGACTCAGTGCTTATCAAGGACTGTAAGACATCTCTTCAGAGATGTTAAGATTGGGGAAGTGGTGGTTCCCAAATTGATGACGCGTGGTTGATGCGCACTGAGAAAGTGCCGGTTCTCCCTCTGCTGGCATCATGTATCCTTGCTGACGGCCTCTGCTGAGGGGGCTAGCCAAGGAGCCTTCTGCCACAAAGACAGCCCTGAGCACGGGGCTGGAGACGGGCTTCTAGTCATGGCCTTGCCATATCACCTCGGACAAGTCACATCATTAAGCCTCTTGTTCTTGTGAGAGTGGAGGCTAAGTCAGAACGCGAGAGGGGATGAGCTGGTGCAGCTGGTGACACGGCACAGGGCACCGTAGGGCATGGTGACGCCTCAGCCCACGTAGAAGGTGGCTGTCGTCTGCCTCCATGGGACGTGGGCGGTGACGGCATTCTGTGTCTCCGCGTAGCACACGTTTGAGGAAGCAGAGAAGGGGTTTGACGAGACCTTGGCCAAGGAGAAGGGCATGAATCGGGATGACCGGATCCATGGAGCCCTGCTGATCCTCAACGAGTTGGTCCGCATCAGCAGCATGGAGGGAGAGGTAGGGGCGCGTCGGGTCGGGCTCCTTGGGCCCGTCTGAGCCGGCCAGGGTGACCCCTGTCCCTTGTCCTGCCATTTTATAGGGGAAACAGATCGTAAGCAGGTTTGTTTCAGGTAGTAACAAGTTGTAGGAAGAAATGGACGGGGCGGGGGTAACAGGGTTAGGTGACCCCGAGGTCAGGAAAGGCCCTCCGTGAGGGGAGACAGGACACGAAGTGGTGAGAGCATGATGCGTGTCCTTTGGTGATAGTGTGGCGGAGGAAGTTGGGCGCAGAAGGGCGTAGGGGTGGTAGCCTGGGTGAGGGATTACGCTGTAAAGCGTGATGATGTTTGGGCACGGTGCTGCAGGAGAGGAGAAGGAGCCGCACGCAGAGGAGCAGAGACCCCAGGTGGGGGCCGCTGTCGCGTTTGGGGAGTGGTGAGTTGCTGTGGTGCCTGAGCACAGTGAGAGGAGAGCGCTGGCAGGAGGGCCAGGAACGCCTTGGCGTCACTGTGTGCGCTGCGGGGAGCGGGGGCTGCGGGGGACATTCGAGTCATGTCTGAAGGATTGCTCTGGCCACTGTTGAGGGCAGATGGAGGGGGTTGCCACCCGCATTAGTCTGAGTGGTGGGGGTGTGAGCGCTGTCTGGATTCAGAATGTGGCATTTGCAGGTAGAGAGGACTCAAGGCTTTTGGCCTAAGCTGGAAGGGTGGAGTTGCATGGACTGAGGTGGGAGGAGCAGGTATGGGGTCGAAGATCAGGAGTTTGCTTTGGAAGTGCAGTTTGAGGATTGGGGCATCTCGGTGGAGATGGGGGTAGTTCTGGGGAAAGGTCTGCGTGTAGATACAGGTTTGGGAGTGAAATAACACTGAGGTAACAGGCAGGATTTCACGTCAGGAGACTGAGTGAGACCAGGTCCGGCGTAGCTGCAGAAGAGAAGGGGTTGGAGAATTGAGGCCAGGAGATGGGCAGGAATCCCGGGAGACCAGCAGGGGCAGCCAGGAAGGGGCGGGGTCAGGAAGCCAGTGAGGAAGATGTTTCAAGGTGGGGCGGGGCGGGCGGATGGGTGGTCTGTCAGGGTGGGCCACGCGCTGCAGAGGAGTCAAGCAAGAGGAAGGACTTGCCTGTCAGATTCAGCAGCCTCAGAGTCATCGGGGACCTCGACAAGAACAGTGGACAGAATTTCCCCAAAAATAGGTGCACGGAGAAAAGTCTATAAATTCGGAGAACAGTCTGAGAGCCTCCTCAGTTTGGGGGTGAATTATTGAGCAGCCCTTTGAAGGGGAAGAGTGTGAGTGCTTAGCCAGTCGCTTGTTCCACACCGCCTAGGGCATGCCTAGGTTCTGAGAGTTAGTTGTCTCAGTTGTTTCTGGTGAGAAGAAAGAAAGTGAAGTGTCCCCAGCAGGGTGCTGATGCGGGCGGCCCCTTACTCTCGAAGACTCCAGAAGACTCCAGACTCCGTTGCTATGTCTCCTTCCCGCTTTGCAGGCTGCTTTCCCAGAGAGGGCAGGGGCCGGGCAGCCGCCCCCTGCTGCTTCCTCACTGCTCAGTAGGTGGTGCTCTTCTGCTTAAATTAGAACAAAACCAAGCCCCCTGCTTGTTGGGGCGATCAGGATCCTTGAGATGAAGAATGCCCTCCTCCCGCCTCTACCGCCACATGCACCCCGCCTGGGAAGGTGCCGTGCCGCAGGGCTGGGCAGGTGTGCTGCTCGGTAGCTCGCAGTTCCCAGGCTGGCGCTTCTGGGCGCTGACCTTTCCCTTTCCGTCTGCAGCGCCTGAGAGAGGAAATGGAAGAAATCACGCAGCAGCAGTTGGTACACGACAAGTACTGCAAAGACCTCATGGGCTTTGGAACGAAACCTCGGCACATCACTCCCTTCACCAGCTTCCAGGCAGTCCAGCCCCAGCAGTCAAACGCCTTGGTGGGACTGCTGGGGTACAGCTCCCACCAAGGCCTCATGGGGTTTGGGGCTTCCCCCAGCCCGGCCAAGTCCACCCTGGTGGAGAGCCGGTGTTGCAGAGACTTGATGGAGGAGAAATTTGATCAGGTAAGTGGCAAAACGCCCGCTCCTCTGCTCCCAGACAGCACACTTCCTGCCTTTCACCACCCCTTCTCCTTGGTCTCTCAGGTGTGCCAGTGGGTGCTGAAATGCAGGAATAGCAAGAACTCGCTGATCCAAATGACAATCCTGAACTTGCTGCCCCGCTTGGCTGCATTCCGACCTTCCGCCTTCACAGGTGAGGCTGTCGGGACGCGGTCGTTAGCCGTGTAAGTGTGATCACTCGGAGATTCCAGAAGGTGTGTCCGCTGCTCAAGGGGAACCATGCCAACCAAGGGCTGCTCTCTGCTCTGCCTCGTGTCCAAGTTCAGTGGTCTCTGGTCCAAAGCTTCCTGCAAATGCTCGCGGCGGCAGACACAGAAACAGCCGAGTCTGTAAGCAGAGGTAGTTCTGGGTCAGGCGGGTTCTGGTACGTGGAGGCCGCCAAGTTCATGGACAAACTCGGAGGAGGCCGAGGGACGGGCAATTTGGGCGTAGATTCTGTGCAGCAGCGTCTCTGTGGCTCGGGGAGTTCGTCACTGTCTCGTTTCCGCCCCTTGACCAGAGGTGGTCACTCAGCTGCCCCTTGTGACCCTCCGGGCAGCAGACCAGGTGTTTCAGAGGGCGCTTCCGCTGATAACAGAGACGGGGTCCCGTATCCGGGCCCCGATCTCACTGGATAGCGGATCCCTGGCTCCTTCAGCTGCTCTAGCTCATGTACTCGCTCATCTTGGGGCGTCCGGGTTTCTCCAGCTGGAAATAGTCTTCCTCTTCTGGCGCAGCCGCCAGCTGTGGGAAGGCTTTGGTGTCAGATGTGGGGTGAGTCCTGCTGCACTCCTCGGCTGTGAGGTTTTGGATGTTTGTTTGACCTTCCTGGGCCACCACCACCTGACTTGTAAAATTAGAATCACAGTCGCCACCCCGCAGGATGAACTGCGTTGATGCCTAAGCCTCTTCTGTCAGTGCCGGGCCAGAGTAAAAGCCCCAGTAAGATGGAACCTTTACTGCTGCCCTCCGGCTCTTCAAATCCATTTTTATTTATTTATTTATGCATATAAACACTGGGGTGCAGGCCAGAGGCATGGGCGGTGAGAGGATCCACCAGAGACACTGGGGAGCAGAACAGGCAGATGGACTGAAACACACTGCTGAGGGGAGCAGCAGGCGAGGCAGGAGAGGTCTGCCGCGCCATGTGGGTCCCCTCCCTGGCTGGCAGGCAGCAGGGATCAAACTCGTGCTGCAGTGGCTGCGGTTTGCTTCATACTGCGTTGCTTAACCCACTGCGCCACCAGGGAGGCCCCTCAAATCCATTTTTAAAATAAGGTAAAGCTATAAATTATGATAATACTCAGTTGCCTGGTCACACTTAACGTCCTCGTGTCACCTCCCTCCTTGACGGTCCCGCCTGGACCGTCTCTGCACACGGCCTGTGCTGCATCATCAGTCAGGACCAAATGGGAGCCGGGAGTGTCGGCGGGAGGCCAGCCTGGCCCTCAGCCGATCCCGGTCCCACTGCGCAGGCTCCCTTCACACCACCCCGCCCGACGCGACAGCGGGAGCGTGCAGCAGCGAGGTGGTAAACGTACCGCGGTGAGGGCAGGCCGTGTTGAGTGAGGACGAGACAACTCGCCACGCAGGGTCCTGAGCCACAGAGAGGCGACATCATGAAAACCACCATGTTCTTGCAGTTTCTCATTCTTCCCCGCCCGGCATCCAGCAGCTTCTTTTTTAATGACCGCACGTGCCCTTGCCCAGCGGAGCCTTAAATGGTCGCGGGTTGAAAGTGTGTGGTTCAGAAGTCCGGTAACTAGGCCGAGCGTGCTCGGAGTCGGGCGCGCTGTGGGAGCAGGGACCTGGTGAGTCCGGGAGACTGCCAGGCAGCGGGGCGCAGGCTCGGCGGGCCCCCAGGTTTCTTCCTGTGACGTGGGGTTTTGTTGTTTTATTAAATTACGTACTAAAGCTTGTCACTGAAATTCAGTGCCTCTGCGTTCAGACCTCACTCACTGGAGAAGGGCCCTTGCTCCCGGCGCGCAGCCTGGAGTCGTTGCGTGGCCGTCCTCGCCATGTGTGCTGCGGGAGGTACCTTTCTCTTGTTGGTACCGCACCACGGTACGTTTACCACCTCGCCTCTCTGTGGCTCAGGACCCTGCGTGGCGAGTTGTCTCGTCCTCACTCAACACGGCCTGCCCTCACCGCGGTACGTTTACCACCTCGCTGCTGCACGCTCCCGCTGTCGCGTCGGGCGGGGTGGTGTGAAGGGAGCCTGCGCAGTGGGACCGGGATCGGCTGAGGGCCAGGCTGGCCTCCCGCCGACACTCCCGGCTCCCATTTGGTCCTGACTGATGATGCAGCACAGGCCGTGTGCAGAGACGGTCCAGGCGGGACCGTCAAGGAGGAAGTAGCAATCCCCGGGACTAGCCCGAATCCTCGGGGCCAAAGCCTCACCTCTTAGGTGCCAAAATGGAAAAAGAAACGACGTTATTTAGTTCACTCGTTTCCTGCCGAAATGCCGTCCCTTTAGGCAGAGGCCTCGTTTCTCTTGTTAGTCCGTTCTGATGGAGGGTGGTGTCCCTGTGTCTTCTGGCTGTTTTTTCTGCCCCAGCGTGCTGCGCTGTCATTTGGCCTCGAGAACTGAGGGAGAACACACTTGTGACCAAGTGTGGTGACAACCGCGTGGCAGTGAGTTCGAGTCCCCTACGTGCTTCTGGGAGCCTGCCACACCCCTCCCTGTCTAATGAGCACGTGGTCTGGTCTTCTCTGCTGTTGTGTGTGAGCTGGGGTGCCCGACTTGAGGCTGGCGAGTTAGAAGAAAGGGAAGAGCGGCAAGAACCGGGAAATGCCAGCCTTCAGAGGAAAAATTACACTGGAGCTTAAATTGCCCAAGAATCACCTACCCATGCACATTGGCTTCTGTAAACTTAATGAAAATACACAAGCGGCTTTCCAAATTACAGCCTAAATCTTGTTCTATTAAATATAACGATAACAGAAATCTCTGGGTAATAGCAAAGTGATTTCCAGGGCTAAGCTCAGTGAAATAGTGTGTTTATTGCAAACAATTTTCAGCATCACTTTAGATTTTAAGATAATATAAAATAATTTAGATGAACCGCTCTTTGTTCTTTAACAAGATTTAGCATTTATTTCTTAAACAAGAGCATGTGATCTTTCCCCGAAAATACAACGCTAATGGGGACAATTATGATAATTGTTTTGGAGACCCTTTAAGTGATGTTCTTCTTTTTTTATTAAAGAGGGAACACATCTTAATATTTCCAAAACTTGAGCCGAGGAGGGCTCAAGACTTTCATCAGTACATCTTCTAAACTTCCTGACATCCTTCCAACAGAAAAAAAATTTTTTTAAGATTTTTAAAATTTATTTATAAATACAAGAGCTGGGGTGAAGGCCAGAGGCATAGGGGTGAGACAGAGTGGGGAGCACACAGGCAGATCCGCTGATGGGTGGGACAGGAGAGGGCCACTGCGCCACATGGGCCATCTCCCCGGCTGGGCGTCGAACTCGCGCTGCAGTGGCTGTGGACAGCTTCATAGTGCCGAGACCTACCCCCGGTACCACCAGGGAGTCCCCAACAACAGAAAACTCTTAGTCTGTTTTTCAGTGGACGTTTCCTATAGGAGCTCTGGCCTGTGCTACAGAGACCAAGCTACCCTAGGGCCATACACTTTGTCTTTTCTGTGCCCAGATACCCAGTACCTCCAAGATACAATGAACCACGTCCTAAGTTGTGTCAAGAAGGAGAAGGAACGGACGGCAGCCTTCCAGGCACTGGGGCTACTTTCTGTGGCGGTGAGGTCTGAGTTCAAGGTCTACTTGCCTCGTGTGCTGGACATCATCCGAGCAGCCCTGCCCCCGAAGGACTTTGCCCACAAGTAAGCATCTCTAGTGCGACTGTGCCCGCCACCATGTAGGTCGGAGAGGAAGAGGCCTGCTCCATTTGCAGGAGGTTTACGCTGGTCTCATTGCCCCCCAGGGGACAGCAGATGGCGTAGTTCTCACTTTCCCAGCTGAAATGACATCCAGGAGTATAGGTGGGGAGGTTGACTACCCTATTAGATGCTAGTGCTCTTTTCAGTATTATTATTTACTGGTTTGGCACTTCTCTCTAGCTTTCCAGGGTCTTACTTTGATGTGAGACCCAAAGAGAGGGGTCCTGGACTGGAATTGGGGGTACGTTTTTTCCTTATTGCTCAAGATGGCTACGTTAGTCCACCTCTTGTGACCTCCCAGTGACTAAAATAACAAGAAATGCCTGCCACGTCCTGCCAGATTGGGAAGCCAGGGGAGCTTCTCTGAGACTCAGGGCTGGGGTGGGAGTTGCTTTGCTCCCTGCTTTGGTAACTGGCATACGCTCTCGAGCACAGCATTCTCATCAGAGGGCGACGTCGCTCTTCCCACGTGCTGGCTGTGCCCTTCCCTCTGGTCCCCAGTGAGCACACTGCTCGCTTAGCTTCCTCGCAACACACCACCTACCCACGTGGTGTGAATGCAGAGCAGGGGGCCCTTCCTCGGGACACTTTACTGCCATCTGCTGGGTGGTAGTTTTAATGATACAAATCTGCAGTGACCACAGTGCCGTGGACCCCTCACAAGCACGTGGTGGCTTTGCCTGGTGGTTTTGAGGTGGGGCAGAACAGTGCCATTCATCTAGGCTGAGCCGCTCCGGTTCTCTGCAGGAGACAGAAGGCAATGCAGGTGGACGCCACCGTGTTCACGTGCATCAGCATGCTGGCTCGAGCCATGGGGCCGGGTATCCAGCAGGACATCAAGGAGCTACTGGAGCCCATGCTGGCCGTGGGACTGAGGTGGGTGTCAGAAACCCGAGCCCCCCTCTTTCTGTGCTAGCGTGTGGGTTGGGCCACGGTGTTGGGACTGTGTTGAAAAAGCCAGGCCTGGTTGATCTGGGATCAAATTGGACAGGCTGGAGGACTCCATAAACACAGTGTCTCAAGTCCCAGTTCTGTCACTTGCTAGCGCTGTGGTCCTAACTGAGTTACTTCTAATTTCCCTGAGCCGTTGTTTTCCCGTCTGCAAAGTGAGCACAGTGACCAACTCAGTGGCTGATTGTCGTGAGGGCAAGTGGAAGATTTCATGAAATAACTTTGACCAGGCCAA
The DNA here is from genome assembly GCA_019455555.1 of Galemys pyrenaicus. Classification (NCBI taxonomy): domain Eukaryota; kingdom Metazoa; phylum Chordata; class Mammalia; order Eulipotyphla; family Talpidae; genus Galemys; species Galemys pyrenaicus. The sequence goes on along the minus strand of JAGFMF010012255.1, from coordinate 4,722,794 downwards.
GGGAGTTCAGGACATTTTGCCTGTTCTAGTATCCTTTTCCCTTAAGGGCTCAGCGGCTGGGGAACCCCCCACTGCTGGACAGCGAGGGCTGTTTGCTCCCCAGAGCAGACCCCTGTATTGTGCCCAGCCCGACGTGGCCCATATCCTCCCCTCAGCCCTGCCCTCACGGCCGTGCTCTACGACCTGAGCCGGCAGGTCCCGCAGCTGAAGAAGGACATCCAGGACGGGCTGCTGAAGATGCTGTCGCTGGTGCTCATGCACAAGCCCCTCCGGCACCCGGGCATGCCCAAGGGCCTGGCCCACCAGCTGGCCTCCCCCAGCCTCACCACGCTCCCCGAAGCCAGCGACGTGGGCAGCATCACGCTCGCCCTCCGGACTCTCGGCAGCTTTGAGTTCGAAGGTGAGAGTTTGCGGTGGCCTCGTGGGGTGGTGAGTGCTCCTGGACACTCAAGGGGTGCACCCAGAGTCACAGGCCCTGGGTCTCGCCGAGAGCCCTCACGACGGTGGCCCCACAGTGCACCCTTCCCACGCGTTGTTGATTCCCACTCTTATTTCTCGTACCCCGTACTAAATGTGGGGGCAGGCGGTATTCAAGAAAGTAGGCGTTAAGCCAAGGAACTGGATTAAATTGGATTAATCCAAGGAAATAACGCTGCAGAGATGGAAAGGTAGGAGATAGAGCCGCTCCCCCATCTCTCTGAGCCAAGGTGGTTTTATTGCTTTAAAATGTGTAAGCAGGGGCTTCGGGTGTTTCCATTTTTATGGCGGCATGATTTCCAAGAGGGCTGTGCTGTGTTTAGAACCCTAACTTGCAGATAAACCCGTGTCAATGCCAGAGGGAGACCCATTCCAGGAAATAAAAGTCGACACTTCTGAAACTTAGATGCTGTTGCTTGTGTTGGTCAGGACCACAGGGACTAAGCCGGCACAGGAAGCCTCCGCGGCTCCAGGCCCCTCCGACTTCCGTAGTCCCCACGCAGCTCCGGCGCTGGCCTTGACTGCCCCGGTGATTCCTTTCTGAGGGGGAGAGAGGAGCTATGCTTAAACCCAGCTTCTGTCACACTCCCTGGGATCTCAATCTGGGAACAAAGAGAGATGGTGCAGATTTGCTTTTCACTGTCTGAGAAAACAGAGGTCTGGGTCGGAATAAAACAAAGTAATTTATTCTTTGAAGGGGATAAGAAAAGATGGACTTGTTACAGGGCAGGGAGAGGAGCACCTTAGAACCCCCAAGTTTGCCTTTTTTGAATGGGTTCTGCCATCCGCCGCATTAAGACAAACATATAAAATTTTTAATGGAAAGGAACTTTAATACAACTAGGGTATAATAAAGAAAGAACAAAGAATATAGTTATTAAGTTAAGCATCCAAAGTTACCCATCTTCTTGAGGGTAAAAGTTCAGCCAAATAGGATTGGCCCAAAGCAAGGCCCAAAAACCTGCCACACGTCTAAAGGACCTTTCAGTAGAGACCCATAGAAAAGGGTCAGAAAGAGTCAGACAAATCCGGGAGGAAAAGAGCAAAATTAAAATCAAGATGAAAGCTGCCATTGTTGACCTCCCCACGGGTCTCTCACCCACATCTGTCCCAACCTGTCCAAGACCAAAAAGCAAGCAGTTTCTTCACATGTTCCTCTGCTTCACGTGCCTCCTCCAGGTCTCCTTGCTGTTTTTTATTTTTCTTTCTTCTCTCTTCTCTTCTCTGTAGAAATCTTTTTTTTCCTCCTCAGCTCCACCCACTTAGGGCAGAACCAGGATTTTTGTAATTTTCCCTTTTCCTGGGACCACCATGTTACAGACTGGGGATGTCTCTTCCGTTCCCCAGCTCCTCCTCTGCCTGCCTTCTACCCCTCTGCTCGACGCTCGCGCGTTACCTCTCTAAGAGGAGAGATCTGGGTCAGTCTCCTGCTGATCAGTATCTTGTTAAAACCTGAGTTAGCAGCCACGTAGCAGGTGCGCTGGTCTGGTCGGTTGCAGATCTGCCGTCCAGAGCAGCCGCTTACTCGCCTCCTGCCTTTGTGTCCAGGTCACTCTCTGACACAGTTCGTCCGGCACTGCGCGGACCACTTCCTGAACAGCGAGCACAAGGAGATCCGCATGGAGGCGGCCCGCACCTGCTCCCGCCTGCTCACGCCCTCCGTGCACCTCATCAGCGGGCACGCGCACGTGGTCAGCCAGACCGCAGTGCAGGTGGTGGCAGATGTGCTCAGCAAGCTGCTCGTGGTTGGGATCACAGATCCTGGTGAGGGTTCCGAGACAGAAACCGTCTGGGGAGGCCGGGCGCGGGGGCCCATGGGAAGGAGTTAGTTGCATGCGTGGCCTCCCTAGAGACCGTCAGTCTCAGCAAGCTGATGTCCAGCTTTCTCTACTGAGGAGGACGTTGGCATAAGAGGATGTCTTTCACTGTGTCATCTCTGCTCTTCTGAGTAGAGAAAAGGACAGGTTAGATGAGCGAAAGGAATCTGGAATCCTCTTACTAGGCTGGCGGCGGAGGTAGAAGCTGGCGGGTCTGGAGGCTGAGGTCATCGAAGAGGTTCAGAGGCTCACTTGCTCTTGCAGACCCTGACATCCGCTACTGTGTCCTGGCATCACTGGACGAGCGCTTCGATGCCCACCTGGCCCAGGCAGAGAACTTACAGGCCCTGTTTGTGGCCCTGAACGACCAGGTGTTTGAGATCCGCGAGCTGGCCATCTGCACGGTGGGCCGGCTCAGCAGCATGAACCCAGCCTTCGTCATGCCTTTCCTGCGCAAGATGCTCATCCAGGTACGGCGGGCGTCAGCCCTGGAGGCGACAGTGTGCGGACCCTTGTCGTGAGGGCTCTTTGCGTGGAGAGCCAGGAAGGGGGAGAAAGATCGAGTAGTGGTGAAAGCCACATTGGGCGCCAGGAGTCCATGAGTTTCCCAGCTTTGGAATTGCAGTTCTTGTGCTGATCACCTCAGAAGCCTCGCGTGATTTTGCCGCCAGCGGCCCTGTCGGTCGCAGACCAAGCTTCTTGCGCAGCTCTTCCCTGGCAGGTCACGGGCAGCCCCGTGCCTCTTCGCTCGTCCGCTGCAGGAGGTGCCGGTCTTCCCAGCACAGCTCTGTCTTCACGCGCCCGCTGTGCTTGCTGATGCCAAGAGCGAGAATGGTGCCCGCGTTGTGTCTCGTCCTCATGCCCGGCCCCAGCTTTCGTTCTTAGATAATGCGAGATGCCAAGCGGAGGGCTGGGGCTTGTGTCTGAGGCGGGCTCAGGCCACATTGCTGCTGGCACTGATGGGGTGTTCAGTTCCTGCTGAAACTCATCTCCCTGGGCACGGCCTCTGGCCCCCGGTGAGTGACGTGTGCTCTGGCCCCTCCTGTCTCGAGTTATTTCCACCCACCTCTTCCGGATCTTAACGCGGCTCACCAGTCATTTCTTGTTTCCCCACTTCCACCCTCTTCCTACCTTGCCCTCTGCTTCCTGACCCTCCTCCTGAGTTTTTTTTAAAGTAAACACTTTCCATAAAATACAAAGAACTTAAACATAGAATATTGTTAATATATACCTTTCACTCCAGAGAGGTGTCCTGTAGCCACAGCTTGTTATGATGAAAGTGACTGAATTTATCACCAAAAGACCGGAAGATTATACCTACGTACATGTACTCTGTTTCTGGTCTGGTGGTTTATTCCTTTGACTGCTGGCCTGTGTTCGGGGTGCTTCTCATGTTGAGTCTTTAAAATGCCTCAGGTTTTGGGAAAGAAAATAAGACACTGTTGAGCCTGCCAGCTCAGATTGTATTAAATGTTAAAGCTTGGTGCAGGGGCTTCTTCCAGTGAGATCAGCGTGCTCAGCCTGCAGATGTTTTGAGAAGCTGCTCTTTTGCAAGTACTGCTGGGTACTGGGAACACAGTGACGTTGGTCTCTGGCCTTGAGAAGCTAGTTGTGAGCTATTAGGCCATCTCATTTTTCTGTTATCAGAGAATGGGACGTATTGGTGAATGGATTTTCTGTGTGCTGGATGTATCTTTGAGATACCAGAATTTTACTTTATTTTTCTTGCTTCTCAGCTTTTACGCAGATTAGCCCAAGTTGACTTGCACGTTTTCCTGCCTTGGAAGAGGGCGTTAGCCAAAGTCATGCTCTGGTGCTAAACCCCAGGGGCGGCGGTGGGTGTTGCTGTCAGTGTGGCGGTGCCCTCTATTTCTGGAAGGGAGTCTGGGGTTCTTTGACTTGACCCTGCATTGCCCCAGAGAGCTGTGCGCTCCTTCTCGGGACCCACTTCCTTGCAGTCAGCTGTCTCTTCTTGCTGCTGTGGGTCTGTTCTTCGTTTCCCGCGTGACGCCCTCTTGCTGCTTGCTGTCTGCTGTGACTGCAGAAAGAGAGGCTGCCATGGGGATCCAGAAAGTCAGAATCACGAAGTCAATAACCAAAGACAAAACAGAATATTAAATTGTAGACTCCTCTGGGTAGCAAAGTCATAACGCGAGCTTTGTTCTCTCACTTCCTGACTGCTCAGAGATTTCCCTCTGGCAGCTTCAGCGCTCTGGAAGTCTGTCTGTATTAAGTTGTCTGTGTCCACGAGCGGTGATGTGCTGCTCTGCTGGCGTCTCAAGCGTGTCAGTCAGAAGCTGCGTAGTTATCTGCTCATTAAGGTCCCAGGGGATTCTACTGAAATGGTCCCGAACTATTTGGGTTTGTCTAGATGTGCCCAAAACAGCTCTCGAGCATCATTTTTCTTTCAGCTACATAATTGTTCTGATTGTTCTTTGATTCCTTTTGTTGTTATTTATAGGTCCTCTCAGTGATTTGCTGTGTAGACCAAGATTTTTCTCCCCTGAACCCCTCCCTTTATTCTTCCTTTCCGCCAAGCCCTGCTCAGGGCCGTCCTGCTGCTGTTCTCGCCTGCTCTGACAGGCTACACTGGCAGCCGTGCTCTGGAGAGCCCTGCGGGGCCCTGGGTGCATGACCGCAGGAAGGGGGCTGCCTCCACGGTTGTCTCCCGTCACGGCTCTGTCCAGAACTGGGTGAGCTGCAGAGACGCACCCCTGCTGGTGGCGTGTCTAGCAGCTGCTCGCTCTGCAGTGGCGTTCTGGTTCTTTCCCCTGGTCTCCTGCAACGTTTTCTTCTTTGACGCAGCGTCTTGCTAGCACGCCCTCCTCCACAGCGCACCTTTCTCCCCTACAGATTCTGACAGAGCTGGAGCACAGCGGCATTGGAAGAATCAAGGAGCAGAGCGCCCGCATGCTGGGGCACCTGGTCTCCAATGCCCCCCGACTCATCCGACCCTACATGGAGCCTATTCTGAAGGTAACTCGCCAGAGGTGGAGGGACGGGCACTTGCTCTTGGGGTGGCAATCGGGGCAGTGTGAGGGCCTCGGCGCTCCCTGGTGGGCTGGACAGTCAACGTCTCGGTCCCAGGGTCAGCAACAGGCCATGTCAGGCAGTCAGTGAAAGGAAAGCAAGACTCACCCCTCGTGGAGAAAGACTCCCCTTTAAGTGATAAGCTGTGCTTCAAGCACACCCTCGAATGTGCTTAGAAAGAAGTACGCAGGAAGAAGAACAAGCTTTCGAGTGTGCGCGCGTTGGAGCTGTGTGAAGTCTTTCATGACCTCCCTGGGCATTTGAACATACAGGTCGAGGGCATAGGGGAGGTGCGGGAAGTGCTCCTCAGTGGTAGAATTCCCAGCTCTCTCGTGCCAGACTTGTGCCCAGTGTGGAGACCAGCTTGAGAGAATCCACGTTCCAGAGAAACCCTGAGTTCATAAGACCTAGGTGTCATTTATCAGTGACTGACATGGGCTCTCGGGTGAGTTTCCCTCACGTGACAGGAAGGTTTCCGGTTGCCTCTGTTCGCGTGCATTTTCTCACCCTTTCTTTCCTTAGGCTTTAATTTTGAAACTCAAAGACCCGGACCCTGACCCAAACCCAGGCGTGATCAACAATGTCTTGGCTACCATAGGGGAGCTGGCCCAGGTACGGGGCGGGTGGGACAAAATCTGCTCAGCCTCCAAGGAAATCAAAACACTTCGAAAGGCCATCACTTCTAATCTTATCTGCCACCTCCTTTTCCTTTGTAGGTTAGTGGCCTAGAAATGAGGAAATGGGTTGACGAACTTTTTATTATCATCATGGACATGCTCCAGGACTCCTCCCTGTTGGCCAAAAGGCAGGTGAGTAGGACAGGCCCTGAGAGACCGGGGCCTGCTCTCGCTCCGTCCCCCCAGCTGGTGCCTGCTGCAGTGCACGGTCTGTAGTAAGCGCTCAGAAATGCTGCTGAATGGTGGAAAGAAGAAAGACTTCGAGTCAGGATTATCTGTCATCCTGACCCAGTCACTTTCAGAATCAGGACTGACCTTGCCATGTCCTTTGCGCGAAAGAAAATGCAGCTCCTCTGTCAAAGCCCAGCTCCCCCGAAGGAGCAAGCCTTGGTGCGGCCTGGGAGGCAGGCGGCAGCGGGTCCTTCTCCCTGGCCTGGCTCCACCGCGGTTGTGGGGGGTCATTCGGCCACTAGACTGAAAGAAGGCGCTCAGCCGCTTCCCAGTCAGACTTCGGTTTCCAGGCGGCATCTGCAGGGACCGTGAGTTGCCTTTGAGAAATGTGGGAAGGTTCCTTTTCTTTTGATCAGTGACTGTTGTGGGCTTGTGTTTAACAGTCTTGTTTTAGCTCTCACTCTTGGGGTTTCTGTTCGTGGTTAGTGTCTTTATTGGAAATTCTTTTCTCGTCATAGCCTCTGCCACTTCAGGACAGCCATTTAACAGAGTGCCATCAAGCTGGCTTTTGTCTCTCTGGCTCAATGCGCCATGTCACCTTTCATCTGTCCAGGTGGCCCTGTGGACCCTGGGGCAGTTGGTGGCCAGCACTGGTTACGTGGTCGAGCCCTACAGGAAGTACCCCACTTTGCTTGAAGTGCTCCTGAATTTCCTGAAGACCGAGCAGAACCAGGGTACACGGAGAGAGGTAGGAACATGACTTGGTCATTAAAGGCTTTGCCGGGGAACGGAGAGAGGAGGTGGGTGGGTTAACACGTGCTGACAGTCTTCTCGGGTTTCCCGTCCTGCTGCTTAGTTCACGCGCTGGCTGTTCGGGTGTGAATAGGTTGTCGCAGGCTGTGAGAAGAACGTCTGAGAAACCTTGTGAAGGAGGTGGTGGTGAATGTCCCCTCCTCTCCTACCCAGGCTATTCGTGTACTGGGGCTTCTGGGGGCCTTGGATCCCTACAAGCACAAGGTGAACATCGGCATGATCGACCAGTCCCGGGATGCGTCTGCTGTCAGCCTGTCAGAATCCAAGTCAAGTCAGGATTCCTGTAAGCAGAGGGCCGGGAGACGCTCGCGCGCCCCTGTCTCAGCCCTCATTGCCGGGCGGGCGGGAGCCTTGGGCCGGGCACCTGTGGAGTGACAGCACACGCCCCGGCGCGGCTTCCGAGTGAAAGGCCGTGGTCTCCTCCTGAGTCACAGCAGGGAAGCTGCTCCCAGAGCGCCCCGAGTCTTCGGTCTGTCCGGACTCCTGGTCGGGTCAGTGGGCCGGTGCCACAGGGGCCGCCGGGGAGATGAGGTACTGCCTCATCCCCTCCGTTCCTCTTGCTCTCTGGTAGTGCTTCCTGTTGCTTTCCCGTGGCCCCCAAGGAGGAAGAGGAGGCGCATTATCCTTCCTTTTAATTGACGGGGAATCTGAGGCAAGATTCAGGGGCAGAGACAGACTTAGTGATGAGAAACCAGGGCTGTTTTTCCCCCAAGTGGCCTGGCCCTAGAGCCCCTTTGCCTTTTGACTAGTAGCCTGAGAGACTGGGTAGGATATGGGGGTGCAGGAGAGTTTTCTGCATTTGAACCCATCCAGGTAGGTTCATTTCTGAAATTATGAAAGTTTAGCAGCGTTCTCCCTGCCATTCCAGCAAAATGTTATGTTCCCAAAAGCAGGTCATTTGTCTGCGTGCTGTACAGATGGGACCACATCGCTTCTAGTTTGTTTTTCAGTCCATCAGAGAAGTGTGCCTTTGGGGGTCCTCCATCACACGCATCCCTGTCAGCACAGTCTAGCCGTGTCCGCGGGCTCCTCACCCAGCGGTCAGCCAGCCGTTCTCCCAACTGTCTGCCTCTCCCCCCTCCTCACACTGTCAGCGCTCCGCCCTCTGCGGCTCTCCCCAGCCCCAGCCCTGGAGATGCGTGTTGCTCACACCAGGTAGCATTTGCCACGAACTTGTTGGCATTCCCTAGGGAGACCAAGCAGCTGCTGAGCAGATGTTTGCCTAATTTAATTCCCTTTACTTTCATTTGGGGCATAATTACTTTTATTGATGGTTTCAGCTCTGAAGTGGTAAGAAGCTAAGTGAAACATACCAATTTAAAGCAAGCGCATCCTGTGCTGTTTCAGACTTTTGGGGTCTGGGTAAGAGAACAGCCAGAAGCTGTTTGGGCTTTGACTTTGAGCCCGTTCGGTGGCCCCTGACACGGCCTGTGTTCCCGTGGAGCCAGTGGGCGCAGAGGGGACTGTCTCGTGACGTGTGACTGGAATCCTGGCGCGGGCAGCTCGCGATTCTCCCCTGCTTTGCCGCAGCCGACTACAGCACCAGCGAGATGCTGGTGAACATGGGGAACCTGCCGCTGGACGAGTTCTACCCCGCCGTGTCCATGGTGGCCCTGATGCGCATCTTCCGGGACCAGTCCCTCTCCCACCACCACACCATGGTCGTGCAGGCCATCACCTTCATCTTCAAGTCGCTGGGGCTCAAGTGCGTGCAGTTCCTGCCCCAGGTCATGCCCACCTTCCTGAACGTCATCCGGGTCTGCGACGGGGCCATCCGGGAGGTGAGTAGCTGAGTCCCACCCCTCCTCCCTCCCTGCCGCACACCCCAGCACCCCCCAGACCCCTCTGCGCCTCCGCTTCCGAATGACGCACGGCCTGCTCTGCGCAGCGCCTTTCTTGCCTCGACTTCTGACCTCCCTGCGCAGGGTCCGTCAGCTCAGCCCTGTTTCGTGGCTTAGCCGCTTCCAAATGGCTTGTAAATGGATGACCTGGGGGGCGTCGGTGGTGTTCGCTCCTGGTAATCTGGAATTCAAGCCAGCTGTCCGGCCCGGTGTCCCAGCGTGTGGGTTAGACTTAGGTCGGACACGCGCGGTGCGGCTACCAGAGGTGGCGCTGCGTGCTTCTTTGTGGCTCTCCCGCTGCTGTCCCGGGCTGCTGCTCGAGTTTGAGCACGTGTTTAGATTGACCGCTGTGAGAGTCCCCGAAGAGTTGCCTTTTCCCTTTGGTCGCCGTGGGACTGTCCTGCGCCCCGGTGATCGGCCTGCTGTGACCACCCCCACCCCCGCCCCGAGTCAACTGTCGCTCTGCGGGCTGCGAAGAGATGCCCGTGTGGGTCCGTGTGGGTCGTCGTCCCCTCGCTCTGTCGCTCGAACTGCTCTCCTCTCCCTCCCTTCTCTCGGGCTCGCTCTCCCTCTGCCTTCCTGTCTCACTTTCTCTCTCTGTCTCTGGCCCTTTCTCCCTCCTCTAAATCACAGAATATGCGAAGTTGTCCTTTGATTTCTGTGACCTGTAACCCCGGCAGCAAACCTTCTAAAGCTCAAGGTGGCCTTGCAGGCCCTGCTGTTCTTAAAATACACAGTCCGCACCCTGTGTTTATTTTTTTTTTTAAAGATTTATTTATTTATGCATACAAGCACTGGGGCACAGGCCAGAGGTGTGGGGGGGTGAGAGGATTCACCACAGAGAGCGGG